>VWZG01003888.1:0-157635 GCA_013396735.1 Grallaria varia | reverse complement strand
CAAACCAAAACAAAAAAACCCCACAACTTTTCATTCCTTAGTTGTATTTGTTTGCTGCACCATACAGTGCCTATTCATAAAACATAAGCCTCATTTTCTTAGAATTTTAAAATAATTTAGATTGGAAGGAACCTCTCTAGGTCACCTAGTACGACTGCCTGCAGAGATAACTTCAAAGCAAGATCAGGCTGCTGAAGGTCTTTTGTAGTCAAATCCTGAAAGCTCCAAGGATGCAGAGCCACACCTCTCGGGGCCCCTGTTTCTGTACTTCAAAAAACTCACATCAATTTTTTTTTTTCCTTATATACAACCAGAAACTCCTTTGCTCCAACTTGTGCCCACTGGTTCATGTCCATTGATTGCGCACCTCTGTGAGGAGTTTGGCTCTGTCTTTTCTATAATCTCTCTTTCAAAGACCCACTCACTCATTAATGAGTGGTCACTATGGAGAAGAAAGACCCTCCCAGCCTCATACGTGTGGGCCTGCTCTGCTCTCCCGTCCTCCTGTACCTCATCCTGCTCCTATTTTCTGCCCAGCTTTTCCCTTAATCTTTGCAAGAGGTGGCCCATCTCACGCATCCCAGCATGACCAGGTTAAGCAAGCCCATCACACAGGAGATGAGAAGGAAAGATGCACGAGACAGATCTCAACAAAACACAAAGAGTTTTTCAGGCAAGGGAAATCGTCCCTGTGGCTCCCCCATGTCCATCTGAACACTCAGTTGGGACTGGCTGGCTTTGGATTATTTCATAAGCATGAAGAAACGCGACACTTTCGCCATTTTACTGGCTCAGCCTTGTTCCCCTTGACACAGACATATATTGTCTAAAACAAGACACGTAAGTCCAATAATGACTTCCAATATAGCGACAATCTAACCTTTTCCTTTCCAGTGTGAAGGAACACTTGATAGAATTAACATACACTAATTAACATATTCTTAGTGTCAGAAAAGGTCTTTGATAAGTTTTGATTATATTTTGATGCATTATCTTTGCATTTCAGTTTCAGGATGCTTCATGCTGTGTTTTTGTTCTTTTCCTCTTGCTCATCCTGATCAATACATTTCTAAATTCTGACAAGAATACCCAGGAGTATTTGCCATATCTCTGAGCAGGCCAAAATCTCTGTACTTGACATCTCAAAAACACATTGAACTTTCTGGGACTGTACAAAGACAGAGTCATGTTAACAGCTTTGACTATTTTCCAGCCAAATTGCAGATAACCTTTAAATAGTCTTATGGAGGGATTTCTCCAGAGATTATCAGGACAGGTTTGTACTGAGAGATCATTTTGTTCCCTGAATGAACTGAGGTTACCCAGAGGTGACATTTCAACAATGGCAACTGTTCTTATTTCTTCAGCAATACGTTTTGATAGAGCTTGGTCTAGGGCAGAGTAACGCATTCCCCGGATAACTGGGGTGAGTTAACCTGACTTCATGGCCCAAATCCTGGAAAGCCCCAGTCTTACAGTGTTTCACCATTTTATTGTGTTTGGTTTTATATGCAAGTACCAACAGGAGGAGAAAAATGCCAAAGGGAGCAGTCTGTTGCTCTCTCTGTCAAAAATGCTTTAAAATGGTTCACTAAATAAGATAAATTGTTTTCTCATTACTATTCAAACCAGTAAATAATGCATTTTTGAAGAACACTTTATTAATTAAAAATGTTTATGTCTTTACTAAACAGATTGCAACAACTCTTTCTAATAGCAAAGATGATGTTATTTCTCTATTGTTGTTTGCCTATTAAATTATCACTACACAAATGAAAAAGATTAAATACTTACCTCTAGAGTCAAACTTAGCCTATAGAACTATACAGGGACCAGTTCTCCATGCCTGATCACTAGACTTTGACTTCCTTGAAGGAAAAAGGCTCATACCTTGCATTCCTTGTACCTTTTGGCTTTAAGAAAAATACCAGCATGAGTAAAGCAGAAATATCCCAGGAATCAGGGAGATGGGCTTCTCTAGCAAGCACTCTGGGTTGTGCACGTACCTGAGGAGGAGCCTAGCCCACATTAAGAAGAAATTGCAAAAATAGGTTTTGAGTGTGTGAATTTAGAACACTAATACTGATTCTCACTGTTTAGACCAGGTTATATTGGAGGGATGGATGATGCAGAAGCAGGACTGAGAGCAGCTGGAAGATGACAAGCTATCCTGAAAGGGGGAGTTTTAATCACCTGGACACAATCGTAACATTTGCTATGCCAAGCCACACGCAGTGCTGTGGCAAGATGGGGTCAGAGGATGTGTGTGGCACCAAGGAAAATATCCTGCTCTGCCAGTGTCTTAAAGGGGCCGCTGAGCCCAGAATTCACTGCAAACAGTGGTCCAGGGAAGTCACATGCAAAGGTGAGGGATAATTGCTGCTCCTGGGAAGACCTGGGAGCACCTCCTAGGCCATGCTGTCTCTGAGCTCCCCGGGGTCTTGGATCATAGCCATTCCTCCTCAAGAGGTGGTCAGACACTTATCCTTCTCAAAGCATGGGATAGAAAATGGATTCCCTCTTCTCTCTTACTGCTGTGACATACTATGATCCTTTTTATAGGTGGGCACAAAGTAAAGCAACAGAAAGATTAAGACATGAGGTAATAAATACATTTCTAAGTACAACAAAAATGCAGTCTTAAAATTTCACAGCCTGGCCTTTTCTATCTCTCTTCAAAAGGAACAAAGGAACACATTCAACATAATTTGAATTTTGGAGCTCCCACTTGACTATTCCCACTGAAGTAAGCATGTGAGGTGGGCAGGGGAGGCAGTGTCATTAAATGGAAAAAATGAATAAGGCGACACAGTTACTCTGAAGTTACAGGACTTTGCTTGCTCTGCACTGATTGCTCGAATGCTTTTATTGTGAAAAGATTTTTCGTAAGGCACAGCTTCATTTCCAAAATGTTAACAAAGCCAAAGCCCCAGGAGCAGGCAAGAAAATTAGAAATGTTCACACATTCGAAAGCATACAAAAATAATCCCTTTCCATTTCCAGGACAGAAATGCAGGGAGCTGTGGCAATTTACATGCCCCTGCCAGGATACCCAGGGCTTTGCAGATGAGAAAGGGGACAAAACCAGCAGCAGGCACGTGTGGGCAACGAGTGCTTTATTATCAATGTGATGGTTGCTGACTTCAGATTCTTAGGAGTAAATAGAAAACCTTGCTCATCAACAAGACCCCTGGGATGAGAAAACTACTTTTCACTCATCTTTCTGAGTTTTGTCTGTATGGGATAACACAAATTTGCTTTAATTACACCATGTTATTCCAGTCTGGGCCAGCCAGAAATTCCCTGTAAATGTTTGTGAATACACATAGCACAGCACAGTCACCTCCCAGCTGGAGGCTGAATGGTGAAGGACTGATATTTGGATGAGACAGTGTAACTAGTCTGTATTCATAGAATCATAGACTCATTAAGGTTGGAAACGACCATTAAGGTCATCAAGTCCAGCCATTAAACCAGCACTGCCAAGTCTACGACTAACCCATGTCACACATCTACATGCCTTTTAAACACTTTCAGCGACTGTGACTGGTTTCCTTCACCAAAGGCAAAACCCCTGATTTGATTTCGGGGGGGGGGGGGTGTTTTGATTTTTTATTTTTTTTTTAATTAGCAAGTACATTAAGAAGCTTAAAGGCAGGCAAGAGTTTCACTGGCTCCCTGAACACCTCAATTACTGAACCTCACTGAAGAAAATCCCTCCTTTTGTGCATCTCCCATTTGAAAAAGATGATTAAGTGAACTGGACTATTCTGTCAGTAAAAACAAAAAAAGCTCAGCTTCAGGAGGAGGAAACACTTCGTGCACACATTTCAGTCCTTGTTCCAGTTATTTATTCCTTTTGTCTTTCAACATCTAGCAATCAAAGGAATTAAAAGGATTAAAAAGCACGCACACAACAAGCGATGGCCTAATACATCAAAGCAGGTGTGACAATGAGTGAAATAGGACCCAGGGAAAGAGACAGCTTCAAATTAGAGCTCAAAAGTCTACACGTGAAATGGTCACAACACAACACATGGATCCCACTAAAACACAATTGCAAATAAAAAAACCAGCCTGGGATAAAAGCAGAGCAAAATGCACCTGTCAGTGTTACAGATATTGCTGTGTCCTGTGACACTTCAGATTAGAGATCACCAAAACATATCGACTCCTGCAGTTAACGCCAGCACAGGGCTACTTGCTCGGTACTGCATCAGTTTGGGCCACTGGACACACAGGAAGGTTCAGGCGCATCTGCCCACCACAGCACCTCTCAGGTACTAAAATGAATGGGTTTTCTTAACAGTGTATCTCTTCTTTCCCAGCTGTGGTTAATGACAACGACCCCTACCTACAGTGACAGGAGTGTCTCAGCACAAGGTTCCCAGATGGATTTAGCCTAATTAAAACATCCACAGAAGTAACATTCAAAACGAAAAGAAGCCTGACAAATATCCCACACAGTTGTAAATTGAGCATTTTCCTGCAAGCAAGGTTCCTGGCTTGTCATTTGCTCCAAAATTATCTACAACTACCCCCCAAAGGGCTGTAAATAAGAATAAATTAGGGGTGAGGAAGTGGGGTGTGGGAGGCTTCTGATGACCTATAGCTGCATATGGAGGTGAGCAACAGGTTCAGGGCACTGACAATTCCATTTTCAACTGTATCATGCTCAGAGCCTGGCAAAAATCATGTTGGTCAGATCCAACTAACAACGTAGTTGAATCAGAACAGTCATGGAGTTGCCTCCAGCACAATCAGCACGTCCCTGCAGATCAGAAACGATCACCCGTAGCTGAACAGCATCTCCCACCAGTGGGAAGTGGCTGCTTCCCCACTCCCACCTCCCTTAGACTGAAGTGTTGTAATAGACCATGTAGGTGCTCCTCAATCCTTTCAGTGCTGACTCCAGTCTCTCCTCCCAGGATACACCGATGCTGTACCACACTGACATGATGTTGCTGCAACTGGCACTCCGAGGGGAATGCAATTCCCCTTTCACGCAAGTAACTGAGACTTGTACTGTGGATGTACTTTTCATTTCAAATTGAAAGCAAGGCGCAAGCACACGCTCTCTGCCTCAGAGCAATGTTGCTGCTCAGATGCTTGGCTGGATCAGGCCCTCAGTGGAGACAGGATCAATAAAGCTCATTGTAACGAACAACGATATAGAATTTCAATGCCCTGATGGAAGCAGCTCCTGGTCACCTGGGACACGGCGGCGGCTGATGCTGTTACTCAACAACACCTACACACGGTGATACAATGGGCAAGTTGGGGTGTTTGGCCACTTACAAGGAACAGCTGATGTTCTGCCAGTACATCTGACACTATTCCCAGTGACAACCACCAGTCCAGAGTACAGCAAGGCACCATCCATGCTGGCCAGCTTTGGTTATACAGTGGATGTAGGAAGGATACGTTTTCCAGACACGTAATAAAACTACGCAAAAATGAATATCGCATCTGCTGCCCAGAGACATGAAAATTTTGTCTTCCCTCCAATGGCTATCTTGGAAATCCAAATAGATGGGGGTAAGAAGCATCAGGGGAGGCCTCAGGATGCTCTGGATGAATGACATGCAATTCAGCCTGTCGTAATGGCCAAGAGCAGACAGCCAGGTTTTCAATTAACTCCCTTGTGATGGAGGCACAAAGCCCCTTCTATTAGCAGTACTTCAAAAGGCCAAAGAAACAGCAAAACTCATGCTCTTGAAGTACCACAACTTCTTCACATGCTCAAACAGGTTTGCAACTTCAAATGAGCCCTGAGCCAAAATTGGATCTTGATTACAAAGCTCTTAGAAGGCCGAAAAAAGTGCAAGCTGAACAGAGGATTAGGTTGAAGGTACAACTCTGGCTTTCTAAGGAGAGACAAGAAAGAGATTTCATTGCTCATTGGTGTGTGGGTCAATGCAATTTACTGGCCTGCAGATGAGAGCTGTCTCTGTCAGCAATGCATGTAAGTGCAGGGCTGTACCCAGCTAAACAGCAAGCATTTGAAGATCTTCCAAATAGGTGACTACAAGGAAAGCTTGGTAATTATAAGGAGATGCAGTTTAGATAAGCCTCTGAAGGAGCTAAGCCAGTGATGAGCAGTGGGTCTTTCTCCTACCTAGGTTCTTACAAGGGAGAGGGAAGTGGTGAGTGTATCTGGCATCTTTGATGTCCAGTGTGATATTGAACAATGTCCTTAGGACACCTTTTAACAACAGAAATGCTTTCTACCACCATCAGCAGTGCAGTAGATTTTGGAAACAAATAAAACTCCTTCTCCAACGGATCAGTGTCCTATATCTTTGCTGGCCTTAAGAAGCCCAGTTCTCCCTCACACATCCTTCATTCTCTGAAGTCTTCCCCTGTTTTTCTTTTCCATGTCACTTGTGTAAGGCAATAAAAAGACCATGTTGTGTCTGTGTCAGGCCTGTGTATGTGCTGACCAGCCATCTAGACCACAGCAGGACAGCAGCAAACCTTGTTAACAGAAACACACAAATCTCATTCCCTTGACTGCTCTACCCAAAGAAACATAATTTCTTCTGTTTGGGATGGCTGAAATTGGTCAATAAATTCAGAGACAATTAATGGAAACTCGAGGGACTGACAGACCAAAAGTGAGGGAGCACATGATTATGGATTCTTAGCTTCTTTGGAAACCAGGCTAAAAATAGCAATAGACTGAGAAAATACCAAACTGTGAGATGCCCTGCAGAGGTTTGTCTGCAGCATCATCCACGCAAAGGTGGGTGGGGAAATCCTTGTGAAAAATTGCTCTGGAAAGGAGTTCATCAGGGGAAAGTCAGGGCTTGCTATTATCTCTCTATTCCCTGGCCTCGGGAAGAATATAATTGCATTTTAGCTTAACTGTAAGGAAATGAGGGTGAAATATTCCCTGTCTTTGATCACATAAGATGTTTTTACCAGGAAGAACCACTGTCTCCCCCTACAGGGTGATCCCTATCCAAGGCTAATGAGCCTGCTAATGAAGATTACTACAGCTGCCAATCTCCAGCCCCAGAGAGACATCTTGCAGAGCAGAGACTGCAGAGTTCAGCTCCCGAGGGAGAAACGCTGCAGGACAATGCCAGGACACCCTGGGGTAACACTGGATATAGTCATACTGGGTAACTGAAGGAATCCTGGGCTAATAAAAATTGTATTACTTCACTGCAAAACTCTGATTTGTTTCTTCCTTCTCATTATAAGTCAAGGGAAGGAATATATTCTTCCTTCCCCCAGGCAACACTCATTTGGATGCAAGTGGGACTTTCTTTTGGTGCTGTTCCTGGCTCTTCTCTTCAACAGACAGCAGAGTGCTTATTAGAGCAGATGTACAGAACACAGAAGATAGCCTGATTACATTCCCAGTGTTAGTCACAGAAAATTCAAGAAAATATCTGTCCACCCTGCCATGAAACGTTTGCCTGTCTTCCCAGGATGTTCCAGAACAACTTAAGCTCAAACAGTGCTTTGAACAATGCTGAAACATGTACTACTTATATCCATTAATCCAATGAATGGCAGAACTAAGCACTGCCCCTTCCACCACAGCCCCCACCAGAATCCACGGTATTCAACACTGTTCTTGGGAAGAGATTCCCACATCCTTCAGAAGGACCTAGGAACAGGGTAGCCCAAGAGCTGCAGACTCCTGTCCTTGCACTGGGGATGATGTTGTCCTACACCTCCTGAGTGCTCAGCAAAAAGAAATCTCCCCATTTTAGACCTGCTCCTGTGCAGATGCAGAAGGTCACCTTGCTACATCACTGTCAGGTCACCACACACAGGCAAAATCCAGACTAGAAGAAAAGCAGAAAGAGTGGTCAGGAGAGGTTGAAACCTCCCCTCCTGTCTGTGCAGCTGGACAGATGGAATTTATGATGTTCTGCTCCTGCAGTGCCAGAGCAACACAAAACTTTCTGTTGCCAGAGAAAGGAAAAGGAAGAAAAAGAAAAAAAAAGTGAACCTTGCAAAAGGCATGTTGCTGCTATAGAAAAAAAAAACAGATACCAGATCAAAAAGGTCTGCTTAAAGACAGTACATATGCCAGCTCCAGGGGATTTCAAATATTTATGGTTTGCTACATTTTTAATCTTTCCAGGGATGCTGTGCGTGGAACATGATGCAATCATATCCCATGTCTGACATGACCGTGGCTTGTAAATCGCTGCAGCAGTGGGAAGGGGAGGCTCTGTCATGGGTTCCTGAGGCTCACCTCGCTGCAGACCTGATGGAGTTTCTCACTGTATCCTAGAAGCAAATTCTGCAATACCTGCTGACTCGGGCACAGTTTCTGCCCCCAGCTGTTCCACCCCAGGCAATGCTCACAGCACCTTCCACAGTGCTCCCATGGCAGGCAGAAAGGTGCAAAGGAGATATGGTGCCACCACTCCAGGACATGTTATCCCACCTATAACAGATGACAAAGGAGAGTCCCCATTCTACTTCATGGCCTAAATAGATTCCTTGCCTCCTGTGTGACTAATAGCCTGAAACAGATTAATATTTAAGATCACACTGGGGATCAATTTGCAAGGTACAACAGAGGTTTTGATCCTTCTGGTACAGAAGCATGGGCTGAAGTGTTTTAGCAGGAGTTTGGTGTGTGTGCAGAACACCTTAGGCACACACAGGACTAATGCATCTAACACAGGTGCTGGGGTTCATTATTATTTCAGCTCATGTCACCTTCAATTAAAAGAGATTTCAGGTATGCTTTCTCATATGCCTCCGCTTCGCTTCCTGTGTTCCTTGAATAAAATAAACCTAAAACACCCAAAGCTGAGGTAACATTTCAAGGAACTCTGGCTGCAGCACACTGGCTCAATGTTTGCCTCTTAATTTGGGGTGAAACTGCATAAATTATTCAGGTTCTTGTATTTTAACTGTCAGAGAAATTTAGGCTCCTTAACCCATTTTGCCAACTATCATATGAGCTGAGGGAGTTGGGGAGACAGAAAGTACTTTCTGGAGGGTAGAAACATCCATGTTCACAAAGAAAATGTAATATGTGATATTCTAGGGTATAAAAATCATGTCCTGCTCCACTTTTCTTCAAAAGACTTTACTTTTGCTCGCACTGAGGAGGCTGTAAAAGCCTGGCACACCAGCACTGCTGTGGAGGTCACCCTTTAAGTTGTCCCTCTGTGATTACACCCAGGTCCCAGGTGCTGACGAGCCACTGTGCCAGCCAGCATTCCTTGAAAGCACTGGTACTATATTGCATCTTCCCCGTGCTAGAATCACTCTGAGACAGCAGGACCACCAACCATCTCCCTTCTGTGCCGTTCTATGCGTGTTGCTGGAACTTACAGACCTGAGGGTTATAGCAGGAGAGGAGTACAACAAAAGACTGTCCTGTTCCCTGCTGAAAAATGATGGGCCTGAGCCATTCCGAGTGAGCAGAGTTATCCCATGGGAGAATTTCAACATCCAGCCCTTTCCTGTAGGTCGCATAAAGATTGATAATTTTCCACTGCTTTTCCCTGCCTACTGTAATCTGGCAACATTAGACAGCACAAGGACAGCTCATTTGAGCAGCAGTTAAGGGATTACAACTGGACTGTGTCTGACTGTGCTTTCTTTCCTCTGCACAATGACCAGGTCATAATTAGGATGGGAATTATGGTGTTCAGCGATGTGGAGAGGCATTAAGCTGTTGAGCTTCTGGCGCCACGAGCAGGTATGTGCTGCCAGGTTTCAAAGTTCAGCAGCTTTTAGGACTGGCAAACCCACGGCTTCCCACTGTGGCCCAGCAGTGACGATACATTGCATTTCTGCAGAGCCAGGCAGCGTCAGGAGGAAACGAGCAATGGGCACAACAAGAGCCATGGCATGGCCACAGCAGCACAGCCCTGCTGTTCAGCTCCTCCACCCCTACCGAGGGAAACTCACATGGCCCCAAACCGGTCCCTGTGCAGGGAAATCCTGAGGCAAGATGCTTCACTATCAAATATCCAGCTCTATGGTGGTTTCACTGGAATTCAAGCACACATCGCACTTTAGGGAGCACTATGCCAAACAAATCGCTTCCTCACCAATTTATTTGTAAAAACTCAGAACTGTTGCCTTAACACCGTTTTTCTCCCTTTTTACTTTTTAATCCATCTGACCTTTTGGAAAAGAAAATGTTATTGACTGGCTTTTGCAGTGTTGTCACTGTTCTGCAGCATTAATTATTTATAACCATATAAAAATGAGGCTAAGCACTGAAGGTTTGTTTGCCAAAACTCCACTTCTACTCCCATGCATGTTTTTTAATGTGCTATTCATAGCAACATGCGTTTTGGAGAGTTCTCCCACCAATTCTTCCCTTCTAGCAAGTCCTTGGTCAAGTAAAGCGTTATCCAGGCATGGTCCTTCTAGTTTTGAATAAGGAAATTGTCACCAGCACAGGAACATCCTTGACTGCTCACACAACGCTGTGCAACCCTCCCAGCAGAATTTACAATATTTAAAATTTATGATTTTTATAATGATTTCTAACAATGTAATGCGGCTGACCCATATAGATTAAATAAGAAAGCTTAGAAATTTCAATATGACAATTTGGCAAGAAAGAAACAGAATCACACAGGACTCTGTAACATACTGGCCATTCAATGCCCTAAGGGAAATATTTTCCCAGTCATTTTTGTAGGTATGTGTGGGTGAGTGTAGATTTTTGGGAAGATAAACAGGGAGCAAATAAAAGAGTGCAAAAATACATTTGGCCCTATGCTTCACAGAAAGGGTATCCTCAATATTTTTAAAGGAACCTTCTATTGATAAGATATGGGATTTTTCTTTTTCAGTTCTGAAGTTGAACATGATACAAACACATGATATAACTTCAAACCAGATTTTCTTCAGCTGTGTGTTTATTGGAAAAAAGATAACTCTGCTTTCCAATTTCAGATGATTGGCTAGTTTGAAAATATGCTAAAGATTTTAGGGAGTGTTAAAACATTTTCCTTTTAAGTCTATTTTGTTTCAGCAATAGTAAAAGGTAGTACCAAAGGATAGAAAATGAGCCTTTTTCTGTTGGGGAGACTACCTTGAGATGTCAGCCATCGTTTCACCATCCTGAAAGACAGACCATGAAATATTATTCATCTGCCTTCCTATCTATCTCCAGCAATATGGGGATCATCTGCTTCTGTGATAAAAGCCCCCTGGGAGGCTATGCTGTGCTTATCAGATGTGGCAGCAGTCGAAATAGCAGACAAGTAAGATAATAAATAATAAATGAGCCTATATATTTTAATCTGATGTAGGAAAATGTTAACTGTTAATCTGGATAATGGAGACTCCATGTCCTAAAATCCCCTACCCACGAACTTCAGGCAATCTCTCTCTGAGAGCTTCAGCTTTGACTTTTCACTGGAATTAAGCTTCTGAAGGCATCAGCATTTCTCAAGGGCTTTCTCGGAGGAAATCACAGCCTCATACTAAATAGATTCATTTGCTTGGGGCTGATAATTAGTACTCCTCAACTGCATTCACCCTCTTGGGATTCAGATCCTGTGCTTTGAGAGACATTGGGCACCACCACTGCTTCTTCCATCAGTTTTCCTCAGAAGAGCACTGTCCGTAAGGGCCCCGAGTCCCTTCTGCCAGCAGCAGCAGCTGGGGCCTCATTCTTCTAAATCAGCCTCTCCCCCATCCTTGCGTTGGCTGGAAGATGACCATTTGAAAGCAAGGTGCTGTGAGTTTTTAAAGCTTCATTCCTAGAAGTTCCTGGAGGGAAAAGGTTTGGGAGCTACAGGTACAATAAAATAAAGGAAATGCTAGCTCAAGCCAGGCTGTGGATGATTATATCTGACAGTGGCTCTACGGCGTGAATCCTGCTGTGAATAAGAGCTGCCAGTGAGCACAGCCCAGCACCACCCCAGACAGGTACTCACAACAAAAACCTCAAGCAGCAGCGATGCTGAACTGGAGAGCTCTGCTGAGAAACCCAGGACTGAAAGTTAACACCAACCTTTCTCCTCCCCAGCCTCTCAGGGCAGGGACCAAAGCCGCAGCCCAAAAAGCAATATATTTCTGTGTGCTTCCTGTCAGCTCAGATTTTCCTTGACATGATCCACACCTTCTTGGCAACGAGGGATTAGGAATTAAGCCCCATCCCCACACTGTGCTGAAGAAGCAACACCAGGTACAGGAACATAAAGCCAAGAATCCAATACTGGAAAACACGATTTTGTCAATCCCTTAAATGACTGTGTGAATAATGTTTATTCACAGGTAGTGTTTGCTACAGGTAGCATCAAAATACATCAGGTATTTACAACTGCCATGAGGAAATATAGTCTGATGTAATTGTTAAAGCTCTGTTTGTATTCCAGGCAGCAAACTACCATTTACAGGATGAAATTGTTTGCTGTTTAAACACTGCCAGTCGAGGACATTAATTGCTGTAAGTTAAATTAAACTAGATGGCACAGCAATAAGATTTGAAGTCTGGGAGAGGGGTGGGGAGGAAGGAGGAGGGGAGGAACAATCTTCTCTTATAAATAATGGGATCTAAAAAGGAATCTTTATAGGTACAGATTAATCTGCAAACAGCCAAGTTCAAATCTAGTTCACATCCTATGGGTACTCCAAGCTGCCCTAGGGAAGGCAAACACTGTCCCTACCCCAAAACAAAGACTTCAAGCTTCTGTTGGGGTATTCTAAATATCTGAAAAATCTCAAGTGCCATACCAGAAGCTGGCTTTGCCCCAAGATGGAACCAGCCACTCAGTGTGACAGGAGGAAATGCTCTCCTGCAGTTTTTAAACACAGCCAGTGACAACAGGCAGGCAAAGGGACAAGTCCTCATGACAATCTTTTGATCAGTTCCTTGCAAATCTCTTACACAAATACATGTGCCAACACATACAGAGCAATATATTCACTTTACATTGCAGGAGGAGAGGGAATTTTGGTCCAAATATCTCACAAATATCTCTGGTATTCACCCTGGGTGCCTTGCAACACGCTCCTTTTCTTAGCTCATGGGAAGGCTTGTTATTTGTTCCTTTGCAAATGTAAGTGCATTGTAAATAAATAAATAGCAGCTCTGGGCACTTTTTTTTTTTGGAGCTGTCTTAAAAAACACTAATCGAAATGTAATGACAGGCTGGCAGCAAGTTTCACTATCCAGACTGTTGATGACCAGCTAAGCTTTCCAGCCACAAAATTAACATCACAGCTGCAAACAAAACTATACTCCTGTCATTCACCCTGTCCCAAACCTCTGGAAAAGGCGGAAAAAAAAAAAAAAAAAGCAAATCCCCAACCCCCAAAACAAGAACTTTGCAGCGTGTTTTGAAGGTTGAGAAGTTATGGCATGGTTTAGATCAAGCATGGAATGACATTTTAGCATAAAGGCAGCAGAGAATACCTGCCATTTCTGCAGTTTCCACCAGCCTCATCTTCTCTAGACTGATTTGACAAGACAGTTTTCAGTAATCAGTGATGATTTGCTATAAACACCTGTATCAGGTACATCAGAGCACCTACAACCTTCCAGGATGTGTCATTTGGAACACTCCATGTGAGAAGGAATTTCTTTGACCAGCCACGAGGGAGGTGGGCTGTACCCATGAGAAGGACAACAGCTGCTGTCTTCTCATCCTCAGCAGAAGGGAGAGGAAACTACAATTTGTTTGCAGTAATTGTAGGAGGCAGAACCTGCCAGAACAAGCCTCCAGGACTCCAACACCCAGAACACTCATGGACATCCCCTCAATTTCTGCCTCTGTTGGGAAGATAAGAGGGAGTAGTTTAAATAAAAGCACAGACAGAAGTTGACCCTCAGTGTTAAAACAATTTCACACAGTTCCAAGTAATTTTGTTTTAAGAAATACCTTGCGGCACCCCAAATTAATTGCAGACCTAGTCAAACGAAGACCATATTAACAAACCAGGACCTGATTCCTCAGTCTGTGCAATCAATTTTACCCTGGAGTAATTCCATCGACTGCAGAAGATCTGGCAAGCACAAGTGAAGACCTGGGGCTTTAATAACTGTTTCCAAAGATGCAGTGCAGGCAGCACTGATAACACCAGCAATAGTTCCATCTCCCTCCCTTAGGACCACCCTAGACCTCCCAGGTAAAAAATTGGCACTACCAGCTTTCAGGTGTCAGGGGAATCAAGTAATTTTCTGACAATACTACACCTAAAGCAGTATTTAAATGGTATGTTAAATAAATGTTGTGATTATTAGAAGCAGTCTTCTTGAAGTTGAACCACCAGGTAGCTGATAGCTATCCTATTACAAACTCCAGAAGCCTCAGTAGAGATGTACTTAATAATTGTTTGGCATTAATTTGTCATGCAATAATTATCCTATTAAATCTAAATTAAACCCTCCACTCAGACACTTCATCTAAAGTGTGAACATAACAATTAAGAGAGAAGGGGAAAAGGGGGATGATTTCTGCATCATTTGCAGTGTAAGATTTTGTGCTTTTCTGACTAGCAGCAACAGCAGCAAAAAAGATTTAAGAAAGAGAAATAATTCCAAAACTGAAACACTCCTACCACAAACAAAAACCCAACTTTCTAAGTTACATATGGAGCACAGCTCAACATAGCATCTTGTTACACTGCAAACCTCAAAACACTTATCTCTTTACCATAAGGAAGTTCTGTATTGCACTTCCTTTGCAAGGGAAAAAAAAAAAAGGAATTAAGAAAAAAAAACCTAATAAATGTAGACAATCGACAAAGGCTTGGATCGCTCTCCTCTATCTAGACAAATAACAGCTTAAAATATGGGCTGAATTTCTTTTTTGCAAGCTCCTCCTGCTGTCGACAGCCAGAAATCAGGGTCTCCAGAGAGAGATTCATCCCACCCACCTCAGAGCTCAAACCTGACAGCTAAAATGAGAGAAGAATGAATTCCATCCGAAAGCCAGACAGGAAGCCTGGAACAAGAAAGACTCAGGCTTAGTTCTCATGTGCTAAACTGAGATTTGAGGCACAGAGCTGTTCTTCCACATAGGACAACAGAGGTTGAAGTGCTTAGAATGTCATTAAGTAGCACTGCTGAGATGAGGACAGTCTGTGGGTACATAAGGTAGTTTTCTGGCCTTTTTCTCACCAAGTTAATTTTGGGATCAAAAAGAATGGCTTTTTTAAAGCAAGACAAGATCTATTTCCACTTGCAATTGCTCCATGAATTTCCACGCGAGTTGCAGAGCAGCACAGTACACGACAGTCGCAGGAGGTTTTCTCCATCAATCCAAGTCATTCTTTTTGCAGCATTTAGGTGCCTCTTTAAAAACGCAATTTCATTCAATAGAAGAGCATCTTCTCTAGGTAAAAGCTCTGCTAAGTACTCTTCTGGTATGGGGTTTAGATTTTTTTTTGGTGTGTCATGTTTTCCTTAGAGACAGCAGTTCTTTATGTCCTCCAGACCCCCAAAATACCAGTTGTTGTGTTGGTTTTACAGTGCGTGATGTTCTCCTTCCCTTCCCAGGCTGCCTGAGCTGAGCGTGTCTCTCCCTGTGCCATTCTCCTAGGAGATAATTACCTCTTCACCTTTCCCTTCCTCTGCTAACACTTTCTTCTCTGCCAACTGCATTTTCCCACAGAGAGCATTACTCATCTCTCTAAAAGAACTCTGATGATTTCTCAAATTATACTTAGCTCTCCAGTCTGACACTTGTGTCTCTATTCTTCGCTGCACCACTTTGTCTAATAAATGTCTTATCTAGATCCTTAGACTATAACAGCTACAAACAACACAAGCCTTTTTCAACCAAAATGTTTTCCTCTAAATCACACAAAAATGTGACAGGAAGGTTCACTGTGGATTAAACTATTCGCTGTCTCTGTTTGGCTCCCCTGAGCCAGTTTCCAACCCCATAAGTCAGCTTGGGTTTAAAAGGTTGGTTTAAAAACTGCAGAAAGGAGATATCAAAGGGGGTAGGAGCACGCTACAAAGAAAAAGCAACACACTTTGATAGCAGGAACAAGAGCAGTAAGTAACCAGCTCTCTGAAAAGTTTATTTATAAAATTTAAAGGCGCTAAAGTGGAAAGGAAACTTGCCTATTTGGAGACATCTGCCAATAACAGGCTGAGAAAGCCAGCATAAACAAGGGCTGGTCAGGTAATCCTAAGCAAATATAATTCAAAGCAGATTAAATCAGAGACTCTGTTTATCATGAATGGCACCCACAAAGATCTCTCTTAAGTGAATGTGGTGCTGGTGGAAGTGTGAGACAGAGAGCCCAGAAGGCTCATTTCAACCCACGGGAGGGACAACCAGGACAGAGCAGCACTCACCACTTCAACTGCAGCCCACAGAGACCTCCACGCTCAGCCCGAGGACCAGCCAGTGCCTTGCAAACCAGGGACAGCTAAAACCAGCTTGTCACGCAGTCTTCTACAATACTGTGAGAAGTGGAACCCTGCATTCTATGAAATATTCTGCCACAGGGACAGTATTTGTGCCCAGCGTCTCTCAGGAAAGGATGGTTTGTGCTCCAAGGCATCGCTTCGCACAGAAGTGCAAGGACTCTTAAGCAGCATTACCTCATTCCCATGACAAGAGGTCTTGGATCCATCATAACCATCCATAAAACATTTCCTCATTCAGCCACGATAGGAAAAAGCTACATATGGAGCTGCAAAAGAGACCTCCATTTTTCTCTCCAAGGCAATAGAAGGAACAAAGTAAAAGAGTCATAGGAGGGTTGACAATGCAGGTCTCTGAAATATGTCATGGAGATCATAACTGTTTAAGGAGTGGAGATTCATTACTGCTGCTGCCTTTACGGATCTAGTGCCATTAATCCCCCTACTTGAGTAAAACCACAGGGTGTGTTGCTAATGGCTTCCAGGTTGCTTTTTTGATGATGTGAAGCCTATTTGGTAATTAGTTCTCTAAATTAGCACTGTTTCCATTGCAATCACTCCCCTCCCCAAATGATTTCACATCACTGTTTCTTTGTAACAATTTTTGGTCTCGTTTCCCATTATCACCACTGGAATCACATTGATAACATTTATTTAATCTTTTTTCACAGCTCTCCTGTACATCTACTGTCACCATCTGCACACATATTGCATTGATCATATGAGACTTTCTAACTGCGTTAGTGTGTGGACTTATGAATATATTGAGTGCTTAAAGAAGCCTTTTTAAAGTTTGTTGCTGGCTGGCTGTGTCCCTGATGGAGTCCTCTGGGGAGACCCAAGGAAGAACAATTGTTTTATCCTTCCTAACAACACTAGCACTGTTGGCTATCCCTGTTCTTTCACAGGGCCCAGGAGATCTTTTATAGCATCCTACATTGGCACTGCTGTGCTGTTAAACCCTCATGAATGCAACAACGAATTAATAACACTACTATATACCATAAACAACAGCTAACATAAAGGTAGCAACAAGATCCCTGGCAACATCACCATCTTCCAATGCTCAGTCAGTGGTTAAAACAAAATTGTCTGGTTTTTCTTGCTCAGGCTGCTCAGAAAATATTTACAGGCTGATTTCCTTCCCTATTTTTTTTTCTGATAGCAGGCAAACTATGGCTCAAAGCCAAATTTGAAATATCCTGCGGTTTTTCACTGCCTTGTAAACAGTTAGTTATAGTCATTGATACACTGTTGGCATATAATAAACCCTTAATGTCCAGATTGCTTGTAAAAATACATATCTGTTATTGATGTATGCACCAGTTGTGCCTGTAGGTCCTCTTTGAGATGAGCTCCCCTTAATTTTAACATCAAGATTTGTTCACATTAAACAGACACTTGCAAACTTGAAAAAAACCTTATCAGCCTGAGTATAAAATCTAGAGAAACTCAGTGATTTGACAGAGGTCATGGCAGAAGTGTGTACCATACATAGAAATAAGAGCACACTTTCAATGGCAGTTAACTGTTCTACTTACAAATTCACTCACTGCTTACATTGGCAGGAGATTGAAAAAAGAATAAGCTGGGAATGTAATGCTAAGCCATAGGTGGCAAAAGTCTGGCTAGAAAGTGAAAGTAGTGCAAGAAAATAATTTCTGTTCCTCTGTGATGGTGACATTCTCCACTTCCAGGGTTCCATCTCCAGAAAAAAAAAAAAAAAAATCAAAAAAAATCATGAGCCTCACCTTTAAGCCATAACAATACATGATTTTTTCCAACATGCCTATTCCATGCACCACATACCATGGGAGCAACAGCATGGCCACCAGAGCCACGTCTCTTCTCCAGCTTTGAGACTGGACCATCACCTCTCCAGAGCCCGCTGTCACCAGAAAGCAGGCCCTGGGATTCACCCCGTTTCTGTCCGGGCGATGACACCGCATGACCCAGCCCTCTTTCAGCCTGGAGCAAACCCAACAAGCAACAGCTGCTGAGCCAAGCACAGCAACCCAGATACAGCTGTCTGACTAAGAGGAACTTGGTCTTTATGGGCAGGTTCTTGACCTGCTGAGCCTGAAATGGTTAGCAATTTCCTGAGTCAACTTGTTAAATGCAGCCATATATAGGCAGGCACAGAGGAAGCGCCTTGGTAAAGACTGACCTTAGGCACTCAAATGAGCAGCAAAATATTTAGAGAAACCATCAGTACTGCGTTTTCTGTAAATGCACATTGTACAAATGGGCAAAATGAGCCCGAAGAAGGTCCTGTTCCACAGAAGCCCTTGTAAAAGGCAATCAGGAATTTTAAATGAGAATAATATGCCCAGGGGCTTATGGATCATGCATAATGGCTTAAATCACATAAATGTGGTGTTGGTACACACATATTTCCACTTGGTCCTATTTGATTCAAGTACTATACAGAGCAGTCTCACGTAAGGAAGACACATTCACAGACATTCTGCTCATGCCAGGAACAGGGGGAAAGGACACAGGGTAAATTGCTGTAGCATGCTTGGGGTTGAAATATGTTGAGGTCCCGTGACTTTTAGGCTCTGTAGTAACACGTGTAGTCTCTGCAGGAGAAGCCTGCTTCAAGCCAAGACAATGTTCCCAGTGTGCAATTGTCATTTCCACACTATTTCTGTGACCTCGTTTGCTGGGCAGCAAGTGTAATAATTTAACTGCATCTTCCCACCCCCACCTTGTGATGGGGAAGGCTCAAAGAAAAGCGTTGGCTATTATTGGTTGTTTCTCTTGAACATCCCATGGAGACTTCAAGTCTATTTACTGCAGTAGTTTTGAACTGACAGCTGATAAAGTTTCCATTACTGATCTTTAATGAATGGATATAGCTGGGGAAACAGAGGATTTACCTTCCCTTCACTCAGCATTTGCTGTTTCCAATCACAGAGCTGTTCCACTTTTTCCAGCTCCTCCTCTTTTTCATTTCTCCTGTAAACTGGAGGGTCAACTCTAGGTCAGGCACAGATGGAGACAATACCAACATATGTGACCTTGACAACCTGAGTTTTGCAGAGGATTTCTGGATAAACTGGACTAAAACATTTTAATTTGCCACCTCCTGAGCACATCCATCCTCACTGTGAGATACTGGCATCGTGTGGCTGCTTCTCCAACTCAGCAGCTCCTCTCAAGGTACACTGGCCACTGCTTAGAAGACATTTACATGATTGCAGTAGAAAACACATTTTTGTTAAGTTCCCTATATTGCATTTTAGCTGACACAACATATAGGAAAAAAATCCTTAGGAAAGTCTCGTTCTTATACTGTTTCTGTCTTGCCCCAAACTAAGCAGCAGCGCTGAATTCTTGCAAGGAAGCTCGTTCCCTTCCCTTGAGGTCGTTAATCAGCATTTTAGACAAAAGTTTGGAGAAGCTTCCAACTAAGACTTCAAATTTTTATCTGAAGCAAACCAGACTGCCAAATTGCATTCTAGTTTTATAAGACAATCATTAATAATAATAGCAAAATGAGAATTGTAAAGATTATTTTTTCATGTGTTTTATTAACATGAAGGTAGAATTATGCTGATCAGATCAGCACAGTTGCATCAGAGATAAATTTGGTCCATTATTCAATTAATCCTTCAATGCACTCCTGTGGTCGAGGTAATACATTATTATTATCTCCACTTCTGTTATTCCCATTACAGACATTAGTTCCAAGAATGTGAACCATTTATTGTCAAGGGTCCTGATCCCGTAATAGGATGTGCTGGCGGAGACCCCAATGCCCACACCAAATTCCACTACCCTGAATGAAACTCATCATCCTTCATTAGGACAATTGTTGCAAAGTACCATTACCTCCTATTGTGCCCACACGGTTGAATAAGTGCTTGCACTGTTTAACTTAAGCTGGCAATAATTAAACAAAGAACCTGTTTGCATTTACTGTAACTGGGGCATGTTTAATTGACCACCCTGCTTTTGGGAACATCCCGCTGTCCACACAAACAAAGATGAGGAAAACAAGCAATTCTGAGTGTCAAAACAGAAGTGCTCTCAATAATCCAACAAAATAGTTGTGCAGTCAACACGCTCCACTTCCCTGCTCACCAGCCAATGCACTGAGTACTTTTAAGGTGGTGGTAGTAACCTTTTTCCTCTTTAAATAACTGATGAAACAATTCTCCTCTTAGACGTTTGATCCACCTGCTTTCACATTCTATTTTGCATCAGGACTGTCCTTTTAAAGAGCATAGAATCATGGAATGGTTTGGGTTGGAAGGGACCTTTAAGAGTCGTCTGTTCCAACACCACCTCCAATGGACAGAGACATCTCGAACTAGATGAGGTTGATCAGAGCCCCATCAACCTGACCTTGAATATCCAGATTGTTCCCACTTACTGTATTTCGACTCATACTTTGGAGTGATCTTAACCGCATTTCTTTGGGGTGTGTTAACCACATTCCTTTTGGATGATGCTTAACTTGAAGATATACTCCAGGAGCATTTAAATGCTTTGCCTGCTAGCAAGCACTCAGTCTCAGGCCAGACTAGAGCTACCTAAGGGGAAACCCCTTGAAATACACACAGTGCGGACACAGAATCCTCAGCTACAGCTCTTTTGTTCAATGGTTCATACTATTTACTGACGCAGAACAAGCCACTGTCTTACCCCTTTGACCCTCAGCTAAGTTCAGTGATAACAACATTGCATGAGCCAGTCAAGCTGATTGTAGTGCTATTACAGGGCTGTTAACACAGACACGTGCCCACTGTGAGCCACAGCAATATTCTAGCTCCTTCAGGACTGGTCTCCAAACAGCTATTAGGTAGCCCAGGAACCTTAGCTGAAAACCCAAACATTCAGTAAGGAATAATTCTGCTTGCTAGTTAAACTGCAAAGAGCAAATAATAATAGCAAGCAATGCAGGAATGCCATATATTTTATTCATTAGCACTGCTAACGTGGAAAATGTTTCTTTCCCAGTAATGAATCTTACTCATTATTCTTTGAATACAGGAGAACATATTCAGAATATTGTGTCAAACTTACAAGCACACACTATATATTTAAAGTAACACAGAAAATGGCCAATTTTTAAATATTTTAGAAAAGAGGGTTTTTCTACTGCCACATATATTGTACACAAATGTTCAATACCTTTTCTGAAGTATAATGTATATCAAACACAAAGGAAACCTTCCCCTCCCTTTCTGTGCTCCACCTCCTTGTACAAGCCAGAGTAATGCTCTAAGTAAAAGACCCAAGGGCAACAGATCCGTGGAGTTATCCCTGGAGTACCTTGTGCTGCAGGCTGGACGATGCTCCCCAGCATTTCGGAACCTATCAGGTATTGCAATTGGTAGCAAATTGCCTCAGATAGAGCTGTAATTTCTTTTTATTACAATTCTTGCTGGAAACAGGCCCTTTTAGCAAAATGAAAAACAAAATAATGAGGCTGTCTTTTTAATCCCCGAGAGGACCAGTTAATTTATGTTCACTCACTGTTTAGTTTTCATGGGTCCTAAAATTTGCACAGGGCCTCAGGGTCTGCTCTGTTCCATGATTAAGTGAAGCAAAAAGCCAGAAATGCTGCTACAGCCCCTCACTTACAATGTGCTTACAAACAGTAGATCATTCTGCGGTGTACAAGAACAAATACATTTTCCTCCTGTCATTAACTAACTCAGACAAATGCTTATTTACTCTCATAGTAAAGACCATGGAAAGATCAAGTTGTGCAGTGAGCTGGTCATTCCTAGCTCTGGCACTAAGGCTCTGTGTACATTTTGAGTCACTGTCTTCATTCTTTCCACTGTGCATGCCCTTCCCCCTCAAACTAATGAGGACGAGGCTTTTCCACAGTGGATTCCCCCACTGACTACTTCAAAACAAACTATTCCACTAAATGACTACAATTCATAACCCCTGGAGGCAGTGACAGTTTGATTTGGAAGGCAAATGTTTATATGCTTTGATTTCTGTATTTTTCCCCTCTCCGTACCTACACACACACTTGTATGTATATGTAAATGTATATACTCCTAGGAGACAGGTGAACCGAAGTTTTCACTTAAAAAATAGCTACAGTGAAGGGAAGTATGAGATAGGAGCATGCACATAATCTTTTAAGTAACTTACTCCTGTTACAGTTTGCTTTGTAGATAAACAATAGAAAGGTTCATTGCCAAAATATATTCATGACCAAAAGAGTTCTTACACTGCTGATGTAAATAAAAGGAGCCCACATACGAACACGGGAATTTCAAAATCATTTGGCTGAAGCATCAGTTTAGTAACCTCTAACACAACATGAAGCCACCAGCTATAAGGCACAAATACAGCATTTGCTCTACCAGAGCAGTACAGCCACAGAGGAACAGCTCTCACAACATAAGTGTGAAAACCAAAAAGAAATAACCAAAAGAAAAGAAAACCACATTAAAGAGCAGCCAATAGTAAGCTAAAGAAAAAACCTCTTCTTTGCTCTTGTAAGAAACAATGCCAGCTGAAATAGGGAACAAGTTTCCCATTTACACTTTCCACGGCTTTTTTTCCCCCCCAGCAAACAAGAGAACTGAAATGCGGAAGATGACATGATTTCTTGTTGAATGTAACCGAGTGTTTCCCACGGAGCAGTGCCATGCCACCACATTCATGGATTTCCACTTCACAATTGCTTCTGCAGATAATAACAACCTTTGCCTTTGTATATATCAGAAACCAAGCAGAAAAAACAACTTCTTTACTAGAAACAAACGCTTCCATAAGAAACAACAAAACCAAACAAGAAAAAAAAAAAATAAATCAAGGGAGGTTTTGGTTGAAGAAACAGAAAAACCAAACATCTAAGTGACAGCTGGAAACCTGTTTTCTAGAATTTACAAACATTGATAAGATACTGAAACATAGAATTTGTTTCAGCTTATACAAATAAGTGTTTACTTCCAGAAGGCAGTAAAGTTGCAGGAGAACAAAAGACGTTCTACTGTAAGAGGCACATGGTTGACATCAGGCACAGCCCTTCCCAAGCACAGATTATATGAGAAACAGACACCTCTATTTCTTCCTTAGGCATATTCAATTTCTTCAAGCTATGACTATTAAAATGAAGGCTGAGCCATCAAAGTGTCATTGAGCTGAGGAAGGAGAAGCTGAAACTAAAGCAAACAAATAATCATCAAAACCAAGGGAATTTATTTCAAGCAGAAAATTAATATATTTCATATTAACCTTGTGCCAAAATCTCAGTGCAGTAAAAGAATTTCTAATTTGGTTTATTTATCACTGAATAAAGATCTTCAGGTTGGATCCCTACCTCTTAAAATCCTTTAGTGAAAGGACAAAGGACTAGATTATGATCTTGCTTATGGCTGTGTAAATCTCTGGTAACTTCACTGTAACCACAATGCCATGGATATTTACAGTTCATTGTAAACATTTTGAGAATTGTAGTGGGTTTAACTTTATAGACGACAAGATACTTTAAATGTTGGAAATGTAGGCTTTGTACTATTAAACACCATCTGTAGGACTTAAATTTACCACCATGAGCAACACTTCCCAGTACAACACAAATCTGAATCATAGAATATCTTGAGTTGAAAGACCCACAAGGATTGTCAACGTTCAAATCCTTCAGTCAAGACTCCTTAGACTCAAAGGGCGTCACTTTGCCCCATGTTTCTTCCACAGGAGTTGAAATCACTCAAGGCAGACACCTCAAAGCAGCACTGAATGGCATCACATGCAAAGACTTGGTCAGTTCTAATTAAGTTCTAGCAAGAAGCTGAGAGAATATAAGGCAATATTTTTCCTGGCATTAATCCGCTGAGAATCCTGTCATCTCTGGTCCTTTCATTTCCTAAACATGACATGCATATTTCAAATTTCACATTTTTACTTGATAATTATTTAATAAGATAGGGATGGAATAAGCAAATAATGGCTTGAGAATGAACATTTAATTTCCAAGAGTGTCCTGAGAGATGTTTCATTGAGGGGAGCCATAGCAATTACCTGCAAATTCAGTGTCAGACACATCTCACTAATTCAGGACTCAGGAAGACAACGGGCATTAGCACTGGGAAGATTGTAGATAGTGATAATCAGATAATGAACATCACAGTGGTGAATCTACAGACAGAAATTACACAGCTGCTCTGCTTGTCTGAGATTTGAAATGCAAATTATTTTGTAGATCTACTCAATGAACTCCTGATTCTTTTTGATGTTTTTGCCTTAATATTGTTCGGATGATCCCTCTTTTTACCTCTTGACCTTTGACAGAGGCTTGAATTTGCCTTTGTGATAAGGATTTTGGCTGGTAGGAGTTGAATGCAATGTACTTTCAAGTTGCAGGGAATTCAAGGATAAAGAGCAGAGAAGCTAAGTTCAGTAGTCTATGGTGTCATGCCAGTGCTATTTGATCAGTCTTCATTAATGAAGGTATTTCTAAACAGCTGGATCTGACTACATATTAATACCGTATATACCAGGCCCTCTTGGGAGCATCATGTGTTTAAAGATAAATTCCAGGGTTCGTTAAGACGGAAGTCACAGAATGAAAAGCAAAATAATGTGCCAATATCTGTGCATCAGACCAGTCTGCTGGTTGGCAGTGTCAGGAATTTACTGTGTGTCAGCACAGTAAAACAGTACTAATTCTGGTTTTGGGGTAAATAATACTCAAGACTCAATGACAGGAATCAAAAATGGAGCTAGTCAAGCCTTGGAATAAGGAACAGTTGTCCTCCTACTCACTTCCACGAGGGAAGTCCTTCGATTCGCTCAGCACCCAAGGATGACATTGAGCATAAGACAAACCTGACTGCGAACATCCCAAGCTGATTTTCATACGGCTGCAGAGAAGAAAAGCCCCTGAAAGATCCACGCAGGCACCTCTGAAGGCTGAGAGGTTTTCTGCAGAGAGTTAAGACTTCTCCATAAATACAGGAACAGGCTGTACTTCTCTGTGCTGAGTAGCACCGTACTCTTGGTGTACTCTGAAATTATTGGTGGCATGAATCAAAGTGGCAAGACCTGCCTCTTATCTGTGCTCACTTAAATTGAGTACTTTGTATGTGTGTCTCTAATGTAGTTGGGTACTATATTCAGCAACAGTGATAGAGAATCCTCAAGTACAAACATGCACCAAGTGATATTTCTGATTTAAAGGTTAACGCTGATTCAAATTGCTTTTATCCTCCCCTCCTGCTGGGTAGGAAAATGTTCTTTAGATTTACCGTTCCAGAATGTTCTCTTTCAGGATCTTACTACTTTGTCCCCTAGATTTCCTCATTCTCTCCCTCCAAATTTGCAAGAACAAATTACAAACATGATTATTTGCAAACTGTAATGCCTTTGATTGCGAAATACTTATAATTCTTGATTCTAAATCTTATCATTGGACATTGGTCAAATAGCAATTACCCTTTTTCTGACAGCTGTTGTCCTGACTTCCTATCAATGCTAAATCATAAGTCCATAATTTTCTAATAGATTAAATGATTTCCTTTTGCTGAAAATTGTTTTGATATTTATTATACTCTGTTCGTTGCCATCCCTCTAAATTGTGCTGGGAAAACTTAAATGCTTTGAGAGAGATTAGATAGATGGGTAGATAACTGTGAAAATTTACAGTTAATATTTGCAAAGTGCCTAGAGATTTCAGAATAAAGGAGGCACGAGAAATGCAGGGATTTCTTGTTATGTTTCAATGCATGAATGCAAAAAGAAGTGAGGGCGTGAAGAATCAAATCAAATAGTATGGTAGGTCTCAAAAAGTCACTCGCTTTAATCCACGACTTCCCTGCTCTCTACAATCTCAATTGGCACTTGCAGAACTAGTCTTCATTTGTTTCCTCTGAGATTTTCCTTTAAAAAGGATCTGAATAGAGATAGGGATTTCTATAGAGCACAGGTAATTAGTGCTGGAGGACTCTGATTATCTCTTTATACCACTCCTTACCATTTGACACAATTCCACATAATAAGCCTTCCCTTGAACAAACCTGGTCTCAGGCAGTGTCTCCTAGGAGGCTGATTCATGGTGTGAGATGAGCTCCAGCTTTCCATCATCTACAGACACAAGTCCCTTTTCCTCACTTCTCTAATAGTTATTGGAGAGCAGAAGAATGATATGTTACATTTAAAGGGAAAGTCCCTGTCCTCTGCCTTTTCCTGCCAGTAAAACTGTGGGACAACCAACTACTTATTTTTACTCTTTCTAATTTCCTTTCTATGCTTTCCCTATTTTAATTAAAATGAGATCAACAATCCACAAGAAAACAAGCTCAGGAATGCCACACTGAATATACATCTGCATGATAGTTTCATAAAAATTTAAAAGTTAGAGTATTGAATAAAATTAAACAATTTCCCCTAAACAGAGAGGGAATTAAAATAAAACCCAACAGCAACAACAAAACCAGGAGAGATCATGATCAATTAATGATGAATATTGCATTGCTTTGTTGCTATATATCAGTTCATGCCCAAAGAGATAATTTGGAAGATGGGGAGAACTATTAGGGGTGTTTAGGGAAATACCAACAAAGACCAAAAAGCTAAACTATAAGAAATAATAGCAGGCAACAACAAAAGACCTTGAGGAACATGAGACTAATTAGAGAAGTCGGCCATGCGTTTTGTTATCACTACATTACAATGAATGGAAATGAGGCCAGGGCTTGAACATCTCTGCTCAGGAACACCTTGGGAAAAGGAGCACAGAAAAACCTGATCTGCCTTTGTATTAGTTACTTAAGCTCACAGAACTTTAACTGATACAGAGCTGCTTTCAAACAAAAAGACATAAAAATTAATAATCATTAAAGATCAGAAGTTCCGAAGACATTAAAAGAGGGACTGAGTAAATAAAAATTCTCACATGCTTTATTTCTATGAGAGTCAATGGAGCAAACAAGCTAAAAACAGAACTCATGACAGGGAGAAATAACCATTACACTTCACAGACCCTTGTTTAGAAACAATTTTCTTTTGCCAATAGCTATAAATGGTGCAAGCTTCAATACTTTTATTTGTACTTATATGAGGGGCCACTTGTCAAATATTTGCACAGAGTAAATCTCATCTCAAAGCTTTTTAATATATGCTTTGCTTTAAATATGGTAGTAATCCCACCTCTAGTCAGCCGAATCCTTAAAGTCATGCTGTGCTGAATCACATCTGTCTCTTGAGATTCCACAATAAAAATTATTGCTTTGCATTTCAGCAGCGAACAAAGTGATTCCCATGTACAGTTTGTTTACAAAACACTTTGTCAACCAAATGGATCTTAAGCAACTGCATGTTCTTATAAAGCAAAAACACAAACAGAAAAACACCCCACCCTCTTTCTAAATGTGAATGACAGTAGACAAACATGACAAACTAAAGACAGCTCGACTGCTGATTCCTCTGGGAAAGGCAAGTTTCTTTGCAACTGCATCAAAAGCAGCAGCTGGCCAGCCCAGCCTGCTACTGGGATGATGCTGCTGCTGCTGCTAATAAGCAGTTTGAAGGTGCTGAAGTAGATGACATTGTGCTGTTTCAAGAATCAGACCCCACAACAACTATATCTGAGAACAGGCTGGTGAAAGTGCCTATTGCTTTCCTTTCTAGCCATTTTTCACAATGATTTTGCCACTCCTGCCTAAGTTTGCAATGGAGGCAGTGCTTTCTTTTTATAGGCAAAGACCCATTGTTTAATGCTTCTGAATGCTCTGACAGCTACAAGGGTGAAAGGCAACCTGCAAGTGACAGTAAACGCTTTCTCGCTCTGTTTCAATATCCAGGGAGGATATCTGTAATGCACTGCTTGACGTGACTCTCCAAGGCTGCTTCCACAAGCATCTGGGGAAGTTGAGTCATTGTCAAAGCAACAGCAGTTTTTGCTCTTTGCTCAAGAAGTTTAGGGTTTTTTTATTTCTACATTTTATGATGATGTATTTGCATCAACTGGCAGCATAGACTGGCATGGGCTGGATGCAAAGAATGAAATACATTCTGTATCCAACCAACACTGTTGTTATTTCACTTGTTCTTTCCCTTCCTTCTGTAGCTTAAGAGATCCAAACAGCCTTAATATCACAGTGGAGAAATATTGCCTGCCCAGCCAGCAGAGGTAGTTTCATATTTCTGTTTAAACTCTGTGTTCTCAGGACAGAATGAAAACAGCAGACAGATGTTTCATAAGTATCTGGTCTGAGTGGGAAGATGGTGATACATAAGGAAGGAAAGCAAAGTCTTTTCATTCCTCTTGGGTGAAAAACACATTGGTTTTGCATTTGCAGTTGAAATCTAGATTGCACCATGTAAAGCTATGCCAGCCAGTACAAGTTTACAATGGATTTTGTCCAGGTTTTGGAAGCATTTTGATACTGATATCCATCTCAGTCTAGTAAACTTGACAGAATTTCTTGGCTAGATAAACTGCTGCTCCTTTGCAGGTCACTAGACGGTGATGGGGAATATTAAAAAAGCTCTTGATGCAGAGAGCAAAGCTGCAGACTTTGCTGTAGTTAACGAGTGAAGGAACACTTGCTGCTCCCCATCATTCCTTTCAACTCTGCTCACGTCATGTAATCCCAGACAGCACAAATTGCCATCAGTGTGAGATACCAGGAATGCCTCAAAAACCACCGTGGAGCTCAGTACAAGAGGTGGAGACTGAACAGCATCTTTAGGCTATCCTCCTGGGGTATAACTTTAATTAACAAGGTTCTATATAAAGAATTTGTTGAGTTGGATATTTGAACAAAAAAAGTCCATCTGGGCTCCTAGAAGCAGGACCCATTTGAAATTATGTTCCTTTTTATATAGCTTGGACACAGCAGAAACAAATGTCCAGAAGGGAAAAATTTCCTTGAGATAAAAAGGAGCTGGCTGCTCTCTGCTGATCCTTTGGCACCATGCCTGCCACTATCTGAGAAGAACAAAGCTGGGAAACAGAGATTCAGCCCTGATAAGATGTACCCACTACCTCTGAAGCACTCGCACCTCAAAGCCCACTAGAAAATCACTCATAAGCAAAACCTCTACTCTGGGAGGGACACAGGGACTGGGAGGCTGAGCAAAGTCTCTCTTGTTGGAGGAGAACTCCAGAGACAAACACAGACAAAATATTAGCTGACATAATTTGTTACATGTTTCAGGGATTGGGAATAGAACAATTTAGAAGAGAAGAAGCGACAATCCTGTGTCCTAGACACCCACCTAGAACTTGCAGCAGGAATTCCCAGAACTGCCCACTCTTTTCTATTCCCAATGACTTGGAGCAAAAAAAACCAACCTTCTCTCTTCAGGAAGCTTATCTGTTTGGTTTTTTTTTTTTTTTTTCCTCTTGTGCCTGTTCATATTAAAACACCACAAATAAGAAATTTTTCAGTACTGAGAAAGTGGAAAATATACCAAGAAGAGCAAGGAGAAATGAATTATGAGGGCTGGAGGGACTCACTTGTAAGGAAAGATTAGAAGAACTAAATATGTCTAGCTTGGCAGAGAGATGACTAAGCAGGAGAGGGGGAAGTGATAAATGTCTACAAATATTTGAAGGGCGTATACACTGAGGAGGCAGAGAGATTCTGCAGTGTGAGCCATACCAGGTGGTGGGATTAGGAGCAAAGAGATGAAATCAGAAAAGGATATAAAAAAAAAAGCCAACCCAAAAAAACCCTTCACAAAGCAAAAAAAAAAAAAAAAAAAAAAAAAAAACCCAACCAAAAAAAACCCTTCAAAAAAAAAAAAAAAAAAAAAAAAAAAAAAGAAATCAACTGAATGCTATATAAACCAAAGTCCTCATGAAAATTATATATATCTACATCCCCCACACTGGGGACATGGAGATTTTCTCAGAGGTAGAAAACTCAGTATATGAGACATATGGGAGGGCTGCAGGAGTGCTTTGTTGCTTGCAGAACTAAAGGAAAGAGCTGTGCCTTGATGCTGGGAGACCAACAGGAGCCTCAGTGGACAACAGGTGTCCCACCAACACTGTCAATTAGAGAGCTTCAGGCAGGAAGTGAAGGTAGTTGTTGTATCCAATTGAAATCACAAGAGGAAGGTTTGTTTGGAATAATGTAATGACCCTGAACTTGGTAGAGCTTTATAGATACAGTCCAGCCAGATGGTCCCTGGAAAGCAGAAAGCTTTGGATCTGTAAAGCATTCAAAAGGATGATGGTGAAAGACCTGAAAGATCAAGATGGATGACAAAAGCATCATATTCCTCCATTTTAACCAGGTCAAAAGGAGACAGGAGAGAATGCAGTTCATTCCCTGACTTAGTTTCTGATGCAAAGCACACAAGTGTTTCTTTCAGCACCTCCGGAAGTCAGGAACTAAATATAGCCAATTCCTCCTTCAGGAAAACAAAAATCCCAGTTGCTTTCCACTTTCAGACATGGAGTCCCCCAGTTACCACCACAGACATCCCCCCAGTACATCATTTCAAGCCCTCTCCTGCTCCACATCAGCACAACCAGCTGTGAACAGGCAGAAAGACAAGGCAATCCAGAGATCACCTCCGAGGGCATGTAATTGAAGGTTGTATTGTAGACCAAGCCCAGCTGGATTGCAGCCAGGACATGCAGCTCAATTGCTTTAGAGCCACAGATGAGCAGTGCCTCCTCCTGCCAACACAGCAGGGGCAGAGCTCTGGTTTTGTCTGCCTGCAACTGGGTCACTCACCACGTACACAGCACTTGGCTGGTTTGTTTTGCCTGAGAAGGGGGCATGAGTCCCAGATAATGCACTGAGTCCTTCCTTAAGAGATGCATTTCCAGTGTTAAGCCTCTCCCTTGTGCAATCCTGTCTGTGTAAACCAGGCAAAAGGAATTACCGCAAGTCTGGATACAGGAAGCATGTCAAGGTCCTTCTCTTTACCCTGGATTTGAGTCAAAGTTTGATGGGAAATCACAGACTCAGCTTGTGTTTTCAGAGTACTCCATGTCCCCAGCAGAGGTTTGCAGGGGTAAAACCCCATGCCCATGACAGGGAACCCTCTGTAAACAGGGTGATGCTCATCTGCTTGACAAGCAGAGCTAATTCTACTAACACTGTGCTTTCATAAATGGAAATAAAAAGAGAAGATATTTGACTAAAGTGAGATTTCAAGCCGATGGTCGTATATTTCTCTAACAACTGATATGGGGGAGCAAATGGGGCAGCCAGAGGTCACAGCAGCTTCTGTGGTGGATCAGCTCAACCAGACAATATTGCTGTAGGCGAAATGACACACTTCTCTCTGTCCGTGCAGAAAACCAACACACTGCTATGGCCAAAGCATGGCCCTTCACACTTGCAACACCAGAAATAAGAGCCTCAGTAGAGGGAAACACCTGCTACAGTCAAGTAAAACACAAACAATGAGGGAAAACTTCATCTTTTACAAAGGTGGTAGAGGCAGGGGGAAGTTATTCAGGATTTCCAGTGTTGCACTCAAACCCAAAGCCAGCCATTGTTTCCAGTAAGCCAAAACCTCTAAATAAAAGATGCTTTTAATAACATAATTCCCACCAGAAATGACACTGGGCAGCCATCACAAAGTCCTGCCACCCCAACAGAGTTGGCTGTCCAACAGAGAGATTTTTATCATCCATAAGAACCAAGTCCCACTGCTCCTTGTTTAGGAGCCAGCTCTTGGACAGAGCAGCTGCGATGACCTTTCCACATGGAATCAGACACGAGGCATCCCAAGCCAAACACAGTGAAAAAGATGATAACAGACACACTCTTCTCTCTGCCCTTCCTAAACACATGATCCTCCTACTGACAGAAAGGACAAGAGACCTCAGTGGAGCTATTACGCACCTCCTGCTCTCCTTACGCTATATGAAACATAATGACATACCTTGATCTGGGTAAGGCAGGCGCTGAGTCTGCTGGCTTGCAGCTTGGAAAGCCTTTTCATCAGGAAAAACAGCAGCTACCATTCAACTGAGCCATTTTTCAGGCAAAGTCCTGGGGTTCCTGGCGATGAAGCTGCAATGGAAAAGCCAGGTTCATCTTCACAAAACAACACAGATTCCAGTGCCCAGCCATGGCTGTTGCAGCTATTTTTAGTAATCAATCAGGTGTTTAACTTCAGCATTCTGGCTAAAATCCAGTATGGAGAAATACATTTCCTTTCTCTACCCAATTTTTACTCAACAGCTTCAGCCAGAGCAGTCCCCCCACGGTGCCCTGGTGCAGCATCACCCCAGAACACGCTGCACTTCACCAGCGGGTGAGAGACTGCTCCTCAGTGTGCCTGACCCAAAGGCTCATGGAACCTACTGTGTAAACATAAGGCACTATTATCTCCACTCTCCACATGGAATCGCTCTATGGAATTTATTATTATTATTTGGAGCTTAAATTGAAAGCCTCTGGCCATGTATGAACACTAAGCCTGCTTAGGGAATGCAGGAAGCAGCTGAAGTGGTGAAGAGGCAAAGATTTATGACAGGCAGAAAAGAAATTTTCTTTTCTAGAAACAAGCTTCACATTTCTAATCTATTTCTGCAGGTTTTGCTACTCTCTACCAAACTTCTGACAGGTCTCAAAGACTAACACTTACCATGCTGCAAGCTGCTCCTCTAAATTCTATTTTATCGTTGTTTATAACCACCTGGCTTGATTCCCCTGGTGGTATTTTTCACTCTTTCTCGTAGGCCCCAAAAGTATCCATATTACCTATAGCACAGCCTTCACCTTAAGCACCTTCTTCCTTCCCTCCAGCACCGTCACAGCTGTCTTTAACTGGGCTCCCTTTATCTCCTCCTGAGAGCTCCCACCCCTTCTGATTCCCATTCAAATCAGCACATTAGCGCGGCAGATTGACAACAGCTTTCACCTGTCTCCTAAGCAGAACCCCACCTTCCTCCCTTCCTTTAGTTTTAGGAGAACTTCCTTCTCTAAGAACTTTACAAATGTATTTCTTTTCCCTGGTAAAATGATATTAGGTAAGGATTTAAAGGGAGATCCGTGAAAGGAGAAAAATAGCAGTGACAATGAGTCGTCCCTCCCAAATTGTCTTTCTGAAAGATCTAAATGGCTTTGTAACAGCATGAAAGTGCTTCCTGATTACTGCCAAGCTGAGGTTCAGGAAAGACCTGAGGGTGGACAGGGGTAAGGAATATACAAAAACCTGCAGGGAGAAGGCAGATGGACACTCGCTGGAATACGAGGGCTGCCCCTGTCACAGGTGGAGGAATCAGGGCTTCATTTTTTCCCCACGCTAAAAACTTCTGGCTATTCCCTATGCAGGGGCAGTGTGTTGGTCTCCAGGTCCCTGTGGATCTCCCTCATGATCTTCAGCAAGATTTTACAGCAGAAGTTTCAACCAGGACTTATCAATTTCCCAACAAACAGTCAGACACACCTTCCTACTTTCTAGTTATTTGTCCCTTAGGATTTTCCTCTCATAACATAAGTGGGACTGACCCCCGAGTCCCAGATCCAGACCCCCTGAGAGAGCACATGGGCAAGACCTGGCCAGATGCCACCAGTGCACATCCATGGTCAGAGCCATCTCTAGAGCCAGCAGCACTTGCTGCAGGAAGGAGCCCAGCTAACACAAACATCATGCTGTGTTCCCATGGCAACCAAAGTGTCACGTTCATCATCATCTCATTTCTGGAAGAAAAAGATATAGGACCGGTGAAGAAAAAACCAGGAGTCCCAAAGGGCTTTGCTGAGGCTGGGCACGTTTTTAACACCGTTGCTCACACCACTCACCCCAGGGCTGCTGGAAATGCAGCACCCAGTTCTGTGACGGCACATGGATTTGAGCAAGAGGCTATCGGGGATTAAAATACATCCAGTCATATACATACAGTTCATGTCTTGTCTGCTCCATGTCACTTTGAAGCTAGGGACACATGATCAAATTACCACAGCTATAGAAGTTACTAGATCTTAACAGGAGAGGTTTCAGCTCCACCCGTCACATTTGACATGACCTGGGGTTGATGGTTGCTACCAGTTGTCTTTGCTCAGTTGCCCACAGTGACTCATTAAACCACAGTAATCAATAATGTGGCTGAAGTTGGAATTGCTCTGCCTGAGGCAGCAGAGACCTCCGTGTGCATCGAGTCCCCTCCTGGACTCAGTGAGCCGCCCACCACCTCATTGTCAGAGCTTTTCTCTGCTAATATCTGTGCCCCAGAAATCAGATCCAGCTGGGATCCAAGATTCCCATTAGCATGAATCCGTTTGAGCTTCTCTGCAGTGACTACATGGCAGCAATTACAGCATTCCATGCAGATTTGTACATGGGGAGCTCACCTTTTGGTTTGAAGACAAACTTTTTACCAAAGGGAGTTGAGAGATGCATCACTGGACAATTTCAGAGCTCTCTGATGTGTTCTTGCTGGAGGCATGAGAAGATCTAAGGCTGGAGGATTCATTTCAATCACTTTAGAATCAGTTCCCCCAATTAGTAGGGTTTTTTTCTATGAAAAAAAAAAAATTAAGAAGAATTTCCAACCTGAAGAACAAAATCAAAAGACTTTAAAAACTGTGCTTGGGAGAAATCACCTGCCTGCAAAAGCATCCATATGCTTGAGAGGAAAAGGGAAAGGGACTCAAGGAAGAAAATGACAGCATTCCACAGGGAGTGCCTGGATAAGGCAGGAATAAGTTATTTGAACACTCCAGTGTCTCCACAACTCCACCAATGGAGCCTGACTCCATCCAGGTGCAATGTTTAGATGATTTAGTGTAATTCAATGCAGATCAAGGGGAAATATCCCTCAGCACTCAGGGTCAGGGGTATCTAAGGGACTCTGAAATACAAAACATGGGTGATGTTGCTATTAATTCTTAGTTTTAATCCTCAATTTTGTTTTTATTTGGCTTGGTTTTCCATCCTTGAACAGTTTTGCAGGCCCAGCAGTGAAGTCTTCAAGTCAGATTTCTACCTGTAACTGGGGCAAGCACCATAGCTAAGAGATTGTCCATATCTGGAGCAACTTCTTCCTTAAAGACCAACAGAAACCTCACGCAGGCAGCCTTTCATGAGAGGGATAAAGAGAAGCTACTTATAGGCATTCACATGTTCTTTTATGGGAGAAGAAACAGGGGATTAAGTATGACAGAGGTCAAGGCAGATGGTTGCATGCAAGAAACTAAATTTTGGGCTCTGCATGACATCTTTGAAGGACAGCCTACAGGAAAGTGTTTAGTGTTGTCCAAAGGGGCCCGGGCTTTGATCAGGGGGAGCTGCATTTTCTCCCAGGTCTCCAGCTGATTTGTAGCATCACCTTACTCAAGTCACTCAGCCATTTTACACCTTTGTTCAGGTTTTAGGAAGCCCTATGCAACCAAGAGATGAACATCCCAGTCATTTCCACTGCCCAGACTGCAGCTCTGAGCAGAGGAGAGAGGAATAAGTTTCAAAGCTTACTATTTCCTCTCTGGTCTCACCCAAGCTAGCGGGCAGCTGTTGGTAATACCAGTGGAAATACCTGAGAGGGCATTAATGTTCAGCCTGGTGTCCTGTTATTCCACTCACATGCTGGGAAAAGAAATCCTGCTCTCAGGGTTAGGTGATGGAAAGGAGTCCGTCAGCCCAGAAAGCCTGAGATCACAAATAAAATAGTTCTGGATATCCTTAATTAAACACAGCAGCGTATTCATCCATGCCGTGCTGACTGGTGTTTCTGCAAAGGGGATGAGCCATTCTGGCAAGGGGAGTGCACAATTCCCTCCTCTTCCCCAGTGGAGTGGCCAAGCTGGGTCAGGGCAGCTCATGAGAGGGATGTGCTGCCTGTTTGCTTGCTCCTGTGACTGGCTGCCCATTCAGAGGCTGCCAGGGAGCTGGAGCGTGCCAGCCAGGTTTTTGCACGCCTATGAAAATTAACAAATCTCACCCTGAGCTGCAAAGGGCAGATAATTGAGAGAATTAAAATTAAGAAAGAAAAAAGGAAAAAAAGAGGTAACAAAAGAGAAAGAACATGGAGATGAGCCAAAAGGAGACACTTCAAAGGCCCGTACCCTGCAGCCCACAATAATGACAAAAGAAAAGAGGTGGGACCCTTACATTTTAATCAAAGGAAATTTTTTTAAAGGTATTATAACTCTGTCATGCAGGAATTAGAAACACGACTGAAATCTAAATCCCAGCTTCCTGTGGCCAGTCTCTACGAATACTGCATGTAGGATGTGAACTTGAAACCCAAAGCCAGCTGAACCAGCAGCAGAAGGCAACAGGTTGGCAATCGCAGGAATTGGGCAGCCTAGTTAGACTGAAGTGGAGCTGTCAGGACTATAGATGTATAGAATGGTTCGCACATATAGATACATACACGTGTGAGCGAGGCTAGAGAGGGTAAGTGTGACCTCCTCAAATGCCTAAGGAAAATACCTGTCTGTAATCCCTCCCCTCCATGCAAAGAACACGTACTTGTCTGCACTGCTGAGCCAGGACCAAATGCCCTCCTGCAGACATTGGGGCAAGTGGTCTTCACAAGAGACCAAACCAAAGCTCTTTTTGGGATCTCTGTTCCCCAGTACATCTATGTGAAGGAAGGGGAAAAATTGAAAAAGGGAAAAGAAGTTGAGGAGCACGAGAGTAGGAAGGGTGAGGAAGATCAAAATAAGGCTGTGCCACAGGATGACGAAACTGTCCTCAGAAAACAACATGTAATTGTTTCCATTAGTCTAGAAGAAGAGACAGTGAAAAAAGGAAAAGGTCTTACAAAGGCAAAGCCTCAATTAAATTAAAAAAAAAAAACAACACAGAGAAAGAAATAATTTATGAAACACTCGCTTATTTACATAAAATGAAGACAAAAGATGGTGCATTTAGTTGGAGTCAGAAGATTTTTCCATGGGTGTTTAAGTCAGCGTCACATGCAAGCACAAGCAGCAATAGCCTGTGATTGTGTGAAATTTCCATAACAGCATGAAAAAATTAAGGTCAGAAGCAGTCACACCTGGATTAAACTGCTCAGCCTACCAAAGCCTGTGCCTAGGTAGAAAGGCAAAGATTGGGTAGAAGAGCTGTAACTTGGAGAAAAAAAATAAACAGCCCTTCCAAAAATGAGGTATATTCCTGCAGGTGGTAAGATGCAGAAAACAGTTTGGAAAAGAAGAAATCCAATTTTTAATACACATTAGAAACCGTTAGCTTATTTTGCTAAAACCAACCAAGACATTATGCCACTCAAAAAAATCTTTAATGCTGAACAACAGCGGATATTTCACACATGTTGGCTACACAGGTTGTTCAAGAGTTTCAAAGGCCTGTAGTGATTTTTGATAACACCTGCAGTGTTACTACAGTCTGAGCACTTTCCATAAACAAAACTCCTGGATGGTTGCAATTGTAGGCAGTTAGGAAAAGTCAGCTCTCTGCAAACAACCCTTCTTGCTCCAAAATTTTAGGGCTTGCCGAGAAGTCTACTACAGCATGAAGCCAGAATAGAGTGAGCACTTTATTCTCCCAGAATTATACTGACGGAAACAGAACTTCTAGTTTTGAACAGAATATTCTTTTGCACCCCAAATGCCATTTCTACTAAACTCCCTATGATGATTGCTAAGTGTCTCTTGATCCTCAGGCCAGCATTAGGCCTGATAATCTAAATAGTGTTCTCTGTATAGGCGCACAAAAGGAAGTGTTTCTGGAGTTGTTTGCTGAAGACACCTCAAAGTTTGGCAAAGTGTGCTAGCATATGAACCACATGGGATTTGCTTCGCATGCCCAATCTAGTTTCATTTCATTTATGATCCTTCAGTAGTGACAAAACTTGATAAAGGAATACTGTGTCTGAAAACTCTGCTTTCTAGTTTTAACAACTGCCCGCTTTGCAAAATTGGTTTCTCTGCCATCCTCAGACTGCAAGGGCTGCACCACCACTACCCCTTGACACTTCTGACAAGTGCCAATAAAGCTGTGCCATGCTGCAAAGGAAAATAAGCTTTTTTTGGTTCCCTGTAGGTGTTTAACCAAGCAGCAGCACCTCTGAGCCATTCAAGGTTTGCTCACAGCCAGCTACACTGGCAAGAATTCAGTGACCTTCAGGATATTAATAGACCCAAAGCCCCTTTGTTCCTGGGGAGGGGGCAGGGGACTCAACCATTTATGACATGCCAATTACCCTCCCACCCAACAGAAAAGACTTTATTGGCCGTTGTCTTCCACAGTTACCAGGGCATGAGTGGTGTCACTTCTATCAGGGCCAGACACGAACAAACACCCTGGTGTGCCTCTGTCTCACTCTCCTCTCAGTCCCTCTGCGATGCTCAGCCTGCCGAGCGCTTCCCATCAGTGGCATGGAGTTGCCAAGCAACATTTGTCATGTTCCTCCCTGGGCCCTGCTCACTGCCCTGTGGCAGCTCAGGCTTTGAAGACATGGGGTTGTTGTGAGGAGCGAGATAACTTTCCCTCTCTCCTCTGTCTTCTCTCTTCCTACTTGATGAGGTGAAAAATGAATCATCCTGAATATGACAGATCAAATCCTGCATTCCGTTGCTCTGGGGTAAATCTTATCGAAAATTGTCTCCGGGGAATAAATTCACTGCCAGATGCCAAGGACCAATGCACCATACCCAGCACACACATCCAGAATACAGCTAATGCTTCTGCATCATGCACATAAAAAAGCAGTTAGAACTGGATAAGTGATAAAGAAAATTATTGGCAAATAATTTATTCAACCATAGTCACGAAGGAATTAATCTTATCCATTATTCTTAAACATGACTCAACCAATTCCTGGAAGTAACAAAGCTAAAGCCTCTAGCTCTGAGCTTCAAGCCCTAAGATTTGAATTCTTATTTAATTCCACAGCTCTTTCCCTTTTGTTATTATGTTCAACAGTGTGCTGCTGCTGTTCGTGCGCCAATGATACAAGGTTAGAAGGCTTAGACAGTTCAAAATGTTCTCTCTGCATCAGTAAAGCTAAAAAGTACAAAGCAGCTCTTACAACTGAGAGCACTTGGGCCATCTGGCACAGTGGCTTCAGTGTGCACTCCCTGCTCCAGGGCTCTTGGCACCCTCCTGACGTCAGCCACCAGTGGGAGCGTCTGCTCTGAACCCAGTTTCATCTGGGATGTAGCCCTCCAGATCACCACTATTCACTGTATTTGACTCTGGAGGAGCTGGACTGTCAGAGCAGAGGATGGGGCTACACAGCTGGGTGTGGGGAGCTCTGAAGCAGAGCCCTGTGCAGGTGGGGCTGAAGGCGAGGCTCGCAGGTGTGTTGACATAATAGAGGTGTGTGAACATGGAACTGAGCTTCAGCAAAAATACACAGGATGTTATGAGAACGCAAATGGATTTCCCACCATATTTTCCCAGTAACAAGTATGGTAATGCCCGGCAAGTGTGACTGTGGGATGTCTTCTTGGGGTGGGTTTAAAGCTAGGAGTCGTGTCTGAGCTGGTAGTTTAACCTCACTCACAAGTTAATAAGGCAAGGAAATAGCTCAGCAAACTGTCCTTTTCACATCTCTTAGGAGAGGATGTAGATCCTCTGGAGGTATCCGTTTCTCTACATTTATTCTGTAGAGTATAATGTAGACAAGATCACAGAATCAGAGGATGGATAATGTTGGAAGGGACCATTGGAAGTCATCTAGTCCAACCTCCCGACTCAAGCAGAGTCCCCAAGAGAATGTCACTCAGGATTGTGTCCAAGAGGCTTTTGAGCATCTCCAGGCAAGGAGACTTCACAACCTCTCTGGACAAAGTGTTCCATTGCAGTGTCCCAGCAGAGAGGTTCTTCCTCATATTCACGCAGTATTTCCTATGGTCCAGTTTCTGCATTATCCTTCATGCTCTTCTTTGGCACTTCTGAGAAGAGCCTGGCTCTATTTCCTTGATGCTCTCCCTTCAGGCACTAATAGACATGGACATCTCTCAGTCATCTCCTCTCCAAATGCCTAACTTCTAGAAAGCTAAAGTTTGTGGAGATGAAATCTGTCTCTCATAAGGAATTCCTCAGCTAGCGTACACCTTCCTTACAATTATTTCACATAAATCCTATTTCTTTAGTTCTTTATGAAAATATAATTCAAGAAAGTATTGCAAGCTTTCCTAAAGCAAAGACATATGTTACTTCTGCCTTATCCTCTAAGCCAATTAGCCAATAAAAGAAGGGAATTAGATCAGCTTGACAAATCCATGTTGATTCTCTTTTACCACCTTCTTATCCTATAGCGGTTAATGAATTGTTTGTTTCATAATTTGTTGAGGTTTCTCTGTAGTCACTCAGCTTAGCCGGCTGATTTACATTTCCTGGATTTTCCTTTTTTTCTATCTACACAAACAAATACCCTATTTGCCTTTCTCTATTCTAAAGAACCCTCTTAATACAGGAGAAGTTCTTGAAGTCCATTCCTAACTGTTCACAGACTGCTTTCTTTGAGCAACCTGCAGGGGAATTCCCTCTGGTCCAAGAGTTTGAATTCACTTGCTCAGTGTAAGGATTCTCAATTTACATCCCTTTCTAATCAGTATGACTTCTGTTATATTTATCTAGCAGTGACTGTTTTGGTGATAAGGGGAGTTAAAAACACTCCTGCTGTGGTACATAGGGAACACTTTGATTCCTTCTAACATATTTACAAGATTTCTTTTTTCTCCCTTGTGTGTTCATAGCCACCTCTAGTTCATTCCGTGCCACGACCTTTCTGATTTCATCCACACGTGCTTTGGTATCATTCTGTTCTCATTCCTAATCTGCTGCTGCTTAAACTTTTAAAAAGAATTAATTTCTCATTTCAAGGCATTAATGAGGTCCTCACACACTTTTAGTGTTGCCCTTTTGCTATATTCTTCTCTCTGCCTTAGGAGATCTCGTCATTGCACCTCTGCTCTCATCTCTAAGTCAGTGCTTGCTGGCCTGTATTCCTCTTTCCTTGACTCAATCTACCAATTCCCTGATGTTTCACAGCCAATTAATCCTTCTTCTGCTGTTCCTACTTTTTCTTTTCCATGTGTCTGGGAAGCTGATTAACTCATAGCTTGGTATGTGTACTAAGGCTTTCTATTCTTCCTGTTTAGCCCTTACACTCCTAGCCCTTGGGCAGAGACATTTCAGATGTTTACCAGATTGCTCCATTCTTCTCCCAAGTGTCTCATTTTCACCTCTATTAAATTTCCCATTTTCCCAACTCACTAACCAGCACGCTGCCTGGTTCTTGGAAGGCTGCTGTGCTGTCAAAAAATCCAAAGCCTTTTTGATGACACTGTCCACACTTTCACCTTGAGAATTTGTCTGGCCCACCCGTGCCACCTTCCACAGGGACCAAAGGAAACACAAATGGCCCCTGGAAAGGAGTTAGCAATGACCACAGTGATGGGCAGTGCTTTTCCTTCAGTGATGGCAGACATATGATGGAAGCAGCAATTAATCCCTCCTGTGTGCCTTCCCTAAGGATATCAAATTGTGTTGTAAACACTGGGGATTTAGACCTCATTGTGACCCCTTTCACCGAAAATAAGTATTAATAACTCCGCTTCATAGACAGGGAAACAAACACAGAAAAGCTAAATGACTTTTTATGGACATGCTGAGGCAAAGGCAGGAGCTGCCAGAGCCTGCACTGGAAACCATTCAGGAAAAGCCGTCAGTCAAGCGTTTAGGAGCAAGGGGGCAAGGAACAGGGCTGTGATTGCAATTACATCAGCTGGTGAGGAGCCAGCCCTCAGTGCCCAGAGCTCCCTTAGCCAAAGGCTGTGGCAGTTTACTGGGTCAGGAGTTACCGCCAGAGCATCCAATGGATGATTGTTTTCAGTTGTAGATTTGTCTTCCCCTCTCACTGGTCCATGCATGAGCTACAAGCAGCTTAATTAAAGGCTAAAAAAGGCCCTGATGCGAAAATAGATGCCTTGCTATCTTTCTGGAGATCTTGCTAGACTGATACCAGGGCACTTCTTTCTGCATTCTCCTTTCTCTCTCACTCCCTCCAGTTCACCTCCTTCATTTCCCTCCCTTCCACGTTTTAAAAGTGAAATAAAAGAAGCAGAGAAAAGTAAAGATGAAGAAGGTAGCTACAAAGAGCTTAATCAACAGTAATATACCATGGATCTTCCAGGACCTGTCTGAAGATGTAGGTCCCTGGAGAGGAAACCTAAGACCAGAAATGATACAGGCTTAACTGTCATGAAAAGCACTCACAAAACCCAGTGCTGAGCACACAATGCAGTGCTGAGGATACAGACTTGGCTGCCGTTTATGGAGCGGGGAATACAGTGGCAGATTTATTCTACAGTAAAGAGGGTTGTTTCTTGGTAGCACTAATACTGACACATTATCTGGGGACGGAAGAGGATGCACAAATGGGAACAATTCTCCCATTTCTCTGTCTGTGTCTCCCCCAAATGCCCCCTACTCCTATTCCCTCCGGCTCTCTTCAGTCCTCTCCCTGCACTGAGTCCTTTCCTCTTTCTCTTATTTACACCGTATTTTTTTAGCCTTCTCTTTCATCTCTTCCCAATATGGTTACATGTACAGGGTTTTTAGTTCTTCAAACTTTTGCACGCTATCTCCGGCTCGAGCCTTGCATCCAGCCCTATGTCTGGAAAACCATACAAGAGTTTTCAAACCCAGCCCCTAAAATAAGTGTTAAAATTTCCACACTGTAAAGACCAGGCCATGGGACGTGATAGGCTGACAATAATCTGAAAGGAGACGCTTTTAAAATTATCCAGCACAGCTTAAAGATAAACGTCCTAAGAAACCATCACTGCACATCACTGGAGTGGAAAGCAGTGATGGCAACCACCACCGCACTCCTGCAAGGAGTAATTCCAGCTCCCTTCTCATCAGCTGACAACAGTATAGAGCAAACACCTGGGCAGTTTTACATCCCTATTTTATCCACTACTTCCCCCAAAAACACACACACCTCCTCTCACTACTGTGTTTGCCATGAGGAGTCAAAGCCTTGTTTGTCTCTCACATCTGAATGGAGAGGGGGAGCACAAACAACTTGGTCAAGAGCACATAAGAGACCTGTGGCAGAGCGAGATATACAATGTGAGTGTCCCAAACTGCTGCCAAACAGTTGCCTACTCATGCTTTGTATCTCCAAAGGATGGATAAGGAGCAGCGGATCTTGTCCAAGAACAGATAAGACAGGAGATAGCACTATCACCCATCTCTCTGCTTTTGGCAGGAGGAGAGAAGCAGCGGAGGAGCAGGGCTGCTGTCTTTCCCCCTCCTTAATCTGCTTCCTGCTTGCTTCAAAAACAACCCAGTGCATGGTTGTTTATTATTATTATCACTGTTATTTTCCAGAGTGCTGTAAAACTAGGGGATAGAGCACTCTGACAGACTCATAACAAACAGCAGATAAAACTAATTAGATTTTGTTCTTCCTTCAGTTTGCTGACTTGATTCTTTTTTCTTTTTATTGTTTCATTATTTATTTTTTAGCCCAGAGGTTTTCACACATGTGTATTTCACTAGACACTGGCAAGGCATCTTCTCTGACAGGAAAAGGTTACTGTGGCCACGCAGCCCGAGAGCTGGTGAGGGGCTGAGACAGAGGGTGCAGTGTAGTGCAGGGCTCAGCACTGCATCTTCTACCCATGTCATGTAAACCACGGGGGGAGGAAGGAGAGCACAGCTATTCACAGCCAAGAGAGTCAGTGAGACAAAAGGCATCAGTAAAAAAAGTTAATGTGCCTGGCAGGAGCCCAAATCTGCTGCACCAAGGGGGAAAAGGCGAGTGGCTCTAAGGCACCGTCTCTTCTGGCCATTATGGAAATATCTGGCTTGAGTCTCAACCTGACAGCCCTTCTGACTCTTGAGGAGCAACAAAACCGTGGGGTGCAGGGCAACCTCCCTCTCCTCCCTCCCTCCCTTTCGGCGTCGGCTGTTTCCAAATTCTTTGGGATTAGCTAGCGACAGCAAGAAAAGGCACTGGCCTCACTGCTCAGCACTCAGCAGCCTCAAGAGAGGTGACGTTGCCTCAGCGCAGGGGACAAGGGCTTCATTCACTGGGGGAATACCAAACCAGAATTACAAGTGTGCAAGAATAAATAAGGCTGGAGTTAATCTAAAGTTGTTTTACACTCTGTTTTATTAAAGTCAATGCACTTCCGTTCCTCTGTGCAGAGCCTAGTTCTGCTTAATTACCATGACTCAGGGAGAATTTTAATAGCGCGGAGCACGCGGCGCACATGGAGGCATTCTCCTGACCTCTAGAGGTCTGTCAAAAGAAGGGGAGCATCTGCTCCCTCTAGAAGTTCCTGGAAGAAATGAGGTGGCCCACAAAACTGCTTCTCCCCAAGGTTTCCAGGTGCCATTCCCACGTGGCTGGCCACCCAACCTTCCCACTGTGACTCCTCAGGAGCAGGCAGAGCAGCCTTGGGACAGGGGGATTGCCTGGCCACTGCCTTCTGCAGCACCCTCACTACTTGCTGTCAGGTTGGTTGGCACAGACACGGGACAGTGCCATGGAGAAGAGATTGGCCAGGCTTTTCATACTGCACAGCAGCATTTTGGCACGTGTGGTTGATGTGCAGGGACACTTTGCTCCCAGTCCAGCTGCTGCACTTGGATCTCAGACGCTAAAAGCACCCTAAGGGCCTCTGCCATCTCTTTGCCTCTTGCAGCTCCCAGCACAGGGACCTCTGAAACACTGGGACTGCTCACACACATTTGGCTCCAAACACACGTGGAAGATACGTCTCTGTTTTATTACATTAGGACAACTTTAGCACACTTCATCGCCAGAGCAGAATTTTCCCACTGAACAGAATCCTCCCTGTCTTAAAACACTCAGAATGAAACAACTAGAAAGTTATAGCCAAAATATTGGTGTATCCTTAATAAAAAAGCTGATTTAGGAAGACTTTTTTTCCTTTGCAAGAGGGTGCACCACTGGCAAGCCTTGGTGTGCACCTTTCAGCTGCTGTTGGGGCAGAGCATTGGTACAGAATGCAGCATGGGCGTGCACATGCACATTTACAGACACATAAATGTACAACACTGTTTTTTGCCCTGTGTCCTGGTGATGTTCTGAACGCTGAAGACCCCACAGCATGACCTGTATATGCTGCTATCAGGACCTAGCACAGTGTCAGGATTTTGTCATGACTACAAATGTTGGGGTTTTAAGTTAACTATGCACATATGCTGGTTTTTATTATAAGCTTTGAAGCAGTGTTCTGCAAACTATTATAATGGGAACACTTATTTTACCTCTTTTGTGTTGCTTCCTGTGAGCCAACCTTTTATGAAAATTCAGTATTGTGTGCAAGAAGCTGCACACTAAAAGAAACAGAAGAGGACCTCTGTACAGAGGCATACACCACATCTAATGAATTATTTTGGGCTAAGAAGCTCAGCATCTAAGAACCCAAGCTGCTTGTTTTTTGAGCAGCATCATAGAGGCACAGGTAACTCTTATGTACTAGTGAAGACTTTAAAATTAGTGAATATTAAAAACCCAGCAGGACAGGAAGAAGCTTTTTGTCTAAAAACCAAGTTCCTGCTGGAAAAGATGTCTAGGTAGTCAGAGGAAAGTTCAGAAATGCATGAGATAAAACTTCCTTCTGCACTAGGAATTCTCTCAACAAACTGCATAGAAAGGGGAGGATGACATGGTGCTTTTAATCATGCATCAATATTAATAATAATCATCACTGGTAATCACTGGAGTCGGTGCAGGCTGTAATGCTACATCAAACTATACATTCTTCCTTCTCCTTGAGCCTTACAAAACAGTGACAGAGTTGTGAGCCTCTTGCATCATACAGTTAGTTCCATTTGGCTTCAGGGCAATTCTCCATTTGCAACTGCAGAGTCTAAGACATATGAGAAGTTCAGCCAATATGAAGTGTGAGATGCAGTGATGTGACCTGATGTTTTAGGGACACTGGGAACATGTGTGGGTTCTCAGTCTGTGCCGGATTCTCAGGAACTGGGTGATGTGTTTGAAGACAATTTTAGGAGAAATCTAATTTTTCTCCACTTAGGGATTAAAGAAACTGTTCTGACTGATGGTTGGGCTAAATCCACTCTTGCATATTGTCACCATCACTAATCTATTGGTGCACTTAGCCCAGGTTTCCAGAGGTTTGCTGTGTATTGTCACTGCTGCTTTCTTTACTGTGGCACACTGGATTTCCCACACTGTTGCTGAGATATAACCAGCTCAAAAACATGCAGCCTGACCCAGCCTGTTGAACACACTGTAAAAATTCTGATTGGACAGAAATCAGATACACACTCTACAGCTCAAGAGAAATGAAGGGCAACAGAGAGCTCTGGCAAAAGGCATCAGTAACTGTCACTTCTCCAGGCAAGGCTGCCTAAGGTGGAAAAAGGAGAATCATCTTTGGTTTCTTGGTCAAAAAATACCATTCCTTAGGTCAGTCTGTATGAAATCACATACTAGAGGCATCCGTGAAACTCAGGATTATATTTAAGAATGGATGAATTCATATGGTACCAGCTGGGCTAGTGGCATCACTCTGCCTAGTGTGCATATAAGGAGTCATTCTCAAAAGATGTATGTATACAATTCACACAAACATATATTTTCCCGTTCAGAACTGGAGCAACATGTCTGGGAAGGATGCTGAAGCTGGCAAACAGGCAAACATGAGCAGTGACCAATTTGCTTGCTGCCCTGCAAGTCACAGCCTTGTTCACACAGGACTGCTCTCAAACCCATTGTACAGCCCAAGCGCTGTTGAACTCAGAGGAAGAGCTGTATTGCTTGGATCTGGCTGGCTGGAAATGTAGAGCCCCCTTAGAGCTCTGGAGCTGCATGTCTGTCCTGTGGTCGCTCCCTCATCTTCTGTCTCGCCTTCCACCCACGAGAGGCACTCCTGGATCTCTTGGTCTAGCTCCAAGAAGTCCTCTTCGCCATCAATGCTACTGTCAGTATTATAATCGATCTCTTCCACACAAGGAGGTTCATCATCAGACTCCAGGCTGCTGTTGCTGCACCTTCTGCAGAGAAATCACAAGAGAGACTGGACGTCACCAAAGGAGGGGCTGTTCTCAGGGGTAAGAGAGCAAGCAACAGGGAAATGCGTTTCCTCGGCGCAATCTTGGCTCTGTTAATAAGGGATGAGATGGCACTAAGCAAGCTCTTGTATGTCTTTGTGTCTGTTTCATCATCTGTAAAATGAAGACTGGTACTTACCAACCTCACAGGAGTAATGCATTTTATTATTCTTATTACTATTACTGCTATTGCTTATACAGGAACAGAGTGCATTACATACAGACAACACCATTCTGGCCTTGAGGCACTTACAATGTTACAGAAGCTGAAATTTAGTGGAGAAGAAGATATTCACTTTCCAGAAGGTAGCTGGTTTAATCATCATCCACTTCGCTGTAGTTCCACATTTAGTGTAAGGCCTAATTAATCCAGGTGGTTGAAGTGCTTTGGCATCTTTTCCTCCTGTTCTGTGCAAGCTCAAAGCACTGCTAACAAGAGGAAGCATGAACAAAAAGGCAGAGCCTTTTGGATCTTCAAGCACGCTGGCTCCAAGGAGGGCAGAAGCACCAGGAGTGGTTGCATTTGGGGAAGAGCTTGGAAAGGCTGTGACAGCATGACTTCCTGAGGAAGGGCCAAATTCAGAGGCAAGCCTGAATGGCTGACGAAAGACTCCAAGTGGACATCACAGTCATGTTGTCTGGCTCACAGAAAGGTAGATTACCCCACCTTGGCCTCCTGCCATTTACGCACAGAAATGGCCATAGGCTTCCTTTACACGCCTGCATTCGATGCACACCGTATTAGGCCAAGCATAATGCAATATTTATGGCAGAACTGTAACCACTAGACTAAATGGCCCTAGGGGACAGGGTCCTTCTCCTGCCTAGCTGCTGACATCCCGTTTGGCCCTTAGCCCAGGAGGGCAGCTGGGTAATTTTTTGAGACCAGAAAGAAACCTGCGATTTCAGTGCTGTCGTGGTCAGAGTCTGAATGAATCAGGGGGACAGATAGTGTGTTTTTCACCTCCAGGTCAGTGTTTTCAATCAGACTCAAAGCAGAGGAATGTATTGCTTTGGGGGACTGGGAAAGGAGTAATAATATTCCACCTCTGGGCCAGAGTTTCTGATTTGTCCCGAGCTGGGAAGAATAAATGGCTTGGCAGATGGAGCATACACGACTTTAATGTGTGGTCTGCTCATTTACATGTCAGTAACCGGAATAATCTTCCAGCTCTCAGCTGTTTCACAGCAGTGACAGCATCTGAGGTTTCAGAACATACCAGAGGTGTAAAGTATTGCTTTTGGATGTATTGATCCCTCCTTTCTTCTGCACTCCAAAAGATGTGTAAGATTTTCCTAGCTCTGAGACTCCAGATCTTAACTGTGTACAGACTACTCCGCAAGCAGAAACCAGCAGTGTCACCCCACTTCTCCTTCTCTTGCTGATCTTTGGCATAGTTCACTTCAAAGGCTGGGTATAAAGGATTTTCTGAAAGCTTACTAGAGCTGTACAGCTTAAAAATAAATAAAAGAATAATTATGCACTTTTACAGTTTCTGGCTCTACTTCAGTGTGCTCAGAAATCTGGGTCAGGGAGAACTCGTACTGAAAATGAGGATGTGACATGAAACAAAACAAACAAATGAGGACAATCCTCCCAGCACTTACAGCAACAACAGTGGTCCCGACTGAGTGTGACCAGTGGGTTTGATTCCTTCTTTTATTTTTCATATGCAGGCTTGGCATGAATTATCTTGATGCTGAGTACCTATGATAATGTTCAATGCTGACTAAACTCCGGGGAACCAGAATTTTCATTTATAAGCTCTGCTTTTGCAACTTTGCAGTCAAAAAGGTCCAAAGCATACCTACTTTCAATATTTCGTTTGTACGTTTTGAAGGAGCTGCTAATGCCATTGGGACAGAACATAGATGTTACCCAGCTCACTGATATTTTATAGATAGAGCAGTTTGCAGCGTAGGAGCTGAAGGTCAAACATTTGCATTAATAGGATAACAATGAAAAAAAAGTCCCTATTACTACTTATATCTGGGAAGCCAAATATGAGGATTTTCTGAATTTTTCAATAACTTAAATGATTTTAGGACTGTATTTCTGAGGAAAAGGGGAAAATTACTCTTACCACAAAAACACTTTGCTTTGGAAGGGAAATCTGGAACACAGCAAATGAATACAAAACTGCCATTTCTTTACATTGAAGGCTGAAAGGACAGTGTTTAGGCAGCAAGTATTTACGCATAAAACCTTTGTAATGGACTTCAAAAGCTCTCCGTTGTTGCCTGCATACACAGTACACAAAACGCCAAGACCATGACAACTCAGTAGCAGGGAGACACAGTGCAGGGAGAAGTTCTCCACAAGTGAGGATCTGCTTAGACCTTGTTCAGAGGTCAGAAGAGTTTCCTCCTAATTTGTTGAGACCTTTGCTCCTTTGCTGTGACAGTAAACAAGCAAGCCAGTTATCACTGACCATAGTAGTGGTTTTTCCAATCTGGACTGATACCCACTGTATCAGTGCCACCACCACAAGCCTTGTAGTGAGCTACCAAATAGCAAATAAATGATACCAACCTCCTTTTGCTGCCAACACAGGCTGCAATCACACTCATAACTTAAAAGTTGAAATGTTCTTTAGCACACTAACAAACCCTACAGTTACATTTCTGTGCTATATGGAATTTTCCATCCCAATAATTTGCTTTCTACTGCAGGAATAGTTAAAATATGTTGCAAAGCAATACAAATGGACTCGTTCAAACCAGCAGGTATAGAGGTTCTCCTGAAAGAGGAGACGTGGCAGCACATGGGGGAGCCAGCCAGACCCACTACCCAAGTGCCAAAGTCATTGCATGGTACTTCTCCACATCACAAAGACCAGCTCCTGCCAGAAAGGGTGAAAATGGTGACACATGGTAGTAAACAGGAATGCCAACATCTAGACTATGGCCTTCTTTTCCAACAGAGTTTTAGGGGGTTTTAAAAGCTGCTAAAGAACTCACTCCACCACCTCCTCCTGCCTCCCCTCCACCTCCCCCTCTGAAAAAACCCCCAAAAACTATAAACCAAACATAAAAACCCCCAGGGATATAAAACATATTTACCGAAGAGTAATGATGTTGTCTTACAGAAGGTAAACAAAGAGGAAAACCAATGACACTGCATTAGAGAACTCCAAGACAAATACCGTCTATGGGTGCCACTGAACATGAATGCAGTACAGAAGAGAGGGGGGGAAGGCTGGTAATGTATCTACAGCCAACAGTACCTCAGCTATCACAATAAAACATTTGGTTGATCTTCAAAACCTACGGCCTCGTAGCCCTCATCTATTCCAGCCGATGGGAGCCACAACAGCAATTTGCAACTTCATGATGTGATAAATAGAATCTCTTTGTTTTGATTTTTAATTTGCATATTTATTCAGATATGACTTAATCTTAATTAGCTCTCCTCTTCTCTGTGGGTGTGTTTTTCTGTTTGCTTGATTTTGGAAAGCAAGCAAGTTTTGGTACCCTGTAAAATAATTCGTGGGGGTTTTTTTTCCTACTTAGCATGAGGAGAAGGAGAAAGGAGTCCAGTCCCTCCTTGCATGTCAGCATAACTGGAACTTTGTGGTATGACTGGCAAACACTTCTTTTAGGTGCCTATTGCCAGCCCCTCATTCTGAGTCAGCCTACCTGTTAGGTCACAGCTGGACATAAACCTTGCAAGTCAGCTGTCCTGCTGAGCCACACTTCAGAGAAGACAGCCCGTAGTTGTGGATGATAAACTATAGCTACAGGCTGTACATGGGGAAGAATGGTGATCTCTCTTCCATACATAATTCTCCTTCACTTGTACATACCCTTCCAGGGCATGGAGAAAACTAGAGCTTTCCTAAGAAATTTCTCCAGATTTTTCACTTGCATTTTGCTTGCGTGGCAGGTCACTCGCTCTGTGTGTATTCTGCTGGCTGGCTCAAAATAGAGCATGTTTTATTTTTTTCTGCTGCAAAGAACGGGCGCTGACAACTGTCCCTCGTAGGGAATCTCTGACTATTGCTCAGGGTCTCTGCTTGACCTTCACTTGTCAGGCCTCACAGTTGCAGTGCATTAAAGAAGTGCATTTTTTCCTTGTATTGCTCCTCTCACTCTGTCAAAAAACTGTTGCAGGCCTTGCCAGAGCAAAACTGAAGGGGGTGAGGGGTGGGAGGGGAGATGTTAAATGCTTCACACAAAAAGGAGGAGAAAGCTGAGTGTGGGGACCACTGCTGGTCATGGGCATACCAATGATTCACTCTGAAGAAAGTATCAACAAACAAGCAAACATGTCCTCAGCTTTTCTCTGCAATGAAAAATAACATCCCAGTAGCTGCATAATCACCTTGACTGTAACCCTACTTTCTCCTTGCCTTAAAACTTCTCTTCCTCATGGTCTGTCCCAATCCTTTGGAAGCTGTCCAAATCAGGGATGTGGCTGTGTATAACGAGCCAAGCACATCTTTAATACAGTTCATAGACTAAATAAGGCAGGAAATGGCTTTATTGAAATTTTTCAAGAGATCAGACATTTAAAACACAAAAACGATTCATGTCTGACCTAAACAGGTCAAGTTCTCAGCAATTACAGCATCCACTTGAAAAAGGGGTGCACTTTTTCCCCAAGCAGGAACTGGAGACCCTAGAAAGTTCCCTGACCACACTTAGCACCTGTACAGAAGGGGAATTGCCTATTCTTTTCCAAGGAAGGTTCACCTATTGTATGAACAGTTATGTATGTGCTGGTAAGTAAAGTGTCCTGCAGCTTTTAAAGATACGCTGCCATCTCTGCAGTCAATTGGGATTGCCTTGCCCTTTCTTTTTTTACATTAAAATTCCACCTACATCACCAAACCTAAAAGAGAGTGTGGTCTCGCAGAGTTTTGCTTTTGAGGAAACCATATGTTTTATTAAAAGCAGGAACACTGCTTCTGAAGGCTTGTAATGAATCTAAAATGAACCTTAAGCAGACACATTTCCAGTAATCCCAGAGTACAACTCTGCCTTTAATTGCTTCATAAGGTAGTATTTTAAGATATAGATGAAACAACTATGATGCTTTCAGGTAATTACACCTGTAAGAAATACACTACAGCAACAAGATGCCAATGAAAAAGGGCTCTAGTTTGCCCTTTGTGTCTGGATTACGTTGCTACAAGGTGCGCTGCACACCTTGTAATGACTTTTTAATTTCATCTCTGTAATTCAGCAGCTTCCCAGACAGCAGCCTGGCACCCCTCCTGCCTGAGAAATGCCAGACAAGGCTCTATTTAGTCCCTGACCTCGCCAAGGGAGGGGATCAGTTATGTACTGATGCAAGATGACTTCAGCTTAAAGAACTGTTACATTCACCTCCTTTGTTTCTACACAGTAAACACTGACAATATGGACTTCTCAGGCTCCCATGGGATTTCCCTTCCCAAAGACTCTTTGCCAAGGACTTCTGCATCTTACAACATCTCCTGAGAAAATGCATGCTAAGCCCAAGGCAATGCCAGGTGCCCTGGCTTTCAGCCCACCATGGCCCATCCTTTCACCAACAATATGAACATAATTAAACACGGCCTTGAATTCTGTTTGCTGTGGCTGAGAGATGTTTGATCTTATTTGGACTGTAGGTTGGGCTTTTTTCTTTTTTTCTTCCTGATGCAAATAGCCAAGAGAAAGGTATAATTCATTGCTAAGGCTCTAACTAATTAGTTTTTCAGGAGTTCCCAGGCTAATTGTAGGCTGCAATATTTATAATTGATTTGGCCAGATTAGAAATGGGTGTCTGGTGCACCAGTTAGATAACTAAGGAGTAAATGGGGTTTTATTTCGAGAGAAGGGAAGACAACTTGTAAATGAAAGGAGAGTATGAAGAGGAAGAAACAGGCTGACTCCTGGCCAATACTGTCCCCTAATGTTCATTCAGGCTTGCAACAATTTAGCCCTGGACAGCCTTTGACTTGCATCCAGCACAAATTGTTTTTCTTCTCAGGAACGACTGTTTCCAGTCTCCTTAGTGCTAGAAGATGGCTGATGCTGCCGTAAGAGCAGGGAAGGTGTTGGGTACAAACCTCTCATTACACACGGTTTGGAAATGCAAAAGCCTTGTACGAACATGAAGAGCTGTGTTTAATTGAATTACACCATGTCGTTGGGACAGCTTCGATCTTTTTGTGAAAGATGAGTTTGTGGAGAGGACAAGAAGGCATTTTTCTCCCATTTGAAGTGGACTGGACATTACCTGGCATTCCTGGATTCCCAATATCTCAGTTCAAATCTAAGCGTGTTTATCATGCTAAACAATAAAATTCACATGAGCTGATCTTTAGACTTGCAGGATGGAAAAGCTGTTGAGAAGCCAGAGGCTGTGGATTCAGTCTTATGAACGATCATTAATTTCTTCCTAATGGAGAACCAATCTATATATCAGTGCAGGGCAAACATTGCATCTTTAGCATTCTTATAGCTGTAGGCTTGCAAGCATTAATAAAACCCACTGACTTGAACAGATAAAAGTTCAGCCATGAAATGAAGCTATGGTAATTGCTGCAGACCCTAAATGCTTCTTCTCTCACCCTTCAACAGTTCTTACGTTTACATTTCAGTACAGGAAAGCACCATCCTGTGGGTACTTTAGGAAATATTTGTGAACTGGCATATTCACTTTAGTCTGTGATGGTGCTCTCTTTCACGTAGTGCAATACCTGGCTTGGACAAAACACTACAGATCCTGTAAATCTGCTGCTTGCAAGGGCAGACATGAACAGAGCAGCTGTTCCCCATCGTCACTGACAAGCTAAACTAGAGCACTGAGTAAAATTTCCACTTGCTATGGTGAGAAGTTAGTTATACATGAACCTAAGCATGGCCATACGCATGGAAAGCTCTGGCTTTATCCCTCCAGATATACCAGGCAACCTATTAAATTTCAGTCACACCAAACAAGTTCTGCCACTCTGCACAAGCTGGGGGAACAGCTCATTCACCTAAAACTGGCATCAAGCACCAGCTTCAGTGTTAATTCCTTGGAAATCAGAGATATCCCTGTAGAAAACTTGAGACCTGGCTGCTTACATCTGTACAACACTGTGTTCTTGAGGTTTGGGCCAAAATCCTGGACACCAGAGCTCAAGTCCTGGGACACAAATTTTAAGCTGAAGTTGAAGACCTTTAAAAGAAGTATATGTGATATACTTGTGTGATACATTCAGGCACTGTGGGGAAACTAAGCCTGGTTTAGAGTGCCTTGGGAAAGCATAGGCCAAATCTTGGGGTTTAGGTTCATATTACACTACAACTTGGTGTTTACTTAAGGGAACAATATCACATTGCATCGGCTCTGGATCAGCAGGCAGGCAGCCTAACCTGTGTTTGCTGTTGAAATCAATTAGAGGTTCTTATCTAATGAGTACCTGTGAGACACCTCATTGGTAGATTTTGCTGCCTTTTCCTGGGTGCTGCAGTTTCGTGTTGAACAAAAATTTATGGCCAACTTCAATGAAGTAACCAACAGTAGATGGTTTAAAATCAAGTTCATTGTGATCCTGTTATATTCATTAAAAATGAGATATAAACACAAGAAATAAAAGGCACGTGATGTAAAATAGTTGGAATGATCTACCAGGCAGCACTATCAGTGGCTTGGATTTAGTCTAAGAATCAGAGGACGTGCTTGGAAAACAGGTAACATTTTGGCTTTCTCCAGCTTAAGCTTTCTATGGAAATATGAGCAGTCAAGTCCCTTGTATGGGAAGGTATTAACTGAGACTACCAGAACTCATTAGGATACTGAATAATGAAAGAGGTGCTGAAAATATGATTTTGAAAGCATTTGGGAGTTTTTCTCACCATGTCTATACCTCAAGCAATTTCTTCTCCAAACGGTAATCATGTTATTGATGATACTTAGCAGTCCAGCCAAAGTAATACAGGAAGATTACTGAAATCCTTGTAATTGCTTTTAGGTACTTCCAGTAGTTGAGATATTGGCACTGTTTGGGGAAAAGAAATGTGGAAAGATTTTGGCTTAGATGTTAAAAAATTGTATTGCTGAGGATAAAGAATGTAAAGGCAGGCAGGTTCTCCTGGGTTCTTGTTTCCCTTGGTGCTCTTTCATATAATTCCACTGACTCTATCCAAGTTTTATAATTGGTTCTATATTATTAATTTCGAAAACCCAAGTTTCATACGTATATATTCCTTAGTTCTCTCTGAGCACCTTAAAGGATTTTGGTTTTAGAAAGAAAAATGCTTTAAGATGGCCAAGACATGCCTAGACTGTGCTGCAGTTACATATCTGTTTTATGCACAGGGTGTTTTTTGAATCAGATAACTGTGCATGCAAATAGTTGCACATCAGATGACAGATATGTATCTAATTACTTGACTGAACTGATAAGTGCTGTAAATGACTAAATTCCAACCACCATACCCCTTGGAGGAGAAAGAAACCCCTTTGTTGCTACTCGCTTTTCTCAATGAAAACCTTTATTTAGCTGATATCCACTCTGATGTTTCGGGGAATCTATGACAGACATGTATCTGTGTGTATCTGTATGTAAATATGTCTAAATAAGCTCATGAAGCACATCACCATCCCTTATCTATCTTTCCTTAAAGGCACACAAATAACAGACACACATACGTGTATCTACTCACACTCAGACACCCACACACTGACACACATGCACACTTACATGGTTTTCTCTGTATCTAGAGCACAGTTTTCATGACAAGTTATAGGAGGTCTCAGGAGATGCTCCTACAGGTACCTGAGACATAGCAATAGGGGATCCCTGAACCTTGATGGTATTGCATTCAAGTGGAATTAACCTCAGGGAAAGAGCTGGCTGTGACAAGTTCTTCGACTCCAGTCCTCAGGTGAGTGTTGACAAAGCAGGAGGTTACCTGGAGGGGTGATTAGACCATCTGGGTAGGACTTGAAATGTATTAGAATGATCAAGAGACAGGAAGAAATGGTTATCAAAACTATCAAGTGTTGTCATCAGCTATTCAAGAGCTTAAAGCAAGACTGTGGGGCAAAAGTTAAGATCTTGGGTTCTCAGTAAAGAAATGAAGATATTCCACATGAACCTGACTCATTCTTTTACCTCTTAAAGTAAGGAATGACCATTTAAGAAATGCCTTGCATAGATCTTTTTCTTTCACAATCTTGGGCTTCAAATGGGTCAACAACAACTGGAACTAAAAGTATTCAGTTCTGCTAAAGAGAATGATTGTTTTGGAGCAGCCAGAGAGGGGACAGGGTATGGCACCACATGGGGGTTCAACAGCTGTTTTACCACTGAATTCTGCTTTTAAGGAAAGGCTTCAGGCAAATCTCAGCTTAAAGGTCACAGAAAACAGCTTCTGAAGTACACTGAGAACAGTTAAGGCCAACACGATGGCAAAGCACTGGAGGCCCAAGAAGTCCCAGTTTTGTTTAGTCAACACAGTTAGGAAAGAGACAGACAGACAGACAGAGACAGAGAGACTGTGTGTGTGTACACATAAAAATGAAAGACAACAAAGGCAAGGTCAGATAAATCTATTTTGCCTTTAAAGCAAATTGAAGTGGAGTTTATAGCAGAAACATCTGATAAAGTATCTGTGATCATAAATAATCAATAATAGATCCAGCTTAAAACTTCAGCTTCTGCCCTCATCCTAAATCTCTTCTCTGACATAATGAGAGTCACATAAAACAAATCTGAACACTTGTGTTCAATATATTTCAAAACATTCTGATCAATTATATCTTTAACACCATATGGAACCAAATCCAAAACCTTGCTTAACCTCACTCATTGCACAGCTGATTTGCATATGCTTTGGACTCGATTAAGGACAACAAAAAATGTCAGCTACTGCGTATAAAAGTGGCAACTCTTGCTAGTTCCCTGATCTTGCCAAAGCCCCGCCAGATGTTTCATGAAGAATAGCAAATATTTCATTATGTTCTCCCTGCCTCCTAAAATTTTTCTGTCAGGAACTGCAAGGATGAACAAGAAAAACAACAGGAATGGGGAGCTGACAAAACCATGAAGCATCACCTTCATCCTATTTCAGAGCTCAAACAGGGTTTTAAAGGGATTCTTCGTGCCAGAAGGACCTTCCAGCCAGGAACATATGACTCCCAGTAAACAGAGGAAAGAGGAAAAACAACGACCATTTGCTCTGATCTAAGGAGACAGCATCCTCTTGCAAAAAGATCACAGTAAACCACATATAAAAGTTGCCATTGCTGTTTTTTGTATAAGAGATCTCCAAATTCTTTTCTGTGTTCCTGTTGTAGCCATCTAATAAGGTTTTACCTGTATAACAGGGAGATACAGATTTCAAACTCATCTATTTGTATCTTGTAGAATCTATCAACTCCCACCAGGGAAAAAATTTTTAAAATAGCTGTTAACATGAGTATTTTCTGAATGTTTTCTAAAAATCATTGTTCAAATGCCTGCCAAGATATTCTACATGTTATACCTGAAAGCTGCAATTACATTTTCTGTTTCTATATGTGAATATGTGTGTATATTTATATATGCTTACATAAATTCTTAAAAGAATACTAACACACCACACAGGAGCAAGCATATTCTGACTGAAAGCTGAAGCAACATCAACTAACAAAAGTATTCATTTAATTAAAGCAAGACATGTATTTGGATGGATGGGGTAAATTATAGCACAGCTTGCAGAGCAGTGAAACAATCACTTTATAGAGAACCACCCTGAGCATTTAACGTCACTCTCTGATTCACAACTAAAAATGATAAAAGGTTGGTTCTTGTGTGCAGAGTAAGTGACTGAAAAGACATGTCAGGCTGTACATCAAGGGAAAATCAAATTATGAGGTTAAAGCACTTGGGTTTGAAAGGTAGAGGTTCTGCACTTGGTGGGCTCATAATCACGGTGAGGAAACTGCTTTTCTCTCTTTGCCCCAGTTCCCCAATCACACGGACACAGAAGGCTCCATCCCTCTGCCTGGCTGGGTGGCAGAGCCCAAGTGTGTCTGGAACCTTCCATCACCTCTCTAGCCTGAATGAGTGTGCAGAGCTGTTTAATTGCCTCTTCTTTTCTCTGCACTGAAAGCAGTGAGAAAATAGCTACTTAATAACATTGGTGGGTTTGGTCCAAAAACACCTCTCAGCAAACCAAGATTTAAGTAGAGAAATTCCAGATCCATTAGGGACAGAAGTCAGTTTTCATGGTTCTGCCAGACAGCAATGAAGAGTTTATCTGGAGGAATGATGAGGATGTAGGACTCCTGCTGACATCAGGAGGACAGAGAGGTGCTCAGTAATGACCAGGATTATCTGCCAGACCATATTTCAATGAAAAATGTCCTAATTCTTGCAGTACTGAAAGCAACTAAAGTCATAAAAGTGAAGCGGAGATTATTCAGATGGGGAAAAAAAACACCAAAAGCTCCCAGATTTTCTGTACCCATTTTGGCCTCTGATTTTAAAGTGTCCAGCAATCTTGGCTGGCAAATCCAGCTCCAGGAAACAAAGGCTGAGAACTTGTGCATGCTGGTTTAACTGGACCTGAAAACCTCATTAGTCACGAAATCTTGTATTTCCTGGCATTTGCCTTTGTTTTTATCTTTTCCTAGCTCCTCATTTTGTCTGTGCTTCAGGAAGCTGTTTATTGCATCAAAATTAAGTGACATCTGCTCTTCTCATGGTGGATTGTCTTCCAGGAACTGAAACACCAGCAAAAGACCAGATAGTGAGTTGTTCTGGCTCATGAATTGTCCCCCAAGGCATGGAAAGAGCCCACAAAATCATATTTGCCTGTGCAAACAGCACAAATACAAGGGCTAGAATGTACAAACACATTTCACAGGGGGGAAGCATTTGGGAAGGTTATATTCATGAATACATACAGGGTTCTTCATTGATGTGTACTGTGATAGAATCTCTTTTCTTGTTCCTTCTCCACAAAATCACAATGGTATCATTTTCTATACAGATTTTTGTGCTGCACCAGCTATACATAGATACCCCCACAAAAACACTTCCAGGAACACACAACCCCTATAAAAAAAACTCTGTATAATGCTGAAGGACCCAGGTACTCATAATGATGGAGATAATAGAATGGTGGAGCACTTGCAGCCAAGTCAGACTGCTGCTGAATTTACCCTGAGTTTGCCAGGCTTACACTGGACTTCCTCCTTTTCTGCACAGCCAACCGGCTGATAAACTGTGTCAGATTTAATGGTGCATGATACAGGCAATTCAGTATCAAGGAGTGGGAAGAAAAAGCATTTCTGAAGCAAGATGGGTTATCAGCTCAGCTCAAAAAGCAACCTATCACGGAACACCGCCAAGGCGACTACGGAAATCTATAATTTAGGTGCTACCTTAAGCCTAAAACTTTGTTTGAAAACTTCATACTTCTCACAAGCAGACTAGCAAAGCCCAGGAGGATGCGACCAGCTGTCAGTCCAGATGGAAAGAGACAGAACTTAGTGTGTATCAAGTGCTGTGCACATGAACAGTACCGGAAAGCTGGCAACATTATACAGTTTTATCCTGCAAGGAATCCAAGGTGTTACTACACAGCAGTTTTCCAAGGGCTATTACACTCCATTGCTTACCCACCAATCAGCTCACCTTGCCGGGCTTCCCAGCAATATGAATCACCTTTAAATAACAATGCATTTACTTTACATACAAGCTTTGCAGCCTGAAACTGCACACTGCCTTCTGAAAAGGGACGCAGGCTGATGATTTACCAGGAGCAGAGCCGCCCATGGGCATGGGGCTGTACTGGCATGTCCCAGCTGAACAGCTGAACTCCTGAGCAGCATCATTCACCACGAGTTTTGCAGCCATTTCTGAGGCAGACAGTGACACTGCTCTAAATCTTGTAATTTTTAGAACAGAAAGCAAAGTCGGTGAGAGGCTGGTGCAAAAATATTGAGGAACGAAAGATAAGAGAAATATGTCCTGTGTCAAAACTTGGCCAAGGTGCAAGGCCTAGATCCCTAATTCTTAATATTTGGAGTATTTCTTGTTTAGCGAGTGAATAAGGATTGCTGTTCCAAGACAGTCATTTCACAGAATCATATAATGATTTGCGTTGGAAGGGACCTTAAAGATAACCTCATTCTAAGCCTCCTATCATGGTCAGGGATGTCTTCCACTAGATCAGGTGGCTCAAAGCCCCATCCAGCCTTGCCTTGAACACTTCCAGGGATGGGAATCATTATTCAGTGATAACTGCAACTGCAGCGAGAGCCTGTGGACCTTTTCCCATCAGCCTCACACATTTACTCCACAGATGGGCACCATGGCAAGGTGCAATGTAAACTGCAGGCACTCCTGGAAGGGTTCTGCCTGCTGCTGTAGTTCTGGGAAAGCATCAGGCTTGGGAAGGGGCAGAGTGAGGCCAGAGAGGCTGTATACACTGATCCAGAGCATCCCTTAGGCAGGCGTTTCCAGCCATGCTCCTAGTAAAAGGTCTCAGGGAGGCAGCACAGGTCCTGCCAGTTGCCTCTCTCTGACACACACATATTTGGTGCAACTGTCTCTTGTGAATTTAGGAGTAAAGAAGCTCAGAATTAAACACACTTACACAATTAGGGTTCTATTAACCTAAGCTGCTAAGCAAGAATTCAATAAGGGAAATGTATAAATTATATGTCCAAAGATCTGGGATTATGTAGGAGACAAGCCAAACACCACAGACCAATAGCTCTACCTTCAAAGAGATGCTGCCTTCCACTTCCTCAGGCTGTTCTAGACATTCCCTGTGCGAGAGAAGTCCATGAGGAGACAATCAAGAAAAAAGAAAATTTCCTGGGCTGTCTACTCCCTTGTGGCTTTCAAAGTCTGTCCCCTCACAAACTTGGCATATCCTTGTCCCACATTACTCCCTGTAGCCAGGAAATGCCTAATAATTCACTTTTTACAGAGGGTCTCCTTTGAGATGGATTAACCTAACATTCCTTAAACTCAGACCTTTCAATTTCCTCTGTTGGAGACTTTGGATTTAGATATCTTTGCTGTACTGGAAAATATCCACTGATAACAACCAATTATTATTACAAGATATATCCTTAGAGATAGAAACTGGCTGCTAGGAAAGATTGAAATGGAGAGGAGAAAACCAAAAATACTATTCTCACTTACCCTGGCAAGGTTTTAATCACCTTCCCAGCATGTCATACCCAAGAGCCCTTAGACATCATCCTGAACAAGACTCAATTGACACCTATCGTGTAAAGCATTTGATTTTCTCACAATAACATTAAGCATCATTACTGGAAATGGATGATACTGTTCAAAGCTAATTTAGAATTTAATTTGGTGTTTGAAACCATTAAATATACATATAATTGCCTCTTCCCATGAACCCATATTTGAGCCCTGAAGGCAGCATCCATAGCAAGCTAAAGGACAGTTTGTGGACTTCTTTCTGTGAGACTTTACAAGTGTGCTTAGACTAAATGATTTATAACCATATACCTAGTATAATGCTTGTGATAGCAAGAACTGGAACCAAACAGTCTGTGACTAGGGCTGCTTTAAAGCAATAACTATAGTGGAGAGAAGGTGCTGTAGCAGAAGAACAGAGGGTTAATGTGCTCATCCTGCCTTTGTTGTGGGCCTGCATGGTCAAGTCACAGAAGAAATGAACTGAGCAAACCAACTGTGGTTTATGTCAGAATGGCTTTGGGGGGCATTATAAACCCTCAGAGGGTCCAGAGCACAGGTAGACTGTGCTGGACAAGCAGCATCAACAGTGACCTGGAAGATGCCTACCAGCCCTGAGAAAGCCTGACAGCCTCAGCAGGAAGAGGTGTCCATGTAGATGGCAACTCTTGTCCAAAGCCCGTTACAGGAGAACAGGATGTTCCGAACCACCCCCAGAACAGTCAGTAGCAGGACTTCTGAATGCTCGCCGAGGTTGGTAAGGCAGCTGAGGATGGCTGGGGCTCCCTACGGGGGCTTGTGGGGCTATAACAGCTACACGGGACAGACAAGACCATAAGGTCAAGCTCGGGCCAGTACAAGACAGTGGTAGAATACATTCTGAAATGTTTCATCTCTTGGTAAGCCTGGAGACAAGACAGGAAGCTCGTATGCAGATTGTGGCCTAACTCCAATTCTGAAATTCAAACATTATATTTTCCCATTTCCTTATCCAATGTTGCTTCAGCACTTAATTATCTACCTGCTAGTCTGGCCTTTTCTGCCATACTGGTGCCAGGCTATCAGTGATGTGTCTATCAGGGTGAAATGAGCTTTGAACTGGGTGATAAATTGTTGTTTTTGCTGCAGCTGCTAACATCTCGTAAATGTTTAAACAGTATAATCGCACACATCTCTAGTAGCTGCTTGGTTATGTTTATTTTGGATGAGGTGCTATGAAGTTTCTTAGATGTGTGTGTCAAATATTCATAGATGGCAGGCTACTGAAATATCTTTCTGTAGTATTTATTTATAGACTATATTTATCAACAGAATCAATCTTTATGTTCTTAGCTGCAGCATTCTTGTTGCCTTACCCATTTTTTCCAGACAGTGCCTGTCTATCTAACAATATCCCTCTTCCTGCAACATCTATTCACAGAGTGTCTGTGCAAGGTATCTTCCCATGTGTACTCATAGCATCCATCTCTTTAATTTCAACTATATATCCACTCCATCTAATGCTCGTCATCTATCTGAAGCACTTGCTCTATCTCTCCACACCATCTCTTTATCTAGTCAATGATATCTGTCTCTCTGTAGTCACTCTCTATCCCTTTCTCTCAGTCACACACAGCACCAAAGTAATTATGGTTTTTGAACCACAACCAGTTTCCTTTTTTCTTTCTTTTCCCCCATCCCGCCCCCAAATCAGGCTCACAAATCACCGATTAATTTATTTGTTTTGATGCAAAGGCTAGATGTGAGAAATGAATTCTTGACGGGTACAAGTGCCTTTGGGTCAAAGACTCTTTCCCAGGCTTATTTGCTTCCCTGCTGTGTGTGAACAGTGAGCTGCTGTGTGAGCTGCTGTTATCTGAGAAACTCATTGTCAAACAAAGATGCTGCAGTGACTGATTGAAATCTGTTCTCTTCCCCCTTTCCTTTTCCCGTTTCCTTTTCCTCCCATATTTCCTCTTTTCCCTTGTATCCATTACTCTGAGTTTGTCTCTTCCCTTCTTTTGCCCACTTGGCATTCTGAGGATGACAAGTGAAAGTCCCTCCATATTAAAAGTTCACTGCCAAATAAATATTAAAGCAGGGGGCAAAATCCATTTGGCTCTGCGTGATTTATTGTGATCTGCACCACAAGACCCAGCACAACAGTTTAAACAGGGTTAACAGCTGTTTACCCACTTTACGGGGCTATGAAGGACTCAGTGACCCCCAGCTCTTGGAGACCCCTCGATGGGGAGAGATTTCCTCACCACTATCAGTCTGAATGAGATGGAGAGGGACACGCTCTCAGAGCAGGCGAGGAAAGATGTAAAAACTAAAACCTTTCCTTGCTTTTTTTCTTCCCACTTTTTTCTCATCCAGGTGAATTGTGACAACAACAGTACAAAAGATGGTCAGGTCACCTGGAAGTGATCAGAGAGGCTGTTAAAATGTCAGAAGCATCTGAAAGAGAGGAGAGGAAAAAGAAAAAAAAAAAAAGAAAAGAAAGAATGAAAGAATGAAAGAAAGCAGAGCAAACTATGACAGGAAAGGAGGGAGGGAAAAGCTTCCATGCCTCTGGTTTTGGTTCCCTGTCCAAAGACCCCAGCAGTTCAAAATTTTTTTTTCAGGCAGGGCCAGTATGGTTCAATGGCAGAATAAAATATGCAGTAATTAATGAATTGCTTCACAGTTTTATGGATAGATTTAACTCTTTCCCTTGTTTAGAACTGCTGGAACAGGCTGAGACGGATGCAAAGTTCAGCAACTTGAATTAACTGATATGGACATGGAAGGAGTAAGTATTTTCACTGAAGTGAGCAAACTTGCTAATAGCTTGTGGACTTCAGAGGGGAAACAGATTTCACCTGGAGAGTAAAGAACCTTGGACACCCTCTCCAGAATTGTCCAAGAACGTGGACAACAGATCCCTAAATGGAAGCAGAAATATTTTGGCCCCAGTGGGAGATATCACCTGAGGCAGAAATTTGAATTGTCTGCCAAGGGCTGGCACTGTCTTGGACTGCACACCACTCCCCTGCACCAATGCCTGGGACACCTCAGGATTGATCCTGTCTGTCTTTGTAGGGGTTTGTAAGATTTCTTTAACAAATAGTTGGGATAATATTGGTATGCAGATGCATGATGTGCTTTTTTCACAGGGAGAAGAGGAAATACTCAAATTTGTTTCAATTCAAGACAGTGCACAAGCAATAGGAAGAGAGATGGAAGTAGCAGAGAAAAAGGGAATATTTGAACCCCTGCTCTTTTGTAGACTGTAGGGGTAGCCTAAGCACCATCTTACCACGTGTTTTTGGCAAACTGCTGTGCGTATTTCCCCTCCCACCACAGTCTGCCATGTCTGTGTAGGCCACCAGCTACAACTACTCAGTTTCACCCTGGTGAAGGATGGGAATAACTGTGCTCTCAGGAGGGGCTATCAGCCATGTGATGAGTAACCCTTAGGGAGGGAGGTGAGAGGAGACAAAGCAGCCTTCAGGTGCAGATGAATAACCCGTCATTCCCCTTTCCTATATTGGTTGAGACTGCTTAATAGTGTTTTAAACATGCAACATCCATGAAGGAGACAAGTGCTATGAGCTGGGAAACCTTCCATGCAGGAGAAGGCCATGAACACCTCAACAGGTCAGCAAGAACACATCAAGAGGTCTGATGTTAGTGCTTGTCTCCTAAAGAAGGAAGTAGTGCCATGCCCAGACTCATGGAAAGGAGCAGAGGAAGCAGCAGCAGTGGAAGAGGGAAAATGGAGAGTAATGAGATCGGGGGTCAGCTGCTCAAGAGGTTTTACCTGAGTGTCTCTCCCATGTTCACCTAGATCATGGCATGAAGACACAATACGTACTGATGGGAACAGGATGTGGAGACACTCCAAAGGTAGATCAGAAAGAACAATCCATCTTTTCTGACTTGTCTAATTTACTCATTGTGAGCAGATGGGTTATGAGGTCTGCCATCAGTGATGAATTATATTCATGATAAGTCATTCCCAGCTAATGAGGATCCATTATCATTAGCTGCTAAGGAAGAATAACGGCTTGCCAAGACAGAGTGGGGGTTTCACAGCTTCCAGGGAGAAAATTCTGGGCTGGTAGCCACCTGGCAATTGAATTTTCAGGAAACTGAAAACTTTCCAAGATGGATACCTTCTGCTTGCTTCAAGCCTTGGCTTTTAATTTTCTTGGGCAAGTTCAGGAGAGGGAATGTAAGAGGAGGTGGAGGAGGAGGAGGAAGTGAAGGAAAATAGTAGTAACCATGTCTGATAAGACTGTGATTAAATCAAGGTCTCACTCTAATTACACTGCATTTAAATAAACTTTGCCTAGTAAGTAATTGTAATTAAACTGCAATTAAACATGTATTTATATCACCATTTCCTCCCCTGCACAGCTGTCTGTTTCCACCTCCTGTTGTTGCTGTCTACCTGCCAAAACCTCTGAATTATCATGAGGGACTTTACATTTCCTTGGACTTCCTGCAGGAGATATTGTGGGGGGCAAGGTCTGAGATTCTCCCCGTGCTCCCCCAGCAATCAGCTAAAAGGAGCTTCTGTTTCCAAGCTGTGTTGGAAGAGGTGCAGCTGATGCTGTGATAAAATAAATCTGAGGAAAAGGTTGTGAGAGGCAGAGATAAAAAGGAAAGTTGGTGCCTATTTTTCTCTCAGAGGAACTTGAAAATGGACATATTTCCCCTCTTTTGAAATTCCTTCACATTTGGGATAGAAATGAATCCTCCTTGCCTTCTTTAGAGCACTTTTGATATGAGCATATTTTCTAAAGCCCCAAATCTCTGTTTATTTCATCAAGTTTGTGCCTTGTTATACGTGACATGGAGAAAAAGACCTCCCTTACCTCCATAGTAGTGCCTGCAGGTGAGGGTCCAAAGCTGGGAATACAACTCCTGAGCTCTCTTTTCAGCTTTTTAGGAGTATTTGGTAACTCTCTCTCTCTCAGTTTCCTTTATTTGCTGCTCTGAGCTACCTGTACATAACAACTCTACAGATGGTATTTAAAGTTTACTGCAGTTCTGAATAATTGGGTTAGGAAAGTCTGTTATGGAAAAACAGGAGGTTCTAGCTCTTTAAAAGGAAAGCTAGCTCCTGTTAGGAGTCTGAAGGCGGTAAGGAAGGGAAAGGAATGCAGGGAGAAACAAAACAAAAGAAGAAATAAACAGCTAAAGGGAAAGTGATTAAAATGAGGAGGTGAATGCATATCAGAGCATGAAGAATGCCCGTGGCTAACAAAACCAAACTGGTTTCTCTGCCCTACCTCCCTCCTCTCCAGAGATGATGGAAAACATCTCCATTTGTACCTCTGCTCGCACAAAGCTCTAATTAAGGGATTGGAGAAATACCACCGCCACCCTCATCAGTTTGTGTTCAGTTGCTGAAAGGACACTATGCATCTCCCTGACAGATAGTCATTCCAGCCTCCTATGAGCACCCCTCCTCCCAGCAGAGTATCGAGCCCTCGGTTAAACACCTCCAAGGAGATCCTCCGCACATTGCTGTTACTCGAGGGAGGTGAGCCATGAAGCCCTTATCGTGGGAAATCACTGCTGGGAGGGCAAGAGCGTCTGATGGAGGAGAGACCGCATGCTAGACACGATACACAGCAACTGGGAGAATCCATATGTACAAATGTGGGGTATCCAGAAGTGCATATGGGCACGATGTAAATAATAATATAAATACTGCTAATAAAAGTCTTTATTAGGGCACAATGTATATAATAATAAAAAAAATCCTTATTATCCAAAAGTAGTTAAAGAAATCTATTTAGTTAATGGTAATTTCCCCATAACTGCTGTGTTACAAGCTGTATTCACTCCCCCTCTCTCCTCCTTCAGACATTTCTGTTTTCTCTCTGAATAACTGGTCTCAGGAAGGTCCTTATGGCAGTGATTGGTGAAAAAGAACAGAACAGGTATGTTAAGCTTGATTTTCTGTTATGACCAATAGTCAGCCTGATCTGGTGCAATCTGTCACATCAAAGAATATGGATCCCAACTCTGTGACTCTCAGTTTCTTTCCAAACCTTTCTTTAACCTACAAACCTCAGTTCTACTTCCAGAAATGGAGACAAAAGCAATACTACTGGAGTGACATTTATCAGAGGAATGACTGAACATTACTTTCCCTGCAGACTCACTCCAGAATCACTATTTATTTATAGGTTAGTTCAACAACATCGTCCACTCATAAACAATCTGATCTAAACGGTATCCTTTCCACTTTGTAAAGCAAAGGGGAGGAAACCCCCAAGACTGTCTTTGCCCACATAGCTCTGTAGCTCACGTTCTTTTTAATCAAGAGCCAGTGGAAGAACTGCCACCATTTTAGGGTACATGAACTGCTGCCCTTTCCCTTTGGCAATCTGCTGCCCACAGAGACATACCATTGAGTACATGACTATTTTCAGTTTGATTCAGCTCAACTGAGAGGTGCAGTCAAAGGAGGAAAATGACTGTCACAGGTCAAAGCCCAAACCTTCCCTTCTCTTTAATGGCTCTGTGAGTGCCTCAGGCTTTTTGTTTTCAATTGCAGTGAACTCCATTCTGCCGGTAATTTTGCTCTGCTATTAGATGGAATAATGTGAACAATTATCAGCTCTGTGTGCATTCTTTATCTTTTTATTTTAATGTAAACACATCTGTTTGCAATCATGGATGACCTTCAACCCCCTTACAAGAGGCCTAAGACAAATCTTTTTGTAATGAGGCTCAGACCACAGTCTTCTGAACTCTTGGGACTCAGAGATATTCAAGGACCACCTGGATGGAATCCTGTGCAATGTGCTCAGGGACGAACCTGCCTGTGGCCCCTGCTAACCTTACCCCTTCTGTGATTCTGTGTCCAGCAGCATGGACAGAGCTCAAGAGAAGATTTTCCCCTTTCTTTGTGTGCTTGCCTGTCACACACCCATCATCCACCCAGTCTGGCTGTGTGCTGCAAGTACTGCACAACTGCAGACCCAGTCACCTCCAGAACTGAGCATTCACAATGAATCCTCACTCTCACATTGCCTTTGGTTGGCTTATTGGAATTAAAATGAACCACGGGAAGATTAAAAATACCAACGAGTCCGGCATCCATTCCCTTCTGCATTCATTTTGTGCTGGAAGGGTAGGCAGAACTAACAAAAATGTGTCAGCACTGGGGCTTTTTCCTTCTCAAAGACCCACTAGACTGGTAATTTTTACATGCTAGAGCATGGTCCACGCTCCTAGCGTTAGGAATAAATGTTTTGTTGACTTAGCCGTGGAAGGAATAAGGATTTAGTTACAAGCAAAACCCAGATATTCACTCTGAAATCCCAGAAGACAGCTGTGAGGAGGAGGAGGGAAAGCAGAAGAGAAAGCCTCCAAGGGTAGAGGCAGAAGGCTATGAGACACTATCCTTCATTCAGCATGCAGATTAGTTTGCCAAGCAGGAAGCAAAATGGAGAAAAGGTGTCTGACGCATCACATGCCATCTCCGCTGTCACTCACACACTTTAATTACCCTTAAATCAAGTGTGATAACTTCCTCAGCCCTGAAATATGTGCTGTCTGTCTCCTTATACACATAATAAGGCCTGCAGGGATTTCAGAGACTTTAGCCTTGTGCATCTCATTTCTCTGATCCTGAGGTTTCTTTCAGCATAAAATAAGCTGAAAAGCATTGAGAGTCACAACCTTATATTTACAAACCCCTATTTTGCTTGCCAAACCTAGCCGAGTCAATGAATGCCCAAGATTGTGATTTGGATTCTCTTTCACAGAGTATATTTGTGTACTGTGGTTTCCATATGTCATTATGTTATGCTGCTTGTAACTCCACTCATACCTAGCCAAGGAAGGAGCCACAGCAGAAAACCTGCAATATTTCTAATTTACACAAGATTTCTAGGGATGGGCAAAAGGAGAAGAAAGAAAAAGAAGCCTCAAACACCTATGCCCTCCCCAGATTCCAGGCAGAATTAGTTCCTTTTAGGGGAACTAAGGTAATGAAAATTTAGCTGCACTCTTTTTTTTTTTTTTCCTATTTCTATCGCAGGTTCTTGGCCTTTAATTTGCTAATTACTGCAGGTGATATCCCAGGAGACGTGTACAAAATTAAGTACTAAACCACTGTGAGAAAGAGGGGAATTAGACTCAGGTATTTCAGCCACTTAGAATTAGGCATCTGGTCTAAACTAAATTTTGTGGCTACCCCTCAAATCAATGGAGGGATATAAAAAGAACATTGCAACTATAGGTAAATGTAGTTAATCATCTTTCAGCAGTGTCTTACTCTCTTCATGAACTACAGAAGAGGCTACATAACCAGCTCTATTTAGACACCCAAATTTTACAACCAAAAGGCTACATTTTGCAAAGGGTCACTCTGCTGGCAAAACACACATCAAGGAAAAGATTAAGCAGAGACAGATGAAGGATATGAAGCTGGTCGCTGTAGACATAAATGAGCCTAAACTATTACTACCATATGTTACTGCAAAGTTTAGCACCAAGGCTGTCAGAATATCCTGTGTCCTAAATTTTGGATCTGTGTCATTGAAGAAGGGAGGTCTAGGGCATGCAAAATAGAAGCAGAAGAAAGTTGCATTTGACTTAGGGATTTGCTTGCTTTTCTCTACAAAGACAATGAATGCTTCACACGTGATGCCAGGTGAGAACAATCCTACCCCCAAAGAGCTTGCATAGGATTGGGCTGGAATGTAAAAGCAGTATAATAATATATTAAGTGATAATATATTAACACAATACAGTGTTATCCTGAAAATCTCAGCCTGTTAGCAAGTTATGATCTTACTAAGAAACGTGATGTGTGGTTTGTTGGCTCAGTCTTGGAGGATATTTGCTGTCCCATATGAATATAAGGAGATGATCCACAGTCCAGGTTGAGAAGTCCTTTAGGAGGACACCTGGGATCAACATAATTCAAGTGGAAGGCGTGGGGTGGAGTTTTGAGTTCTTTCTGTGAATAAATGAAACCAGAAAGCCGCCATCTGCTTGGGATGCATTTGAAAGTACAGAAAAAGAAAAACATTGCTGGAGCTTATGATATTATAAACCCCTCATTCTTTAGTTTGATTCCCATCTTGGAGACATCCACAGGAAATACATCTACATGAGGGATCTGAGAAAGGAAAGGGCAAGGGATTAGGGAATCTTTACTACAATCAGTAGAAAAGAAAGCCCATTAGAACCGGGGGTGTAAAGTGTTTGTGAAATGTGTTTTGGGTTTGTGGTTTTGTTTTTTTAATTAATATTATAGCAGCCCTATAGGTTTCTGCCTTTTCTCTATGGAACAAAACTCCAGTCCCTTCCCACACTAAATCTAGTTTAGAGCTCTCCAAATACAAATTCAGCCAGCTTGTTTACAAAGACCTTCTTTCCCCACTTGGTTATTTTGTGCCTAGGCATGAATCTTGAACAGCATGTGGGTTGGGTGAGGATGATGGTGCAGTTCCTGTAGCATGGAAGAGGTGACCCCATTCACAGCCCAGGTCCTGGTAACTATCTGGTGCTGTCGCTTCACTTCTGGTTACATATTACCCACATTAAAATAAATGCTGCTGTAATGATATACAAGTGGTGAGCGTGACATATGACTGCTGACCCCTCAAAAGACAGCGGGAGAGATTTCCATGAAGCACAGGAAGCAAATAAATAGCTCACTTCTGATATGGAAAGCCGTCTGGTGAGGCTTGTAAGAATTGACTGGAATTACAGGCTGCATTCATCATCTGACAGTGGCATGTTAGACTCTGGTTCGGAAGTGCTGTGGCCTAAACATTTCACATCAGCATTGCACATGCCCACCTTATATTTCAGATCCACTGGTACATGACTGGAGTATTTCCCTTCCCATTTGTCTTGCTTCTCAGAAATGCTGAGCGCAGCACGTAAAATCAGCAGGAGCAAGGAGTGCTCAGCAAATCTAAAAACAATGCCACAGGTAGGCATTGAGGCAGGAATGAGCTGCCAAACATCAGCCCCTTGTCTCCTTTGAATATTTTGCTTCCTGTTTTTACATACGCACATGCTGTAAAGCCTGTTTATCTGTTCGCTGCTTGCCCAATGAATCTCCAAAGCCTCCTGTGCCCCAGCTATGATTCATTTCTGAATAATTTCATGAAAGGCAAAGAGCATGTTTCCAGTTCCACAGACTTGTCTGATATTACTGGGCACTTCATCATTTGGAGGCAATTTTTTCCCACTTGACTCAATCTTCCTTTTCCCCCCCATACATGTAAAACCATTGCCCCTGCATTGTGACCCCTCGGAGAATACAAATCATTTTAAGTGGAGGAAAGGTTGAGCCCCAGCTTTGTGCTTGATGCATTTTGTTCAAGTTGCTCAAGTTCCAACATCTGTCATATCCTCCACAGCAGTGCAATCAAACTGTCAGGGCTGAGTGAAGTTTTGCTGATCCAATCTGCTCCTTCTGTGATTCCTGTCAAAAGCATCGGGAGGTGGCAGATACAGTTGTGTGCTCTTTAAACAACAGATCTTTATTTTTGCACATTAGGGGAACTGTTATTGTTTGTTTCTCTCAAGCTCACAGAGCGTGTTCAGATGTGGCTGCAATCACTAACCAGGCTGCATTTCCCAGACTCTCCTGCACTCCTACAGCTCCCCACTTTTACCTCCCCTCTTTCCCATGCGAGGACAGAGCACATAATTATCTCTCAGTCTTGCTGGTCTCTCTAATTCCACAACACATCCTGGAAGCACCCAGGAGGAAGTTACTTTTTGGATCCTGCATTATTATTAATGTGGTAATTAAACCAAAGGGTTGTATGGAAAGGGGAAGAGTCATATTTTAATAAGCTCCCTCCTGGATACTCCACTGTGAGTTGCCAGATAACATTATTCCTTGTTAACGATACCAAAAGGATCTGATTCTAATTGATATTATTGATACTAATATTACTAATCAGTTTGACTAAAAGGACAGGATGTTCTTTCATCATTTAAAAACCATGTACCTTTGATGTACCTTAATAACTAAAAGAATCTGGAAAAAACTTATTCCATTTGGGCTCTGTTAATATGCAGCATGTATTTTTAATCAGCTTTCCAGCATGATGCACCTTTTCACACTTCTGACTGAAGCCTTAAACGCTTGCTGTGAAATGGAAACTTATGGTTTTATCATTTAATAAAAGGAACCTGAATCTGAAGTGAATCATATGGTTCTGCCCCATTTCTGCACTGGCCTCATAGCCTATGGCTTTCCATGAAGGCAGAAAGTCTTCTAATTACAGCAAAGCAGCAATGGAAAATTAAACTTAGGATGCCACTGTGCCCTCTTCTCTAATACTCATATTGGCTGGTGACTCCTGCTGTGATGAAAAATCAGGTTCAGAAACGCTTTGATTCATTAAAGAATTTTTTTTTTTTAAAGGAAAAACCCTAAGATAGCAGACTTTGGTTCCCTAATACATTTGTTCCTTTAAAAATCTCCATCTCCAAACCTAACTGGTATGAAAACATGTTCAGCTTTCCATGATCTGACTTTACCCTCTTCCAAAGCATCCCAGCCAGGGACTGGGTTATTCTCCCTTGTACAAAGCAGAAATCTGAAAGCCCTGGCAGAGAAGAATTCAATGTTGCCTATAGGCATGAGAAAGGATTTGCTCCAACTTTCAGCTTGGATACAGAACTTCAAAATACACACACCAAATAAACCCATAGATTAATGACAAATAAACTCCTTCCTTCAGTACAGGTTTGCAAGGTTCAGGGCTCTGAAAGTCCCACATGGTACGCAGTTGTCATCACTAGGAGCTACTCTTTCTCTTTTAGCTTCTACAATGGCTGTTCTGTAATAGACCCTTTCCAGCTAAAGTTCACAACAGATGCCAAGAAGACAGTCTCCCAAGGAAGTGCAGTGAAAGAAATGGACACTCAGAGCAGGCTTCCAAAAATCTGTCTTATGTTACCTAATCATACTGTAAAATAAGGAAGGTAATAGAAAAGTGAATGGCAGCGCTTCCATGAGCCTGAAAGCTTAGCAGGTTGGTTCTGCCTAGGAGGGCTGTTGCAGCTACTGATTACACATCTTCTCACACTGTGTTAACAACTCAGCCTGACTCCAGTTGTTGCTGAAATTTTTTTTGGATCACATCTGTGTTACATGATGGAGTCCAATTGTGAGCTTTTTGGCAGCTGTGTAGAGTACTAAGTATCCAGTAATTTGATTTCTTTTCTGAGAGTATACATCTTTGTGGAATTTACTGCTTGCTCATCTGAATTCAAGTAATAAAGCACACAGAAAAACAAAATCGAAGGATGACTTACAACAAGAATTTTGCCAGTAACTGAACCTCTCCTTACAAACAGAATCCACTAAACTATATGAAATGAAAAAGTAGTCAGGGAAGAAAAAGTTGCAGTCTCTAAGGAGAAGACATTCTCTGAGGAAGAGGAAACCATATTAGCAGTTTTTACTAAATGAATCAAGTAATTTGATGACATGACAAGAACTAAGACAATGAATTCCCAACTGTTATCTCAAGTGGAACTTTTAGCAGTACGCCCATCTTGCACTTCAAAGGAAGTTTGGGGTTTTGAAAGTGAAATAGAAAATGGGAATCTTGGGCTGGTAAAGACAGGGAAATAAAAATATTCCAAAACCTTTTCCTTTTTTTCCATATTGGAAAAGAGGAAATTAAATCTGAGTTGGCCAATTAGCCCCCACAATCCCCAAAGGCAAGACAAGATCTTTTTGCAAGAAAGCCTTGAGGTGACGCCAATTCAATTAGTTTCCACAGAAAAAACTGTCAAGACCCAAAAAACTAGGTGGAATAATGAACTGATTAAAACTTGTAATTGCAATTCAGTGGAGGAAACCATTAGTCATGGAAATGGCAACATTTTCTCATTTCCAAACTGTGCTCCTTTGAGTCGCCAACAAAAGGGACTGTATGAATAAAGGGCTAATATAAACTGGAAAAGGAACATCCTGGATAGAAATTTGTGTAGTTCCATGACCGACCTAAGGAAAATAATAACTTTCTCTAGAGAATAAGAGACTATGAAAAAACATTATAGGCATATTTTTTCTTACTCTTAATTCCTCAGCTCTCTGTTAGTTACACCACACGTCACAAAATCCCACAGCCTGAGTGTCAGCGACACAAACTAAACTCAAAGTAATTTCTTCCCCCTTTAATTTCATGTGTTTCTAATATTTTCTCCACTTACTTTTTTTGTCTTACCCAGCCCTCCTCTACAAGTGCCTTGGTCTCACCTTCATTGTGGTGACAAACTGTTTTTGATGTCCCCAAAGCAGTTAATATCGCAAAGAAAGGGGAATCCAGGTTGCCAACTGGCAGCTCCTCCAGAGATGTTCAGACACCATCACCATTCCCACCCTCTGCTGCTTTCCCAGCTGCTGCAGATGCTGCCACGGCACACACTCTGTTGCAAAGGGAACCAGGAAAACAAACCTCACTTCTATTCAAACAAAGCCTGATTCTAATCAAAGGCAATAACTTCACAGCTTGGACAAGTCTTCATGCCATGACTTTTCATCATCAAAAACCTATCCGAACTCCTTTCTCTCCTGCTACCACTCCAAGATTAAGCCCCCATGATTAAGCACAAGAGGCCATCAAAGTCTGGCACACCCTCTTTTCTCAGCCTAGGTTTTACCCTTGGCTGATTCCCCTGTATCCTCTCTCTAACGGGAAGGTTAGACTGGGGGCACCACTAAGCTACTGAAAGTGTCAGCCAGGCTGGAAAAAGAACAAGAACAAGGAGGATGGTAAAGAGAAGTGGGCGGCGACAGAGAGGGTGAGAAGAGGTCTCAAAAGCCAATATTGTACCAAGTGTGCATAGCGTGTAAAACTGACCAGGAAACTAAACACAAAGCATGATAAAAGGGGACCTCTGCATTTTTGCCAAACCAGGATGAAAGTTATCAGAAGAGGAAATATTTGGGTGTTACTTCATTTTGGTATCTGATTTTTCTGTGTATGATATTTCCCAATGGTCGGATACCATTTATCCTAAAACTCCAGTGTCATCTGCAGGTCTTGTAATCATCAATGGTACGTACCACTGAGTGGCCCTTTTTACAAACAAGGAAGGTTCAAACCAGGGACATGAAAATTTTCCTGTTGGGAAGAAGGAATGTGAAGAAATAGGGTGAGAATGAGTGAAAGCTTCTCTTAGCTGAGCAGTCTCTTCCCCGGGAGAGCTCTGAAGAAGCAAAGCTTAATTAATTGTTGCACCATTGAAGCTCTGCAAAGAAAAAGCCTATTAAGTCATGAGCTCCATCCTTCAGACCACAGTCCAATTCCCACTGAGCTGTCCAGGATAGTGCTCAGTGTCTCTAGTGATGAGCTTTCTGGAAATCCTAACTCACTGAGGCAGTTGTGTACTGAACAGCAAAAGGGCTCTGATAACTCTGGGAAGGGAAGGGCATAACTGCAGATCTCATGGTCTGCAAGAGCTTTCTCAAGGACTGGGTCTTTGCTTAAAGGATAAAGAAGAGACATAAGAAAAGTAGAAGGTGGAAGAAGGAACAGGGAAGGAGCATTTTCACATTCTTTTTGGCTCCAGAAAAATTCATTCTCCCTTCCAAAAATCAGAAGACTATTCTCCACTTGAGATGTGAGAGCTGGACGGAGTGGTTACAGGTAGACTTTCTGTCTCTCACACATTATTGCAGCCAACAGAAATGTAGCTTATTACAAACAAGCAAGATCTGAGCTGTTTGCAAACCTTAGATACTTTTTGAACTCATTGGAGATATACCAAGAAAATCTGCCACCCTTATAATTTTAAGAGTGAATAAATACAGCCTTGAATTAAGTGATGTTTTAATAGACTGGCTTACTCTCTCTACTCTTTTTTATATATTTTTTATTTATTCTGGAAACCAGCTGCAACTTCCACATATTGTTCTTAATATGTATAAATCCATTATTAATTCATTATTGGTTTATTTTACCACTAATGATCCGGGTGAAGACTTGCCTGTCAACTAATCTGTGTCAAGGGAGATAAAAAATAACTCCTCAACTTGATTTAAAGGCTACAGCTTCTAAGCTGTGGGAACCATGTGGGAGTTCACAAGTTTTAGAAGCTCCCAGGGCAGTTTAGAGGAATGGGTGCCTTTAGCATGAAGGGAGGGTGAATGTATTCCTTTGCCAGGGGAAAATGAAGAGCTACATTAAGCAATTCATACTCTGAACTCAACAATGCTTCCTCGAAGACCAAATGGGAGGGGAAAACCCCATAGGTTCACTAATTTTCATCTGGAAATAGCCTTCCTAACATTCAACTGAGTGGAAAACTCACTGCCTCCAGGCTGCCTTGAGGTTTGATATTTTCAAGGTGTTCTCTGAATTCTTATCCCTTCTGTACTAAATAACGTCAACAGGAACCTCAAAGCAACCTCCCAACAGCCTCCTATCCCACAAAATTCATCTGATCTCACTTCTACACAGAAGCCGATTTCAAGCCTTCTCTTTTTTCTGGCTGCTGAAGAGTAGGGGGGAACAAACTACCTCATGTTCATCAAGGATAAGAGGATGCACATGGAAGTACCTCAGTACACAGGCTGAAAATCCACTGTTCTGTTCACTTGACAAAAACTTGTCAGGTAGCAAGACTGTAAGGGGTACAAGGGACAGGTGAGGTTGGACAGGCACTGGGATAATTCTAAGACAGCTGGTGGGTCTCTACTGAGCAATAAATACAAAACTACAGCACTGAGACAGATCTCTGGGGCTCACAGACCGTTTACACACCCTGGGCTATCCCTGCCTTCACTCTTTCAGGATCCTGGAAAACCAACCAATTCAGAAGAAAGCCAGTGCCAAGATCCATTTTTAGAGTCTGCAAACTCTGCTGTTCCCTTCCAGGTGACCTCACCCGTCTTTCTGAAATCTCCAACATGTCTGTAGGTCCCCCAGAGATCATACTGGGATATGTTAACACTGCTTTTCACTTCTCGTTTCAAGACCTTGGCCATGTTTATTGATTTGTGCTTTGTTTCACAGTCCTGCTTTTCTGCTGAAGGTGACCCCATGTCTCCCAGACTGGAGTGTTCTCTTTTGAGGTCATGCTTTAATGCCTGCCTGGCTTCTGTAAAACATCACTCTCGGAACAGCTCCTGATGGATGTTTTGGTCAAGAATTCTGCTTATTACATGTCAAACATGGTTTGAAAATGAGCACAGACTGACTGCCTTGATGAGGGGAAGCTGGTATTATGTCAAAGTTCTTTGTGTTCTAAAGGTCAACACCTCAGCTTCTCCAACAGGCTTTCCTATGGCTATAATTGCAAATCTTTTGCTCAATGTAATCAAACAAATTTATTTTTAAAAAATCATGAGTTGGTGGGAAAAGATCTACTGAATTATCATTAGTATAATAGAACTTTTTGCCTTCAGATCACACGAAGAAATCAACATTTGTCCTCAGAACCCAACTGATTTTACCATTTTTCATCTCCCCAGACATCTACCAGCAACAGATAGAGCTCCACTGAAGCCGAAGTTTCTGTTTCCTACAGACAGGCCCAACAATTGATATTTGATCTCTTAATTCAACTGTCAATTTAAAAAAAAAAAAATTAACCATGAGAATCATGTCTCTGTATGTTTAGTATTTAAAACTGATGTAGTAACCAAAGTTTATTCATCTGGGTTCAAGATCATCAGCAGCACCATCCAGCAGACACCACACCTCAATGTCACCATATCACTATGTTACAGTATGTCATACGTACACCCACTTCATAAGGTTAACATCCTAATTCTCTGTACTGGAAAACTTCTCAAACTAACTCAAACTTTTCCTTCACTCATCCAGACCATTGCTGCTTGTAGTGAGAAAATAGTTCCCTCCCCAAATAACCTGTATTGTTTACTGGAAGGTGTTTATAGACATTGATCATATCTCCCCCAAGCTCTCTCTTTTTACACTACATAGTTTAGTTCCTCACTCTCTCTCTGTTTCTCTAATCCGCCCATTGCATGGAATTATACGTATTTTTTCCTAGTTTTTCATATCTCTCTGAAACTGTGGAGAAAAAGAACCATACACTATAACTAAGCACTATACAGGGAAGCAGAGGAGTGGGTCCTCCTAAACAGTACCCATGTTTAGGAGAATCTGAATAACAAAAGGCAAGGCATTCCAGTGATATAAAACAGCACCGCCCTATAAACATGATGCAAACTGTCTTGATATATATCAACAGAAAATCTGGTCATAAATACACCTTTATACATCTCTCAAAATTTCATCATACACTTTGCTAAGGATTGGGAGGAATTCATGAAGAATGACACTGTCTTTTTTATAAAATATGGTAGAGAGGACAGACAGAAGAACAGGAAAATCCAATCTAGATTTTTTTTCCCCGGGGGGGAAAAAAAAAAAAGCTTTGAAGTGTAATGGAGTCAGTGTGTTTGACTCATCATTTTCATAGAATAACAACCCTGCATGATAGGATTAATGTGTTCCTATTGACCCATTATTTCTGAAGTGAAGCAGAGCCATCACACTGCAATGGTGAGTCACACATGCCACCATGAGTGAGGCCTGCGTGGTTCTTCAACGGTTGAACTGAAAGGTGCATCCATCAAAACGGTACTACTTCACAAGTTTGCTGGCAGCCCTCCATGAAAGGCCACCTCTGGATGTGTACAGAGTGCAAGGAGAAGGCTAGGCAGACCCTCAGGTGGGATGGAGACGACATGGATTACCAATTGCTGCCAGTCATTGCCCAATGCAGTCCTTCTGAGCTGAATTTGCTTTTCTTCATAAAAGAAAACAGTGAACTTCAATCCCCTCCTATCATCAGAAATGTTTTCAGGATTTATTTCTACAGGCTAGAGAGCTGCTTAATCTCCAAAGAGGAGAGAGTTTAATTCTTTTCTACATTTAATAACATACATAAACTGTCAGCATATTTTTGGAGTTTTGCATAAACCGACCAGATCCAGACTCTGTTCTGAAAGCATTTCATTCTGCCACAAACACCACTAATGAGCTCCAGTATCTTTGTAGTCATCTGAAAGTTTACCAGAAGTGTTTTGTGAAGACTCATGACATCTGGAGATCCAGGCATCACCTTCCCAACATGTCTGAGAATGTCACTACATCTCTCCCTTTCCACAGAAAACACACCCAGTTTTCAGCAGCTCCTGAGGGCTGAAATGCCAAACAAAATCCCAAACAGAAGAATACAAAAATGAGACAAGACAGTAATACAGATAAAATTCTGCCATTCTGTGTTGGAGTAACGTCCTCAGGTTTAGTCACTAAAAAGCCAAACAGAAAGAGAGACAGCACAGGCAGCAAAAGTAGATTGGATTATTATGCATTATTATACAGTGGGAAGAAAGTAATCCATTATCAGGAAAATGAAAAGCTTCAGGATGATGAGGGGTAAAAAGTAAAAGACATATGAGAGAGCACTGCAGATAATGTCTAGAAGGGCAATTACTGGTTCCCTTTCTCTCTACTCTTTCCCATAACGCACAACCTGGAGGGCAATGTGCAATTAAGGGCCACCCATTGAAAAACATACAAAAATGAAACACTGTTTAGCGTGTAATTAACCTGTGGAACTCACTCCCACATGGCATTCTGTGGACAAAGAGCTCAGAGAGAGCCCAGGAAGGATTAGACGCTACTAAGAAGTGTTAAGATAGCATTTCCCGTTCCACCAGCTGGATAAAAATAAAATACAAAGAATATCAATCCTCCTGCTTCAGAGCCTCGGTTGTTCATTGCGATCAGCAGCAGGTAAAGCTTAGTAGGATGTGAAAGATGCCAATGAAAGCTTTAGTGCATGGCCCTTTCCTGTGTGCCTCTTGTCACTTGTCTCAGATGCTTATACGGCTCCTACAGTTCCAGGATGGGAGTTCATTACAATCAGCAACATATTCATCATCACAATAGCCTGAGAAGGTACAGAAGAACTTTTTTGCCTATTGTACAGACTGTGGAAAAAAGGGTTAGGGACATGCTGGAGGTCACACAGGAGAATAGAGCAGAGCACTGCACCGCTCCATCCATCCTTCCTTCCTGGACATTGGACCTGACTGCATTCCAGATCAAAGCTAGCAGGAAAAGGAGACAGTAGCTCCCTTTCCAAGTCTCTTTCAGACATAGATGTCCCAGTACTAAGCATACCAGCAATTAATTTAAATAGCATCCCTAGCGGGATCAAGACAATCATTTGCATCAGCCAAACCATGGCCACTGTTCCAGGGACCCAGCCCTCAGGTGGTGCCTCCCAGCAAGTTTCTCTGACCTTGGTGATAGCGAGCACTGGCTTAGTGGCTGGTTTGTCCTTTGGGCTGAATTCCAGCTGGCAGTGTTGGATGGCATAATATCTCTCAGCCTGCAACGTTTCCCTCCTGCTGTGACTTATCTATATGGTTTTTAGTACCTGCAGCCCACTTAGGGTCAGGCCATGCACCTGCTGCATGTTTTAGTCACCTAAGCAGTCTCAGCCAGTCCAATACAACTACTCCCAGGGGATGCACAATCTACCAATCTTTTAAAAGAACAGATGTACAGAAACCATGACCTTCCTCCATGTGGAAATGAATCACGTCTTTTTTTACAAATGGCTGTATGTGCACTCTGTGTCACTTTTCATATTATAATTTATTTTTAATATGTTTAACTAAGTGATTTATCAGTCAATCTCTGATGATAAGATAACTACAGTACTCCTTCAACATTCGTATTTCTTCCCTTTTTTTCTTTTCTTTTTCGACCTTTTTTTTTCTTGGAGCAGTTTTGCCCTGAGATGGAAATGTAAAGGTCCACCACAATCTTTACCAAAGAGTCCTGTTTGAAGCTGTTATACAGGTCATTTTGAGAATAAAACGTAAAGACATGCTAACCATGAAAGTTCTAGTTCCTTCACAAGTGATAAGCATGTCTGAAGGAAAGACTTTTTTTTTCTGCTACCTTTGGCCTGCTGTGGAACACTTGTTAAAAATTGTTCCTTGATACTAATCTCCAACTGGTGTTTCACTTATCTTGAACTCTTAAATGTCACCAGCTTTCAACTGGTGCTGCAAAAAGACCTAACTTACATATCTATAAATGAAAGTGCTCTATTTTAACCAAGTATCTTTCTTTCTTCCTTCCTCCCTTCTTTTTTTCCTCCTCTTTCTTCCTTCTTCCCTTCCTTTTTTTTCTTCCCTCCTTCCTTCCTTTCTTTCTTTATTCTGCCACCACATTTCTGCTTTGGTTTTGATTTTTAACACAAAAAAAGGGCAAGAGGAGAAGCTATGAATTATACAGAATAAGACTACTCTTGATTTGTCTAAACCCTCACTAAATGAACACATTTTCCCTTAATTTGATGCAGAAAAAATTTTTTAACCAAATTTAGCTTTTAAGAGTTTCTACCTCATAAGGGCTACAGCCAACTTTTCTGAGCTGGATGGTGGATCCTGGACAGACACCAACAGCACCCTGCAAAGGTGAGGAAGTTGCTTCTTCAGAAATACAAAGACGTGGGATGGGAAGGGAAAAGTGGATGCTCACAAAGATTACGAATGAACAGATTTCATGTCACTTGTTCCAACCTGCACCTCTATACTGAACTGTTACCATAAATAAAACAAAAAAATATCACTTTGATTGCATGGCCATGAATATGATATGACTTCATTGCACAAGAGATGTCCATTGGGTCCCGTTACAAAGTTGAGCAATGCAAGGGATTGGAATACTCTTCACTTAAGAGAAGCACCAAAAAATCAAGGGTCCAGCTCAGGATGCTACTGACAAAAGTCAGTAGAAAATTGCTTCCTTAAAGGGATCTTGTTATGAATCAGTAGACAAAAAATCTAATAAAAGCACATTCCACAACACACATCACAGGGAGATCACAGGTAAATGCAAGCTACAGATTCCTTGATCATTGGCTCAATGGGCACAATGGATGCACAGATGAGTCATGCAGCTGGACAGAGGGATGCAAAGGTAGTGATGACATTGCCCCATTGAGGAAAAAAGGACTCAATTTCCATGTTCAGCAAGACTGCCAGAAATTGTCAGAGCTCCACATTATTCCTTAATCTGAATCATCATTAGACTATTGACTCTGAAGTTCATACTCTGAAAAGGAATCTGGTTCTTTAATAAGGCATCGAGGCACAGCACCAGTGAGCCAACATTTCATAAGAGGATAATGATATGGGTAGTTATCACCTTTCTGCTAGTCTTATCCATTAGATCTAAACAGTGGACACACTTTCTATAGCACTGCTCATCTGAGCATATCAAAGGGCTTTATAGATGTTCATTATAAGTAATTACCAGGCAGCACGTGTGAATAATTTACAGGGTGGTAGAAGTGAAATTTCTACTGCTCTCTCACTTTTTTTTCTCTGTTCTGCCATTTTTACACTTCTTTTTTTAGTTTTTCCTCCCTCTTTTTCTCACCACCATAAATTAGGAATATCAGCAACTTGAATACCTTCCTAAATCATATCTCTAGGTGCCTATACCTACAAATATCTAGCCCTAAATTTGGAAGCAAATTTAAAGCAGCAGCCTAAAATAGAGAACTCCTCCCAGAACCAGCTATGCCAGTGGAAGGGTTCCTGCCTCTAGCTGTTGGTTTTTTTTAGCCAACATGAACTCCATCAGCATTAACTTGGGTGTGAGCTACCAGGCAGTAGGTGGGAGAGAATGTGACTCTAAAATACACCCCACTAATACCTTGAGAAAATCAGAGAAATTAACAGACCTGAAACTCATTATATTCAGTGAGAGTCACTTCTCAATTAAGACATAGACAGTTAAAACATGTTGAGATCCTTTACTGATCAACAGGAGAGAAGAAACCTTTTCTTTTCAAATTTGGTGGGGTTTTCTCCCTCATTTTCTGCAGAGACTTTACACAATTCTGTTCAGTCAGTATTTGCTTTTCATTTTTCTCAGTCAGCTTTGGGATTCCAAGTCCCAGGGCAGCCCACATTTAACAGTCATGAGCATTTAAAACATAACTGTGAATTGTCATAATTCTCATTTTGAGCAGAGACTGGGATTTCTGGGGTTTGTTTCTTTTATTGGTTTTTTTTTTTCTTTTTTCCCCCTACAGGGTTTTAATTGCCTTTTTCATCACGGATTTTAAAATAGAGTCGATGTTTGGTAAAGTTTAATACTTGAATAAGAAAAGAATGGTGACCCCTCTCAGCCACTCAGAAGGGACAGTGATTCAAAGAAGCAGAAGTAGAAAGGTGTGGCAAATGGCTAAAGGTGTGACACAAAAGCCCAGCAAAGTACAAAGCTGAACACAAAGGAGGAAGGAAAAATACAACAGCCGTTTATCAAGCTAATATGAAAAGGTTGTAAAGTTAAATAATCAGAAAGGAAAAAAAAAGGGAGGGCTTTCATGACAGGGAAAAGAAAGGGCAAAAGAGGAAGAAGCAGCACAATAACAGTATAGTCTTATACACACAGAGGAAAAAAACTTGTCCAATGAGAGAACATACGGACAAAGAAAAATAACCCCAACCACAGATGGATTTCCAAGGCAACACATAGAAACCAAACAAAAATTAAAGACAAGAAATTAATTTAAAATCTCCATAAAAGAATTAAAACCGTAAAACATTTTGGAAAAAAAAAAAAAAAGGGCACAAATAACCTTTTCCAGCATAAAAAAAAGTTCATTTTCTAAAAAGGCCAATTTCCAACACAAGTTTTCCCATTCAGCTAATGTCATCCAGCTCCAGTTATGTATTCCAGGCCCCTAGGGCAAAACATAATCTATCTGTGTTTGAAATGAGAACATGTTTGTTCAGACCTTAGGCCAACAGCAACCAAGGGATCCATCAGTGCTCTGGTGAAAAGAAACAGAAAGGGAACAGTAGGGGAACATTTGAGCATGCTTTGAACATCAGATAGTGCCCGAGCAGTCGAGGATACCTGAGCCAAATTGTCTCTTTTAATACCCATAACTCATCATGGCACCATCAAAATATTTCAGAATGATTCCTTCCATGCCAGCTGCTACAACAGCTTCTCCAATATGCAGCCATGTAGGAGCTGCAATGTGCTGTTTGCAGAGCCCTTCCAGATTTCCAGGTCTTTAGGAAGCTCCTTTCTAGCACACTAGTCAACTCCCTGCAGTGAGGAATTCACAAACATTGCACAGGCCAGCCCGTGGAAGGCTTCACCCAGGTGAGACTGCCATCAGTATCTCCAAGATTGCTGTAGAAACACGAGCAGAGCATACAGCACTATATACTACACCATTCCAGAGCTCTGGGCCCAGCTCAAGCTCTTTTTATTGGGTACCACAGATGTGATTAGATGGAAGCATCGTTCTGTAATCAGAGCTGCAAAATGGGCGGATCAATAGAGCTATCAGTGATTAACACTGCTGTAACTGCCTGGCATGTTTTTTATTTATTGCAGCAAGCAAGTCAAGATGCCTGGGGGATAAGCAGTTTCTGGCATGGAAGGACCTAAGGAGAAAGGGAGAAAAGGGGTTGTTGGTGTTGGAGACTATCCCTGTTCCCTCCCTTTGTTGCTCTCACAGCCTGGAGGAACACGAGCATGTGTGCATCACATGTTGCTGCAGAAACATCTGATTCAAAGCAGAGATCGGGTGGCACAGTAGGCTAATGCATCTCTCCTTCCCCTTTGGAGTTAGAGACGGAATAAATTTTCCCAGTCCCAGGGTATCCCCATGTGGATTTTTATTTGCTTCAGACCTGTGTGTTCACTCTCTTCACCCAAAGGAGTTTTCATGACCAAAAGAACTGGCAATGTCACAGGCCAGGATTTAGTAGAAATGAGAATTGCTCCAGGGGCAGAAATGGAGAAAACAGATATAAATCAAAGACTTGGATGCATTAGCAGAGCTACATGAAAAAGCTATGATGAGAATGGCTGGAAATATCCAAACTGTGGAGAAAAAGAACTGAGGAGAGCTCTGTGGAAGCCTGCGACCAGCAGAAGTTGCCACTCAGAACCGTGAGGTAGAAAATTGCTGTGGCCTCTGACCAGCAATAGCACAACTTCTATTCACCTTCATGAAAACCAGGGAAAACACCCAGTGTTTCAATAATGAAACAAACACCTTACAGCAAGTGCTGATTTTTAAAGTAGGGTTCTAGCTGTACAATCTATTCCCGTTGGTTTTGCTCCATCGGTATTAGCTGTTTCCTGAGGCATGATTGCTTCCAGTTTAGGAATGCATTAAGGTTCAGATCAGCTCCAGGCATCATTCTAAAGGAGACAGGCAGGGTGAGTTTTTAAAAGAGCCAGATAGTAGTATTATTTTTATACAAGCAGTTACTATTCTTTCTCACTGGAACACCACCCTCCTGGTACTGCCGATCCGAGTCAGCCCTCACCCTGAAGGGCACTTCACTTCTAGTTTGCACTTCACATGTAGCTTAAGAGCTCAGCCATGAAAGGAAGCAGTAGGCACATCCTCGATCCCAGCTGTACCTCCCTGCCTCTCCACTACTTCACCCAGCTGGAGAAGTTGGGCTTCACTGTGCCCTGACTGAATTAACCCAAGTTCAGGCAAGCTCAGCACAAGCCCTCTCAGTCCCAATAATGAGGCCACAGGGAATCATTTAGGACGCTGTCATTAGTGCAAACCTTTGAGTTCTTGGGGGTAATTTCATCTCTGTTTCCATAGCTTATAGAGTCTATTGTGTACTGACTTGAGGAAATTGCAGCAGGGTATTTCAAGTCAATCTCAACTAAGCCTGGTAACTCCCCCCACCTCCACCTCCCTTATTTATAGCCAGCAACTGGACATTGCAAGTCAATGGCCATCGACAATATGACACATGGATCTACAGACCCAGCAAGTCTAATATCAACTGCACTGACAGTGCTGGATCCTGGCTATCATCAGAGGAGAGACAAATGTTCCAGTTGCCAATAGATGTGCCCTTGCATCAACCTTATGTGGTGCACCCTTGGCCTGAGGGAGCAATAGAAATCAATTCAAATTCTTTGGAGTGCCAAATTCTGCACACCTTTCAGGAGATCCCTGTCCTGCTTCTGCTGCTACAGGTGGACCACTAATCAGAAACCCTTTTATACATGTTTGTACAGCAAACATCTAAAGCTTTAAGGAATTAACAAGATGGTAGAGGTTTTTTTGTTTGCTGATAGAATCAGGGATCTCATCTCCTTTTCAAAGCCCACAGGACAAAATGTGTGAAATCTTTCATTGATTCTGCAGTTTCCTTTTCCAATCTTGTTCGCAAAAAGCTCTTGAAATTTATCCTGCACTTGAAGAGGGCATTTATAGTTGTCACTTTTGCCTACTCTCAGCATCCATCCTCCACAGGAACAGCTTCTCCCTGGAGTCAAAGAGGACATCTGATACTTTCCAAGAGGCAGGGTTGCAGTAAGGATCTGCTCACAGGGGTGGAGCAGAGGCTCTGTCAAAGTGGGCTCCAACTGTTCTGCTTAAATGTCCCTTCAGCTGACTGAGAGAGGCTCTGGCCAGACCCTGGCTAACCCCAAGATCTAGTGCTACCATGGAGAGAGGTCAAACACAGCTGATAATCAAGCCTTCATTCCCAACACAGCTTACCACTGGTACTTTTTACACCAACATGTCCGTTATTAGTGAATGCAGACTGCTTGAAACCATCAGGAAACAAGGTAATCCTACAGCCCACCCAAGAGCTGCAGAACAGCAACAAGTCTGCATTAACATGGTTCTGGGCTGCAGCTGAGGCAACTCTCTTGATCCCAGCTTTAGCTCTAATGCTTCAAACTATAAAACCTCCCATAATTCACTTTGTAGACTCTCAAATTACTTGTTCAGCCATGGGAAAGCACTAACTGTCTTACTCCCTTTGGCTTCCCCACGTCAGACTCGGAGTAGGGAGCAGAATATGGCGTATGGACTGGGCAATGGGACAAAACGCAAAGTGAGAAGAAATTTGCTCAAAATAACAGTAATAAATCTGAAAAGCACTGATTTTCTGTCTACACAGTTGGTGATATTGACAAACCATATCTCCTTTGCTTTTTCCACAATTACTAACAACCAGACTTTTGGAAGGAAATAAAACTCTTTATCTACTATCAGTGTACACTGAGATTTGAAATACTTTCAATGACAAAATGCAGGTTGAAGTGCTCTCACTGGCATATAGAAGGTCTGAGACATTAGCATCAAGAGATGCTGTGAATGTGTCATGGTCCTGCATTGCTCTCAGAACAGCAGATGGTCTCTGCTGAAAGGGCACTGATTTGCTGGGCAGAACCTCATCTTAAAAGGGACAAAGTACCCCCAAGTTCGAGAAGGGCTTTTTGCTTCATTACAAGCTCTTCACTCATCTTCACAGACAGTCCTGTAACTGATGACTGCAACAGGCTCACCAGAGACTCCGCAGAACTCTGTGCTTTAGCACAACAGCAACTGCTCATTGCTGAGTGGTGATTATCTTGTCACACCAGCGTTTCCTTCTCCTAGGCAGAGACGGTTAAGTTATCTGGAGAATGCCTAAAACACACATTTTTTGAGAGGGAACTGCGAGGTGGTGGATTATGGGAGGCAGCCAACAGCGGCACTGGAGCCATTAAGACAGACTGAGGTCTGATTACAGTTTTGCATAGCGTAAGGGCACATCTGAAGAGGTGCAATTTAAAGGCTCATTGCTCGCTTCCTACCCAGCCTTTGTGCAGGAAAGAACAACTGCTGGAGTCTGGTCCATTTGAAATCACCTGTTTGTGTTCTACTGTGGAATAATCTACAAGATCTCATGAAATATTAAGGAAAGGAAAATGCTTGGCTCATTCTGTATTGCTTCAAAGTGATCAGCCAGCAATTGAAAAGTAGAGTTGGAATTGCTGGAACATTCCCTGGTATTTTCTTCTCGTTACTTCCATAAAGTAGGAAGCCTGCATTTCATTACTCTCACTTTATTGGCTATTTTCTTACACATTTCCTGATGTCATTTATATTCTGCCTTGTAAAGCTACTGCTAGTGCATGCATGTCTTGCAGTACAGGATCTCTATAAACCAGGAGCTGGTTTAGGAAAATGAGTGTCACCTTCTGCCACTGAGAGACTGAGGCTGGAAAGAAACAGGTTTGTTTCCATAATGACCCTTGTTTCTGGCTCTGCTCTATTAGGAGCAAACCCATTCAGCCACAGAAGTTGGGGCTGGCAGGGCACATTTGTCCTGCTCACTCAGATGCCAACTCTATTCTGACCCAGATAAAGAGCTGAACAGCTGATTTAGACTTTCTCAGTTTTCACACGTGTCTGCCAGCAGGCCCTTTAGTTTAGCAATATATCATGAGGCAGGGAAAGATTTGGTTTTTGCCTTGAAAATGCAATTCCTCACCAGGTTTCAATGAGGGCTTGGGGTGCCTTTGAGGTGTTTGCTTTGTGTATTTACCGGTGGAGCTCTTGTTTAAGAGAGATGATTTTTATTCTGACTAGCTTCCACATTCCAGTGCCAAACAGCGCCCACTCTGACAGCACCACTTTCTGTTTTTCCTGCCAGGATCTACCTGCCAGCCTCTGTCATGTTGCTCTTCATATTCTTGTCTTTCTAATCCCTGAGTCCTTTTTTTCATTCACTACAGTCAGACACCTTGAGCAGGAAGAAAAAGACCTCCTAAAAAGACCTCAAGCTTTAAACCTATCCACAGTCAGGTCATCAGGAAAACTGCTGCACTGAATAAAAGAAAATTGTCTTTGGGCATGATGAGCTCTACAGCCATCAATTAAAAAGGTGTTCTGATTACCCTGAGCCATCAAATTTTGCATGGAGAGACCGAGTATCACACATTTGCCATAGAAATTCTATGTTTGCATGAGCAAAAGAGAAAAAGCCCCAAACTTTGCGATCATTAGTAAATTCAGTGAGCACTTTAAATCCTCTTTGGGGTGATTAGTATCCACAGGATGCTGAGAAGCCTCTTTGCATCCTGCCCCAGCTCACTTTGCCTTTCTCTGATTCAAAATCCAGCCCGGGAGTCTGGAAGTGTTTTCTCTCTTCCTCACCAGCCCAGTACAAAGTCAGGCTCTTTTCCTTCCCACCAGAGGACAGGCAGTTTCACAATCGGGACAGTAATATCTTGACTGCTACACCAGGTAACATGAATTTTGCTTTGCAGCAGGGGCTGGTCCTCAGAGGTGATCAGGAGGTGGCAGGAGCCTGACCCACAGCAGAGGTGCTGGCCCTACCTGTTGTCCCTGCTGCAAAGCTGGTCCTGCAGTGGCAGCCTTAGGAGTACAGTCTTCAGACTCCTTGCCTGGTGAGCACCTTTCAGCAGCAGGATATGCTCTAGCAGTTAAAAAAGGTCAAAAAGGACTATCAGATTTAGAATAAGAGTTTTGGTTAAGGGGGTTTTTGTTTTTTTTATGGGGGCAGGGGGGTTGGCTTCCCCCTCCATAAAACAGTAAATCTTTCCTTCTATTTAAAACTCTAGACTTCTTGGCTGCTGGAGGTGGCTGACTAATGTGATGAGAAAAAAAAGGAGTAAGAAGGTATTTCAAGGGTGCTGTAAAAAAAAAAAACCCAAACAAACCACTTTTAAAAATACACTGTGATTGAAATCATGCAAGTCTGCTGAGATCAAAGGGAACAGGTGTCTAACAAGAGTACATGTAGGGAAGGAAGCAATAATAAAAATAATTTTATATGGGGTAATGAATTCCTTAAAAGAAAAAAAAAAAACCACTAAAAAAAAGTCAAACAAAAATCTGGGAGACACAGAGGAAGTTTCACAGCAATTCCTTTGGGAGTTGGTTGCTTTCCTGAGACTCTTAATTAATTATACATGCTAGTGAAGAAATATCATGTGGCTTTGAACAAAATAAAACCCAAATTTTAAAATGAAAGAGGTAGTGAGAGGGAAGACAAAATGATTTTGTTAATTCAAGTTTGAACTAATTTCACTTTAATCAGAAGCTGACAGAAAAATGGCAAGCCCAGCTGCCTGTCTCATTCAGCAGAGATGTCCCCACTGTCTTTAACTGATAAAACATTTCACTGCTGACCTCCAGTGGGAGCAGAACATTGCCTTTAATGCTATCAGTGTAATTTCAACAGATCTCAATAGTTATTATAATCTGCTCCATGGTCATCTCTCCATTAGCCTGAGCAAATGAGATTTTTGCAAATCCAAACACTATTTTTTGGGGGTTTTTTTTTGGTTTGTTTGTTTTTTGTTTTTTGTTGGTTTTTTTTTTTTAAATTAGGGCAGTAGGAATATCTGGCTCCTACAAGCTGCAATAACTACCATGATAAAGCAAGTCTGGGCAAATCTGGGTTAAAAAAAGACTTTCAGCTTACCAAAACAAAGGTGAAAAATCTTGCCAGTTACAGCAGTGTCAGATTTCAGCTTTACAGATCTCAAGTGTTCTGATCCATGGCCCTGAGTCATGTATAGAGTTCACAGAAACCACGTTCATCCTCTCTATGGCCCCTTCTTTAGACCTTCTAGAATGCAGCCCACAGCTGGGGTTCATTTATGTTTTATTTGGATTTCTCCAATAAAAAAAACCCCAAACCCTGGTTGCCCTTGACTCCAGTTATCAAAACAAAAATAGAATAGCAGCATATCCCAAGAGCCAAAAGGGTATAGGTCCTCCAAGCAAAACATAACAGTTGTCATTTGAGCAATCTCCTCCCGTCCACACAAGCAGATGTGCTCTGTGCCTTGTGTTCTGACAGCAAGTCATGATCCCAGCTACTCTGGACCAAGGACAGGAATTTATTCCACTGCCAAGGGCCCTTTGTAGAAAAGGCTTTTCACAGAAGCTCAAAGGTCTCCACTGGGCAGAGCTTGGGTAATAAAGAGTGCCTCCCTCTTCTCTCGAGCAGGACATTTCAAACAGCTTAAGACTTCAAGTGAGAGTCAACCTTGCAACTGAATCTGAACTTTAAAGGCAGGCACTCTGGGTCCTGCAGCACACGTGGTACAAGCTGCCATGGAAAGGGATACCCTCTGCACCACTGTTGGTCATACTCTTTGACCACATCGTGATGGCCATGGGGATGCCCCGCAGCAAAGTCCCACCAAAGCAAAAAAAAAAAACCCAAATAAATAACAAATCATCAGAATAACCATCTTTAAATCAAAAAGAAATGGTATAGCACCTCTCAACGTGCTGCTATAGGTTCATAGGCTCACACCAATATCCTTGTGAGACTGAGCAACTGCACTCTAGGTGATAAAGGCATCATCTTTTCATGTCTTCCAGTCCCCCCCTTTTATACCACGGCACTCTATCGTCTGTCTTTTTACTATCAGACACTTCTTAGGAGTAGTAGGTCAGTTGTTTTCTCACACAACACCAGCTCCATTGCAGGCTTGCTGGATTTTCCAGCTAATACCTCCAAGACTCATCTCAGATTCACAAGGATATTACAGACATCCTTTAAATTCCTCATTAACCTCCCATTCGCTGCGATGCCTGTAAGAATATGGAAATGACAGGCTATAATTTATGACTATTTTGTTGATTAGTACTGGCAAATCTTTTCAGCTCTCCTCTCTTTGGACTCCCACATCTGTGCTCTCGTGTAGTACCCATAAGTTGTGAGCTCTTTGGGAAAAAACAGCCCTTCTGTTCCAAGTTCATACATTGCTAACACAGCAGGGTCCCAGTTCACAACTCTAAGATGCTGCTGATATGACTATGAACAACAACAAATACAACCCATTTCTGCTCCAGCTCACTTGCATCTGCACTGAGTACGTAGCTGGCATGATTGTCCAAATCTCATTTTACTGGAATCCTAAGGGCAAGAGTCATCTCTCATCTGAGGAGACAAGATCTCTCTTCTCCCTGCCCATTTCCCCATGGCAGCAGACCCCAGATGCTCTTCACCAGCTGAAGACCAGATGTGCCCCTGGTCTGATGCCAATTGGCAATTGCTACGTCTCTGTGAAATAAGGGCACAGAAAAAGCCAGGCTAAAACAACAGTGATTCTCTGGAACCAACTAGAAATAGGGGAGTTGGATATGAACAGTCATGTAACAAAGGATGGATTGAAACTACCAATTAACCTCAAGTAGGTCAAAGAGCACTGCAGGCTAACACATCCTAGTCACAGATGATGGGGGATGACTTTAAAGCAATGGCCTAAAAGAGGAAATCATTACACTACATGCCTAAATTCCTGTATCAACCTGCCTTGAGAATGAGGTGTTTCAGACTGTCTGTTTTTATCAAGCCATATTTTGATGCACAGCACTGTGATTCTTGCTGTGGCAGCACAAACCTGACATCAGTTAAATTTCACTTTCAAATGTGTACAGAGAAACGTGTCACAGGGTAGAAACCTCACTTCGTTTTCATCAATTATTAAGGATGTTGCTGCTTTAATTTTCTTCTGACTCTGCAAATAAACAGATTGTCTGGATTATTGTTGCTTAGCAAAATTCTGTAATATTTAATGTCCTGTCTTAACTAATACTTCTGAATTTGGATTCATCTCCAGTTCCCCTGAGCAGGTTCAGGTTGGCAAAGTCATTTCCCCTTATAAAAACACTTATATCTTCTGGTTTTAGAATGACTTTTAACTGTCGCATTTATGATTTACTCATGCCTCACGTGCTTCCAACACATGAATGAGCCTCATGTTCCCAGGGTTGGTGAGAACATGATAAGGGCTGGAATAAAGAACCAACAGAGCAGTGTCTGCTGTGCCACTGTAGGCCAGTTTTCCCACAGGCCTGTGTACAAATGCTGGTGCAACCCTTCTCCAGCTCCAGCCTCATCAGTAAGGTCAGATTTACACCAGTCTTATCGTACATGTGACAATGACAGGCCAGTCACAGCAGGAAAGGTGACAGGTATCAAGGTGAAAATACAATAACACACAGAGGAGATTGTTCATTGACAGTCAGAAACAACTGAGTTCCCTCCAAACCAAAAATAATAATCCAAACCACACTCTCCTCTTCCCATTTAAAGCATTACTAGAAGATTAAGAAATGCCCTGATGTTGTCCAGCCCCATGATTCCAAGAAGATTCCTTCTGTTCCATGAAGGGAGCATGTGGACAGTCTCTGTCACATCTCTGTCCAAAGCACAAGCCAGATCTACATCTGTAGAGTGCACAGCCTCATGCACACTTCTTCAAGGCTCTTCCTGCCTTTCCTTACATCCCGGCATCTTCCTCCCAAGGTATCCCCAGCAATTCTGGATCTGTCAATAAGAGGGTTTGCTTTTTCTTGCTTGGCCCCTATCATATGCCCCCTGAGCAGCTGATAAGGGTATCCTGACAGAGATGAAGAAGGTTAAAGGTCTCACATAGACCATGATGCACAAGATCTGTGCTTTGCTTCCCACAGCTCAAGTGAGGTAAAAATGAAATCAGGTAATATCTAAAGCTGGACTGTGTCTGTTGAAGAACAAAAGTGCAGTGGTGATTTACTGTGACTTTTACTCTAGAATCCTGCACTTCCACTTCTAGCACAGGACCAAGATATTAACAATTAGGCAAGAGGTTTCTGAGGACAGAAGCACCTTTCTTGCAACAGCTGATAGAAGTCAGGTGTAGGCTGACTTCTCTTGCTCAAGGAACTCCTCAGTTCACCAAAGCAAAATAGCACCAGGACTAACACAGAGCCATATTTTGATCATTCTGTATTTGTTTCACTGTCTGACAAACGAGATGTTACTTCAAGTGTATTCTCTACTTATCAGCCTGGGCTCTTGTTTCACACAGGGTTTTGCAGACATTATACTTAAGGAGTCAGAGTGTGATGGAGTGCCAGCTAATGCTTAAATAGAACAGTTTTTGAATTCTAAAGATGAAATGGAGAAAAAGAAAAAGTATGTCTTGTAGAGATATGTCAAACTTTATTCTCAAACTGGCACACTTCCTTCTGGGAAGCAGCTAGAATCCATTTGAAAAAATCTTCAATCTGTGCTGCTCAGAAGAGGAAGGGGTTGCTACTCCAGCTTTTCTCTACAGGCATTAGGTCACATACAGGGAAATTTATATCACTTGGTACTTTGAACCAACTCTCCACATAATCACACACAGCTTACTTCATTCTGCCTTCTCCATGCAGATCACTTAAAACATCCCTTGCTGATATGTCCAGACTGGGATGGGAAAGGGGCAAGGAAAACTCACAGGGACGCATGATAAAGAGCTGGACACATTCTTCTTCAGCTAACTGTATGTTATTTCACAGAAACTCACAATACTTCCAATTTGATCACTGTATAGCTCACACTGTTACAGATACTTCTTTCCCTGGCTACAGTTTGCTATGGGAAATCCCATGCCAGAGGCAGTCATGCTGACCACCAATTAATGTGATTAACTGTACAGGCAGCAAGTGACAGATGTTGTCTAAAAAGCAACAGGACTTTGGCATGGGAACACCTCTCACAGTCTGCAAATACACATGAGAGCAGGTCAGCTCATGCGACTATAATAGAAACAAAAAAGTATTCTACTGAGCCATACCTTGTTCAACAGTTACCCCAGAAGCTATGGAAAAATAGTAAAACCTAAAATTAATTTAAAAATATTACATGTAATTCTGGGAACTGCACTGGAACTAGTTTTTAAAGTTAGCTCTTGCTTTTCAAGCCTTAGCAACTGTGGGAATCTGTGCAGAAGCTTGGATTACACAGAGCCCCTGTGGAGAGGTGGGCAAGGGACAAGACATGAGGTGAGAAATGCTGGTAGCTTCATCACAGAGCTCTGCAAGTTATCACATGGACAGCACACATCCACAGAGGTACCCAATCTCCATGGCTATGTGGGTGAGTGCCTAGGAAACTACCACACTAATATATCAGATAATGCAAAGGGAGATTAAAGATAGTGGATTAGCAACCCAGAGCACAAGCCCTGGCACCACTGCAGACTCAGAGAAAAATCACACTGACTCCTTAGGGTGAGGTGTTCATCTCACTCACGGCTGAGCTAGTTTCTTTCAGATCAAATAAAGAACAGCCTGTGGAAGATGAAGTTTTGTCTTAGCCTTTGCAAGTAAGACACACAGTTGAGTTATGGGACCCTTATGAGCCATGATATGCAGGCTGAGCAGCACTAGTTTTGTTTGACCTGAATTTTTAGCAAATAAATGCGAACCAATGTACTTTTTTTTTGGTGCCACTTAAGTGAGAAACTTAATCTCTGATCAGTTTTGCAGAAATTGGATCACAACCGGAGGATTGTGCAAAAGGCCATGAAATCGACAAAACCATAAATGAGAACATACAGTAAATTTAATAAAAAACCTTATTCTTGTCCATGTTACCGCTAAATCTTCTGTCTCCTTTTATTTGGCTGAGGGCATAGACAGCCCTCCAGGATAGAGGTCACTTGTCTTTTAACTTGGTACATTTCTCATTGGGAGAAAAAAGAGAATAGGCATAAAGAAAGGAAAAGAAAAAAGAAAACAAACAAAAGATAGGCACATCCTTCAGCCTTTTGTTTCCATAACTTCCACTGATATTTCACTAGTTCTGTGGTTTTTCACCAGCATTTAGAAAGTCATTGAAAAATGTTAATGGTCTGGTGGCAAAGCAGCCATTGGGAATGAAGAATGAGCCAGTGATGGAATGAGGGTGTGCAGCTAATGATTTCCTACACGAGCTGATTAAACATTGCACTTCCATCTCTTGCCACCTAATTCCCTCCACCGTTGATTTATGGAAAAGCCCCACCATGTAAGGCTCCTGCAGTTTTATTAGCCAGTAACAATTTAGCACCACAAGAGGCTTCTCCCAGCTTCTAATTTTCTTATAATGAAGAAGGAAAGGGGATGAAAAAAACCCCATCATTGCAGTGTCTTTGCTTAAAGGGTGAGGGGAAAGGAACAGAGAGAAGTTAGTGCAAAAATCTAATAGAAATATCAAGGAGGGCACCAGGTTCAACACTTGGGATCCTGTTTATGATAAGAGGATCATTACTTCACAGAAATCATTATCCTTTTCGAGGCACAGAAGAAGACAAGTACAAGTTCCTATAAATGGAATCTGTCTGGTACTATTTCAGTGGGTTTAAAAATAGCTCAACACCTCATTTTCCCTAATACAGCTGTGCCTGCTTCTAAGCCCTTTCCAGTAAAAGATTCATGACATTTCTTGAAAAAATAAGTTGAGAGGATAGGAAAAATCTGCCTTATTTCTTTTTATGATTTTTGTCTTTTTTTCACCATTAGGCTCAGTTCTAGAAAGAAAAGCACAAAGGCAGGACACTGTACCTTGCTAGCTGTGCTCCCTGGAGAAGGAGAACAGACATGGGATAGCCTTTGCATAAGAGGCTGTGTCTTTGCTAATGAGCTGGGGAAAAACCACCACTGTGATCACCCTGCAATTCCAGGCTGGGGTAAGAGATTTTTTGAGTAGAACTCAGTGGAAAAGGAGTCACCACAGGTTTCTACCCTCTGGGAGGAACCAGAAGCACATCAGAAAGGAGTCTGCAGTGGTCCAGATGCTATTTACTCAGCAAACCATTTGGCCTCCTAAAGCCAGATGGTTACTCTACACTGGTCATTTGACATCCTGTATCCCATCCCATCCCATCCCAGAGTGGGTCCTCCTGCTGATCTCAGTGAATCCAGCACTCGGACACCTCAGTGCACTCAGCTGGCAGACAACCCTTCACTTGCCTTTGGTTGGGTGGGTTTTCTGCTGGCCTGACAGGCTGAAGTGGGTGTGAGAACAAGATGAAAGACAGAGCCAGCGAAGGAGGAGAGGCAGAGATGTGGAGCCAGGAGCAGGCAGCAGGTTAGGTTGGAAACCATTTAGGCAGAAATTATAATGTACCTCAGGAATGCAGGAAAAGACAAACTAGATCAAACCCATACATACCCTATCTCTGACATCAATCAGACAGGCATTTTAGAGGGAAATATAAGATATTGCCTTTAGTGAAAAATTATTTAATCTGCCCTGCTGATTTTTTCCTCTTTAACTCCCTCACTGACAGTCTGGGTTTCCACTTAAAAAAAAAAAAAAAAAAAGNAAAAAAAAAAGAAGGCATTATTTAAGATTTGTCCTAAATCACTGCACATGCACACAAATTATACAAGTTCTGTGTAAAAGCTTAGTATTCCTGTTATGCAAATCTTAATGTTCATTAAGAAAAAAAATTTAAAGGCACTGCTGCAAAGTTTTTAGTGAAAAATTATTTCACCAAATTGAAAGATGCATTTTGCTTAGGTCACTCTATTGCAATGGAGCAGTTTTCAATTGAGTAGGTTTGGATTCAAACTCCATAATATATTACTGGTATGATGGAGTTCTGACTAAAGCTGAAGGAAGAAGGTTCCTTAGAAATTAGTGTAAAATTGAACTGCAGTACCTAAGGTGGGGTCAGAGAAAGGAGGGAGAAGAGGCAGAGCTGGAGAGAGCACAGACTGGAAAGCCAGGCTGGCTCTGTACACCCTGGTGCCAAGACACAGGGGACAGGCTTTTGCTGGCTCCTGCTGGCTTCCCAAGTTCTTCCTTGGCTCAGAAAGCCCAGCTTTCCTCATCTCTGCAAAGAGCACAGGGGCCAGGCCAGCTTTTCCCAGCAACCTCCTGTCCCAAGCAACTGCTGTGCTGCCTGTGCCTCATTTAAAGGGATGGATTTTTGACTCTGTAGCATCAGAAAAGGTAAACTTATTGGAAACCAATCAACCTTTTTGTTGCATTCCAGTATAACAAAAAATAATCATCATTCACATACAAGCAAATCTCCAGGATCCAGCTGAGTTGTGGTTTAGATTTGACTGGAAGCTCAACAGTGACCACTGTGACAACTTAGGACTTTTTTCCTACGCTTTCCACTTTCTTGGAGGAAGCCTTTGTACCTGGATAACACCCAGTACAATGACTTCATCTTGGCCAGGGTTTTAACTGCCATGGCCATAACAATGAGCCAAATCACCAACAGAGAGAAATCAGAGAATTCCATGAGAGCCCACAGAGCTGCACCTATTTAAACAAGACAGGAGACCAATAATTTCATAAGATCAATATAGAGCTGTAATCCAAAATTCAAGAAGAAGAGAGGTCAACATTTTTTTCTGATTTCCCTCTTGAGATCAATTGAGCATATCTGTTTGAATTTTGAAAAGCAAGGGAAACAAAATTGGCCAAGCTATCTCCTCAATTATGGACACCAAAGAGTAGCAATCTATACTCACATTTATTTTTTAATTCTTCTAACTCTCCACACACACATTTTTTATTTCCTTGGAACAGACATTGGCAACTGAGTCCATCATTCTGCAGAAATATTTCCCAGTCTGCTTTCTCTTCCACAGACAAATACAGGAATGATGCAATTTCCCCTGCCATCATTTTAGAATGAAAATCTTTTGATAAATCTAAGATCTCAAAGGCATTTGTCCCTCTCATCCTCCCTGACTTGTGCACTGAGAATATGCTACAGCAGAATGAAATCTTAGAGAGAAAGGAGTGTGTATGAGTGGAGGAGGGAGAATGATTTAAACAAAAGAAAGGACAGAAAATTTCCCTAGAGATCAAAAATTCACATTGACCAAAAGGTCATCTTGGTATTGAAGGAAAGCTGAAAAGTTCTAGAGGGAAAGGAACAAAGAAAGTGTTTTGCATTAAGATATTAATTCCATTAAGAATTATTCATGGAAATAAAAGGTGCAAAACTGTTCTACAACAAAAGACTTGTGCTTCATGCAGAGTATGCACACAGCTTCAGGGAATTGTGAATTCAGAGAGACACGTTTCTCTTTATATTTATACAATGTCAAACTATGATGTCCTCAAATCTTAATTGAGGTCCGCAGGCCCTATCATCATCATAATAATAAAAGCAGCTATTTAAGTCACTGCAAATAACATACATTAGTGTAAGTCAATCAAAAGCCTTCTCGGCTCTGTATCACTAGGCTGTGCAAAGGTAAAATGAGGAAACACATGATATACTTGCCTGGATCCAGTCCTGCTCCCACTGAGGCCAACAGCAGAACTCTTGTTGACTTCACTTACAGCATAATGGTGTTTATAAGAAAGAAGTATTATTTCGTGTTGACAGTTCAGTCTTTGGGCAATGCCATAAATATAAGCTCTGTATTCTCTTCTGTGCATTTTACCCTGTTGCCAAGCAAATGCAGTTTTTGGATTTACAGTCTGTACAAGACAGGTGAAACAGTTCTGACACAGAAAGGCACAAGCCCACAATTCAGGTTATTTACAAGTGATGGGACAAATGACAGGGGAATGATTTGCATCATTTCACTGGGAAAGTAAAGTAAGAAAGCCTTATAAAGTAAGAAAGCATGTATAATTATGGGAAGGTTCAAGAAAGCCAGTCAAAACTTCAAATTGATAGAATTTCACCAAATTGCAACATACAACTACTGTGATTTTTTTTCCCCTTTGAAAAAGGTATTTCATAACAAATTGCATAGTCTGCATTATTAATACTGAAATAGTACAAAAATTGTAGAAAAATACTGAAAGTAACAGAAAAAAAAATTAAGCTTTTTTCCCTAAAAAGAAAGAAGAAAAAAAAAGAGGCAATTTCGAAAGGAATTTGTGTCAAGAAAATACAGGCAGAATCTTGGAAGCTTCTTTGATTTCTGAAAAAGATCCATTTTACTAAAGCTGTGTTTTCTCATGGAAAATGGTTTCAATTAAATTCTCCTGAACAGCAATATGTCACATCCCATATGCAAGCTACAGCTGAGTGGTAGCAATTCCCATGTTTGCTTAGATATTTATGGCATCATTTATAGCTACTCCATTATGGTGAGAAATATTTTGACTTCATTCTTTAGACATAGCGTGACGAGGCCTAGACAGCTGACAAATGAGAGCTAGGCTGTGCTTACACCCAGCATCTTTTTAGGATGCATTTCAATCACCTGGCTGCATTACTTCCTCTGACCTGCATGCTGCACAGGGTTGCCAGTAATCATTAAAACCAAAGGGCTAATCTGTAAAACTGGAAATCTCTCATGACAAAGATGACAAATAGAAATTGTATTTAAAAAGAACAAAAACAACATAACAGGCTCAATGTAAATTCTGGTCTAGATTTCTAATGTGTCTTTGGAAAGTATTTTGGTCATCATCTATCCTTCACATGGTAGAAAAAGAAATATCATGCTGTTATTTTTTCATAAATTGTACATGTATGTCAGTTTACAGAAGATGAAGTTTTGCCTTTCTGTGTCCCCAAACATCCTATACCAGGTGTTCTTGCAGTCTTGGGTTATACAGAGAAAATCCTGTAATACACCTGGATTACAGATTCTTCCTTGAGTAAGATTTCCATGAAGTACTATGATAATGCTGGCTCCTTCCTGAGGTTTCAGCAAACACTGTTCAGAAGTGACTGCTGCCCTTCCATCCGTACCTGCCTTACAAGGTCTCTGTAGCAGTCAGCACGTTCCTGCTGGCCTGGTGTGAGATGCCCTGACAGCTGAGTCAGGCTCTCCAGCACAAACACGATGTGTGGCCCATTTCTCTTACAAGCATTACCTGTGGAACAGGTCTTTCATCTCTCCCCTTTCTCCTCCTTTATCTCAGCACAGCACTCCTTAATCACTTGGCTCCCAGGAAAGTTTCAGACCAAACTCGTACAGCATGGAGCACAGCCAGGTGTGGCTGGAGCTGAGCAGATATAAACCATGCACTGTGCTGTTATCTCTTTGGAGGGAAGTTTTAAAAGACCTCACTGTGGAGAGCAGGATTTATTGCTCCCATTTCCACAGACTGCAAAACCAAAGCACAAAGTGTAAGAGACAGTACTTAAGGCACTTTATGAAAAATGCAGGAGTTGCTGGCTCCCAGCCATTGGATGTGGGGGACAGCTCAGCCCAGAACAGCCCATTAGTTTTATGAGTGATCATTGTTGAGTGGGTTTAGCAGCATTTTCAAAATGAGTAAGATTTAAAAAATAAAAAAAAAAAAGTTTCCTAAGAAGCAGGACTACCAAAGCCCAAGTTCCTATTGATTCAACTAAGCCACTTCCCCACTCTGCAGCATTCCCAGTCTCCCAAAGCCCTCCAGGAACAACAAAGCACTGCTGCTGCCAGCAGGACACTTACCAGCAAAGTTCTGCCTGCCCTCACCAGTGGGGAGCTTTCTCTGCTCTATTTTAACACCTGTTTTCAATATACTTTTACACCCTTTGTAAGATTTTTACCCCCTCTTCCACATTTGGTTCCAATTGGATAATGCATTCAACTGTTATCAAGCAAGACAAACAGCACTGTGACTAAGATTTTCTCTTGAGCAAACGAAGCAATCAGCACTACTGCTGGCATTTGCTCACCCACAGCCCTGTTGGCTGGTGAAGAGTCAATGTATAACAAAGGTCCAGTTGTATTCGGATTTCTGAAGCTGGTTAATAAGAATCCAATCTGAAGACAAAGAAAATGGTGTTGCCCTGATGTAACTCTCTTATGCCCCAGAAATTTAAGCTGTGGTATCTTCAATCTCTTATTAACATTTATTCAACCATTAACAGTAGATTTATTAACATTTCCCTTGGTTTACAGAAATACACAGAACTCCAAACCACTGCTTCATTTATGCAGTTAGAATACCTCTGATAAAACAGAGCAGGAAAAAGAGATCCTGAGAAGAACACAGCAAGAAAAAAGGAATGAAGGGGAATGAAGATGACAACCTGATGCTTACAGATATCTACTTACTGCCCGAGGGGTGGCCTTACTGCTTTTAGATCTGGCACTTGGGTTTTCTTGTCTCTATCCAGCCTGCTTGTACAGGTTGAGATATTAAAGCTGAAGCAGAATGACTGATGTTCTTGCATTCTGTCATAATTTACTGCTTAGTTTTTCTTGAATGGTCCCCTCATTTATATGTTCTATGGTTGTGACCATCAACAGCTCATTCGTCAGGAAGGTCACATAGAAAGGAAATTTTTCTGCCATCTTTCACAATGTATCAGTTCTCCTATTGCTCAAAGGGAAAGCCAGCCTAAACTTTAGTTGCTTGTTTCTGATAACTACTAGGTAGAGACATGAATATATATATATGTGTATATATATATATACACAATGGTATTTTTCTTAATATTATTTTGCAGTAGACCTTAGCAGCCTGAGCGAGCAATGAAAACCACTAAGGTAGATAATGTGCAAACACACAAGAGCAATGTTCTGTAGGGAAACACCCTTGTGTTCTGTGTATGTGCACTTGATTACCAGTTGATGGTATACACAAGGTACTCTTCCCCTCTTTCACCCTACAGCAGATTCACTCATATGATCTCATCTGTGCTAACATGAGTCTTTGGTCATCATGGAGCAGCAGATGTTCTGGAACCAGCTGTGCTGTCTTCATGTGAAATAATAACATACAGTGTCTCTTCTCAAGATTCCAAAAAGGTCTTCTGAGCACCATACATCTAATTCAATTTTTGGCAAGTGTAAAAAAGGCAAAGGTAATCCAGTTTCCATTAAGAGTAGTAGACTAGTACTTAGAACTGCTTAACTGCATGATCTCAGGATTTCTTATTAACCAGACAGGTCTGAACCTGGAGGATGGAAAGGCCTCTAAGGAAAACCCAGATGTTGTAAAGATCTAGTAATTTATCCAGGATGGTCTTGCTTGTTAGTCTGTATTGAACCAGTGCCCAACATGCAGCCGTCTGTTAGATAAGTTACAAAATCAAGGTCCTGATAACCCTGTCCCTCTTTGCAAGTACAAAACTTTTAAAATCCAAGATTCTGGCCAAATTCCAGTTAAGAAGATTACATTCTGTCTACATAAAATACTACTGTTGTTTCTCTCTGTACCTGTTAACAAATTTGATGTAGTTCTTGATGGAGTAGAACAGTTTCTGTGTTCCGCCCCAGAAGTGTTGCATTTCAGCAGGGAGTGACAATCTCTTTGTACGCTGTGAGAAAAAGCCCTCCGGGATTCTTTTAAATGAAAGGAGCTAAATAAATCTCAGTTATTACTATTATGACTTTCTCCGGCATTTATCCATGGAATAAATGGAAAGGTAAGTTGATTTTCAGGCTGCTCTTCATTATTTACTGAATAGAACTACCTGAAAGTGGTTCACTATTACTTATACAAAATTTAATTTGGTGACTAATAGACCCAGGCAACTAAAGCAGGCAAAACCCTATAGCCAATGTAAGGAGACATGTATTTATTAGGTAGTGACTGGGGAATCCCAGGGACACAAAGGTTCTACGAACTTTCCAAATTGCATACTGGGCTTTTGTAAGGTTCCCAGGACTCATTTGAATTCACAGAATTTTTCTTCTTCAGTAACTCACATTCACAGGGCTAGATCCTAGTCCGCACTTTGGCTTCTTTGAAATACAGGAAAAAATCCACTGCTGGCTTCTCTCCTACCTGGCTGCTAACTCTCACGGCTTTCCCATAAGGAAAAAAGGTCTAAAGATATAGCTCATGTGGCCTGGATGTCTTTATGGCCTCTGTTGCTTAGTTACCAGAAAGGTCCTACATGGCTACTGAGCTGGCACAAATATGAGCAGCTTGACACTGCTTTTCTTTGCACTGGGAGCTTGCTGGATCCGTTCGTCATCCTGCTGGTGTTTTATTTATATTTCTCTGGGCTAACTTCTCTCCCTGGCTCCATTACTCAAATGAAAGGCAAGACAAAATGAAACCACACATAGCCCAGGTCTAGCTGCACAAGTTTCAACCTCTGAGATCATCCAGAGGCAAATTAATACTTCAGGAGAGGATCTGAGAGCAGCACAACTCAGAGAAGAGTCATGTTCATGCTATTTCTTACACCTTGCCCCAGCAAAGTCAACAGTAGGAACATACAAAAACCAGAGTAATAAGGATTTTTATGTAGTGGGATCAGGTTAGTGGAGTTTCAACATTGGCCTTCTGTCAGACCACGGGTAGTCATCCATCCCATGCTCTTTCTTATCCCAAATCTGTTCCTTTCACTGATGCAGCATGATACAGCTGAGCACAATAACTGGGAAATTGGACTATTTCAGACAAGAAGTCTTTTCTGACACAATGGGAAAGGATGGGAAGAGAAGCTACTCAGGAGAGGTGCTTTCACATCAGGGTACTTACTGCAGAATCACAAGATGAACCTCTAAGGAAAATAATTTTTCTACTACCTGATGATGGCTCATTACATACATTCCTAAACCCTGAAGGAAAATCCTTGCTGACTGATCCTGCATCTGCAGATACTCATTCTAGCACCTTTTGATAATCCAGGGACACCTTGCCCTTCTAAATTAGATGCTCAGATAACCTGGCAAGGGCATGAATAAAAATACACATAGGCACCTAAAGGGTGTCTATACACCTTTGGTATTAATTCTTAATACCCATTGGACTGCTGGAATGCTAGAATGATTCTCAAAGGTCTGGTGGACTCTTTCACTCTAAAGGTTTATATGGTCTCACATAAATCCTTGACACAGAAGCACTACACTAATATCACAGCACTTACAGAGCCTGCCTGCAGCTCAGTTACTGACTCAGCTCAGGTAGTTACCTATACTGATTAAAGAGTCTGTGCAACTTCGCTAATTAATTTTCATAATTAGCAACTACCTTTTTTAAGTTTAACTTTACGGTTATGCATCTTCCTAAACAGATAATAGGAGGTCGAAGTATCAAGCTTCTATGGAATAGGTGATCATTTAAAGCCTTATCTGGACTAACCAGGTGGAAACAGAGACTGTAACAGATACGTGTAAAACTTCCCCTTAAGTGTGGTGCCAAATTATTTGCTGCTTCAAGTTCTTTTGTCTCAGAGTCAACTGTAATTCTTCATATAACTAAACTTTTGAAGATAGTTTCCTATTATCCCCTAGGACTGCAAAGTTAGAAGTGACCAATGTATCCCTCCTCCCTAGAGGATTTGAGGTCAAGCTGTTCAGAAAAAATCAGTGCCTTGCGCTACCAGTATTAGACAGAGATCTAGAGCCAGATACAAGAGTACAAGGGTCTGGACCAAAAGAGAAAGAGGAGTGAGCCACTGCACGGGGATCCACCATGACTGTGTGGTGGGGGACAGCTGGCTCCAGCTCGGTGATGTACTCAGAGGGCAGCTTTCACTGCATGCACTGAGCCAAGCAGAAGGAAAAGGAATCACACAACATGAACTATTAATCTAGTGCTCAAATCTGAAATGGAGAAGTCTGTGCATTTAATGACTAGACACTAGTTCTGCCACGGCTACTAAAATGACAGCCAGTAGATGGAAGAGGTCATAGTTTAATCAATTCTCTCTCTTTTTGTTTTACATAACTGAGGGTGATAGGCAGCTAATACATTTCACAGCCATGTGATAAATTGCACTGTCACCTGCACTTTGCCTGGCACTCCTTCTTTGTCAAGGCTATTTCCAACATCCCTACTCTCACTCCAATGCAAATGCACTAAAAGTCACAAGTGTGTCAACTTCTTTCCTCTGACAAGTGATTCCTTTCTGTCAGTCTTTCTAGTGCACAACATCCAGGATGGGGTACCTGTAGGTTAAACCAGTGAGAACTTTCATGGCCCAAATCAGGGCTCTATGTCTCACTGCAAAAAGGAATGTTTCAACTTTGCCCTATGTCTGATTGCATTTGTTTCTTGTTGCAGAAGGGCCAAAGAAGCAGAGTTCACAGTCATGACACTTTCAAGTAGAAATAAAAATCGTGTCTTTTTAGTGTTAATTTTCTCTTTCCCTAAATCTTGTCTAAATCAGATTCTTGTTAGCCAAATCATTTGTTTTGATGGGCCACATGACAAAAGGTCTCCCTGGCACTCGGAAGGATGACTTTGCACAATCATTCCTGTCTTTGCTATGCACGATAAAGCAGCTATCCCAAAAGCAACACTAAAATCATTTCAGTTTATCAAGACCCTCCCCTAGGGCTTCATAGCATAAGCTGCAGGGAGCTGCTTGACAGGTGTATTACCTGTAGTCAATCAGTCACTTTTCAGGGACATGACTTCTTTCTAGCCAGTACTCATGGATTTATGGAAAGAAAAAGGGGTGGTAAATGCAAACACTGAACTGGTATGTTGTCAAGGTCCTGAAATTTCAACACATCCATACAGAGTGAAATATAAAGAGGGGCAAATTCTAATTCCACAAAGAGCAATATTCTACTTATGTATTTGGCCAAATCATTACCTTTGACACTGAAGTAATAAATCTCAACTGCCACCATAAAACAGTTCCAAGGAACTGAATTGAGCTTGCTTCAAATTATGGATGAGTGCTGCACTATTTTTCTGCTCCCCGGATTCAGCCATCCCAAGTAAATATAGCAGCAGCATGATTGGAAAATTGCCCTCAAAGGTGATAAAATACAGGATTCATCAGAATTTGATATGTTCCTGAAAATGGATAGTTGTCCTTTCTTGCTTGACAGCCTGGAAGAGTCAGGACTTGGAGACACTGCAGAAAGCAGAACATATTACTGGAAGGGCAGGACTTCAACCCTACTTTTCCACAGCCACCCACATCTTCTCTCCCATGCTGCAATGTTTTCCTTTTTTTGCTTTTTGCTTCTCCTAAGAGGACTCCAAAGAAGATATTTTGCATTGCAGCTTTAATCTAATTAGAAGCCAAGGTACTATTGCCTCGTGTCATGGAAAGTTCAGCATCGATATGTTCAGTGAGAGCAAAATGCAAAACCAGAGAAGCCATCTGTCAGCTCGGGGCAATGCTGGGCAGGATGAAGGCAGGCAGTTTCAGTGTCTCTGCTTCTGTTTTCACAGTTTTGTTATGTCAGGGCAGCAAATGCCTTCCCGCTCTACCTTGAGTGGAAAATAATGGCAGTAAGAGGAAAAAACACTTTTCGCTGTACTTTGATTATACTTTAGTGAAGTTCCATGTGGTGGGAACGAGAAAGCTCTAAGATGTCTGACACTAGGAGATGTCAAGTGCTTGCCACCTCATACTCAGAGAGGTTTACAGAGTATCTTCAACAAACTGTTTCCCTTCGAGGTCTTTTCCTAGAAAAAGTATGCATTCTTAATGTTTCTCAATCTAATTCTTCACTGGAAGAAAAGACATTAACAAACATGATGGCAGATGGGTGTAGGGGACGTTCCCTCCTCATTAGTCTGCTTTTCCCAACTGCACTAATCTTTCACCTGTGAAGATCAGGCTAGAAACATTCCTGATCTTCACTCATCCCAACCCATCTGTGTATGAGAGGGTGCCCCTCCCTGGCATTCACCAAGAGTGATGCTGAGCCCAGTTATGAACACGAAACTGAATCTTTTGCCTAAGATGTCCGGAGTTATTTTAGTACATTTACATAGCAAACACTCTATTGGACTAAAAGGTGAGTTGGCTAAATAGAGAAACCAATCAATTTCAACTAATTTAACCTGCGTCACTGTTATTTAAGACTCTGAATTGCACCAAAATCCCAAATGCGCTATAATCCATGTTTTTTAGGGTTTTTTTTTTTTAAACTTCTTTCCAACTTAGGGCATGGATATACTTCTATAAAGCTGTAACTAAACTCTGTTACAGCTTAAGGTAAATTATTTTAGGTCATTAAAGAGCACATTCAGAACTTCAGGAAAAAAAGAACATCGTAGTTTCATTTGTGACTCAGAAATGGGGACAATGCATTAAAATACACCATTTCTCAGAATGCTGGACACAGGCTGTTATCAAGTCCCACTCACCATCACCATTCAACATTTAAGCCATTTCTTCTGAAATGACCCTTTCTATACCCAGAAAAATTACAATGAGTAATAGTTTATTCTGCAACCTTTGCCTCTTTCCTTTGTGGAAATCTGGGGATAAGACTATGATTTTTCTCTAGTGTTTTGCCCTATGCACTTTAGTCATGGAGCATGTTTCTATTTTGTTGCTGGAAAAGCTCAGCTTTCAAATCAACAACACACACCACTGCAAACTCAGTATGTCCTTCCCATGACTGTTTTATAATCTGTTCTTCCACTTCTGTCCCAGATCATCCCTTGCCCCAGGACGCTGCACTGGCAGAAAACAAGACAAAAGGAATACAACTGTGATCACAACAAACACAAAAATCCCAACTCATATTTGTTGGAAATGTTTTGCATAATTTAGCTACCATTTCTCTTGTGACACAAAGTGCTGGACATTGGGCAGATAAATATTAGGTATGAGGACATTAACAGCATCAAAGTAGTGGGGATACATTCATTGGTTTTAGTTTTTTACAAAAAATCTCAAAGGAATGTACTGTTTGTGTCATGCTGTACAGAAGAAGGAAAAAGCTAATTAAAGACATTGAATTTTGTTGGAGCTGCCATGATACTCTTATATGAGTAAAACACTTCACAAGAACAGAAAATTCTGCTCAGAGGTTTTTGTTTCCCTGTTCTCTGTCAGTGTCACAGCTAAGAAAATAGCCAGTTTGACTGAGAGACCTAAGGCAGTACTCCTGGTGCCTGAGGTGTGTGCCCTTATGTGAGGGGGAAAAGAAAATTATCCTTTGATTAGCAAAGTGACCAAATTGGACTTGGGCTTCACTGACATAGAGTGAATATGACACCACACAAGGTAATCTTTGCTGACACCTTTTTGATCTATAACTGCACTTCAGTGCAGGGGTAAAATGGAAGCCGAAGTCAATAGAATAAGCAGGACTCCACAGATTTCAGCAATGTTCTGGATTTGTCTCAGGCTTATCTGAGGGAGCCAGGTACTATTTTCTGTTCTCATATTAAAATTAATCTCCTCTTTGGTATGGGTTACAAATGCAGATTAGAAAGCTTTGGCTTCATATGGTGTGGTTGGAACAGAGGGAAAAGAAAAGGCCAAAACCATAAATGAAGAAACCATTAGAAATAGGAAGCTGTTGACATCAGAAAGAATGCAAGTGAAAACAGAAATAAATGCTCTAGGAACTTCCAAACCACATTATCCAGGGTTTTCAAAAATTTGTGCTTTAGAGTTTATCTAAGTTCTCATACAGATCTTCCAAAAAAACATGTGCTGGGCAAAGACAGGTTCTCACCTACACAGTAATTCAGTACAGCAATCAAGCCCTTGTTTCTCAGCACTACTGGATCTATTCTCTGTTCCCTCACTGGGAACACAGCCCTAACAGTAGCATAGGGCACGGAATGAATTGGCATCCCTGTTTGTGCTTTCAGGGACAGGATGATGCCTAAACATAATCAAAATGTGCCAACGTGAACCTGGAGCACATGCTGTAATTCTAATCTAGGGCTGCCAAACAACCCTGCTAATGCACTCAGACTTCAGCTGTATTATCATCTCCTGTTTGTTCCAGTCTGTCCTCATCTCCCAACTGCAGTTCTCTCCTACCCCTGCACTCACTCCCAAGCTCCAGATCTGATTTACCTAAAAGTTCAGCCTTGAAATTAGTTTGGAGCCTACACAAGGTAGAGTATCTCATTCACCAGTTGTGAAGTGGAATGAAATCTCTTCCCAGAGTACGAACCTTGAAATTTAAGAAGTGCACTTTCAAGAGTGTATTGTACTTCCTTTGAAAACTTATTCCTTAGTGAATGTCCAGAGCCTAGGAAATTTTTTGTGAACAGACGAGGAGCAATGGGGGAGAGAAAACAGAAATCCATACAAAAAATATTGTTCTTTAATTTTTCCTTTCTTCTCTGCCTTTTCTGAAGTTATTCTTTGCTTTATAAGACTGAACTTACAAATGTGTCCAGTACTTCCCTGAAGGTCTAAAGCAAAAGTTCTCAAGATAATTATTTGTCTTTTTTTCCTGTTATCTTCTCTCCCCTCTTAACATTCAAGCTAAAAGGTTGTGCATCAGAAATAATTATTATTCTTCAGATTGCAGGCAGGACATCAGAGCACTTTTGCTCAAAAAAACCCCAAAAACCAACCAAACAAAACCTCCAAAACAAGAAAACACCAACATACAAACAAACCCAAAACATGATTACAAACAAATGTGCTGTAAAAAAAATAAAAAAGTAAGTACTGACATTTTCTTGCTCAAGATTGTGTTCTCTCACACACTGTGCACTTGGGGTCTGACTCAAAGCTCATTGAATTCAATAGAAAATCTTCTATTATATGCACGGAACTCTGAACAGTCTCACCTCATGTCTGCCTCAGTCTAAGGCTGTATTCACAGCACAGTTTTCATCTCTTCAAGTAGATAATGACATTTAGAAATGGCGAAAGCTCCTATTTTTCTTCTTTCCACAAATGCAGGTGAGGTGCAGTTCCACTGAACAAGTGTAATGTTACCTGGAAAGGACTAGTCCCTGGGTCTCAACACTCCACCAGAATTAGCATCACCCCATGTGGCATGAACTAAATACACGTCCTTTTATTCTGGAAGGGAAACATTTTGGGGTACTGCTAAGCATCAAGCCATTGATACTTTTGCTCCAAAACTTTGATGAGAACCAAGAAATTCAAAAGCATAATCAATTTCTCAGGGCTCTGCAAGACTAAGCTTGAGATTTCAATTAAAGTTCTTATTAAGGAATTTGGTATCCAGTCTATAAACCTATGCATGAAGGCTATTTAGCAAGCAGTTTGTCCTTTAGGCTCTCTCATGAAAATCTCTAGTCCAGAAGACCAAAAGACTTCAGAGCAAAGAGAACACAGGTATGTGTAGGGGGTTGACCCCCTATGGTCAACATATATTGTCACATTTACTTTTTCTTTCAATTTCTCCCTTTGGTTCCTGTATATTTTTCACAGTTCAGATAAGGCTGGTCTTCATTTTTCATTGGGATCTGTCCTGCCATATAAAATTACACATCATGCTTTCTCTCCAATGGGATATGTGCAAGCTATAAATCAGTATAAGCTAGAAGACACTGTAATTAGAGGAGACAAAAAAACCCTAAAGAGTGCAGCTACAGATTTCAATCTTTAGATAATAAACACTAGGGAAAATGGATAATACACTCCAAAACACTGAGGCATGCACACTCCAGCACCTAAACACACCCACCTCCATGTGTACACTCAGAGGTGCTGCCACTCTATCCCAGTAAGCTTTCAGACTTTGCGAAAGAAGTTTTAGAAGTTTGAAACTCTTGACTAAAGAGTGTGCTATAAAACAGAGAATTCTTATGGGGAGACTGAGAAGCCTTTACTGGAGAGAGTGAACATGAAGACAGGCTGAGAGAGTTGGGACTTTTCAGCCTGGAGAAGAGAAGGCTCCAGGGAAACCTCATTGTGGCCTTCCAGTAACCTCACTCCAGCACAAGGTAGGGAATGGCCAGTAACGATTGAAACAGAGAATTACCTACAGTTCAATCAGAAGGAAACAAAATAAATATTTGTTGACACTGACCAATGTCAAGGCTATTAAAATTAATGGATTATCTCAGATTCTACAAGGTAAACCAAGGGTACCCAGCAGGAGATCTGAAAGCAAATCTTCCTGGGTTTACATTCATCAGGCATCCAGCTGGCATAATCAGATGATTTGTAGGCCAGTTCTGGGCTATTACAGAGCATCACCCAGACTAAAGGAGTAGCAATACACTGGAGTCTAACTCCAATCTACTTTTAACACCTTCAATCGATCAAAAACTCCTGACAATCCCTTCAAAGAATGAAGAGACTTTGGGAAAGAGAACTTGCAGAATGAGAGATAAAGCCAAGGTCTTTAGATAAAATGAGCAGAGGTTTTGCGTGTCATTTTGCAACAATGAGCATGTGATGAAATTTGCAATCCATGTTTGAGATACACTTTAACAGAATAATGTGGATTTATTCATCTTGTAACTTTGTCCGACTTGTGAGTATGATTTCCAGGCAGAGGTGACTCTGATACGGAACACAGTTTCCTTCAGAGGCAATGAACCCAGACAGGGAGCAGATTTTCTCACTTTTAAAGACCTTGTCAGCCCAGCATAAGACATGAAGTTCTCCAGCATTAAAGCATAAACTCACATTTTCTTTGCAGGCAGAGTCATAATAGAGAGACAACATAAATTCCAAAACCATGAAAGATGTTTCCTTGAAAGAACTCCACCAAAGCTTAGCAAAAGACTAAGATCAAGCAGTCAAGGTTTTATGTAAATCTTCCACAGCAGAGAATTCAGTGGAGGTGGGAGAATGGGAGGGTGAGGATCCTTAAGAATTTTCTTTCTATAAGACATCTAAGGAAAACTGTGCATTCCTGAGAAAAAAGGCATAAACTCAAGCTATGTAATTACAAAGAAAGGTAGCCAGACCAGCTTGGTCATACCAAAAGGTCTTAATTGGCTTCAAATATATGGTAAGAGTAGAAAGGAAGATGTAAAAATAAGAATTAAAATAGACTAATGAATGCAAATGTACAGAAAGAACAGCTAGGGAAAAAGTATGAAAAATGAAAGCACAAAGCGGGATGAGACTGGCAAAAATATCACATAGAAAAGGATTTCACTCTAAGTTTATTAGTAGTAAAAGGCAGCATAAATTGTTAGTCAGCTTGCTAGATAAGCAAAACTTATTGACAATAAGGCTGAGATGAGTGATTTTTGTATCAGTTTTCATAAAAAGGTCTGCTGTGATGAATTAGTATTATTAAGAACTAACAAAGGAGTAAAGGACGTCTAGAATACAAAAGGGATTGGTTAGAGAAGTTATATAGCCCAGATTTTTCCAAATCATCAGAATCTGCTATATTCCTTCTGCAGCTCTCAGGAACTGACTCAATCAGTCTCAAAGCTGTTAACAATTATTTTTTTGGAACTTAGGAAGGACTGGTGATGAACTGGATAACTGATATAACATAGTAACTGTCTTTTGAAGACATAAAAAAGGAGCAGACAGAAAACGATAGACCTGCCAGCTTAACTCCAGTTCCTCAGCACAAAGAAACAATTTGGAAGTACTCAGGAGACAAGAAGTGGGAATCAGTCAACACAGTTTTGTCAGGAACAAATTATGATGGCCCATTATTGTTTGCTTCTGTGAAAAGTTACCAGGGGAATACCATGGACAAGATGTCATATAGCAAAGTTTTTAAAAACTATTTCAAATTCTTACAGCATATAAGCAGCATGGTCTAGGGGAACTACAGCAGAGTAATTATATCAGCTCTTCAGAAAATTGTACTCCGAGACTAGTTCTCAGTGTTTCACTGTTCAAATGGTTAGATGTGCTGAACGAGTTTCTGCAGGACTCGGATTTGGTACAATTCAATACTTTCATTAAAGATTTAGATGGAATACAAAGTATGTTAATTCAATTTGCAGATGAAACCAAAGTAAGACAAAGAGAGCATTAAAATTCAAAATAATTTTGACAAACTGGAGATGTAACCTGAAAAAAGTTGCAATTCAGTAGGGTCAAGTACAAGTTGCTTCAATTAGACAGGAATAATCAATGGTACAAACACACAAAATGAGAAGCAATGACAAGGTAGCATTTCTACAGGAAAAAACCTGATTTGCATTATTGAAAATTGCAAGCTAAATGTGAGCCACACATCCCTTTCTATTACAAAAATGCAAATACAATACTGTGTGGGTATAAAGAACATAAGCTGGCAAGACTTATAAATTAACCTGTTCTGTCTTGATCCAGAAATAATAAGATGTCCACTAGTGATCTCTTTCCAACTTGGGCAAAGCAATTCAGGGAAGACTTGGCTAAAGTGAAAATGGTCCAGAGAACACATCGAAATAATTAGTGGCTCCAGGAATTATTTTTCTTATGAATTTCATCTCTTCTCTATAAACCCCTTTTCTGTTCTAGGCTCTGTTTCACTTTGTTGTGACTGAAGGAAAGGAACAAAATAAGCAGCAAAGCATTTTGCTGTATTAAAAACACAAATAAGAAATATTTTGCTTCCCAAATGTGAACTCTGCTTTCTTAACTGTCCTGTTCCAAAGCACAGGGAGGTCTTCAATTGCCTCGGGTCACATCCACAGAAAAAGCTATTTCACCAGACTGGTGTGGATTATACAGGACTGAACTATCACAGTGTAAACTCTGGATTGAATATGGACCTGATATTAATTTTCCCATCTGCATTTTAGCAAAATCTGGTAGTGTGTGTGTCTTTCAATTGGGTCTAAGGACATGCATTTCCAGCTTTCACACTCTGGTACAAAGAGGTTTAGAATACAAAACAGAAAGGAGAACAGATCACAGCCCTAGACTATGTCTTCTTTTCTTTTTTTATCTTTCCCACCTCCCTCTGGTGAGATAGCATTCCCTAGGTAGTTATCCTGCTACTGTATCAAAGTATAACCTATAAAAGATGTGTAAGACAGATGAGATGACTTGCTCTCAGTGACTGTAAAGAAAGTGCTTAAAAACTGGCATGGCCAGACACATAACTTTTAGTTGGTTAGTAAAGTTATGAATCAATTTGCTTGGCCTGAAGGACTTGGATATCAGAAATTTTTCTGTGTATGTTTCTCCCCCTGCCATCAACTACAACATTAAGTGGAATAAACTTCACCATGACAAGATACAGGTAGGTAAAAATAAAGCGTGCCTCATCTTTTCTAAAAATGAATTAGTTCTGGTGCTATAAAATCTCTATTATGTTGATTTCAAAGCCAGACTCCTCTAGCACTTTATTCACTGTTGCTTCTGGGAGGTTTATTCACATCACAACCAAAGTACTTCACATGTCCAAGAAGAATAAGTCCTTTGGTTTTTCTCCTCTTGTGACATCCTCAATGCATTAGTTTTCCCATCCACAAACCAGAGTATATTAGGGATTAATACGGCTCAGCAACTCAAAACACACAGATTGTCAGTCTCAGTAATCAGCCTGAAGAATTTTGAGGGCAGTTGTTATTCACAGAAAGTGATAAGAGACCCAGCAGAACATTTAACTCTAAATAAACAATGTGGAAACTTCACTACCCAGGAAGTCCTAAGTGGCAAATAGGCAGCTCTGATGTTCCCAGGCGAGGTTTGATTGCGTTCCTGCTGAGACTTAGCAAAAGCAGGGGACAGGAAAGGGTAAGTGAGAAAGCAGGGGGCCTTTCTCACATGGGTTCACTCTCATTTCAACCCGTGTTTAGCTGTGGTTTGTTAATTCGTTAAGAAGGTGCTACCAAAACCGGGCTCCACACACCTGATCCCCAGCTCTGCTGGAGCAGCGTGGCCGGTGCTACAGCCCAGTCAGTGACAGGGACCTTGTGGCATCTGGCAGCAGCAGGTCTCACTGCGAAGGGACCTGGCAGGATTTTGCAGCACAGTCTGCAAAGTGAGTTCTTCTTTCTCCTGTTTCCTTCACCAGTGTCTGTACTTGGCAACGTGGACACATTTCGCTTGCCCATCAAGGAAGGTCACACCAAAGGGCACTGAGCAAGACAGGCAGCATAAACCTTGATTTAACAAGGACAGGGCTGTAGGATCCTACATTAACCACGGCTCCAAGCTACAGCCCAGACTAAGAAAGGGACAAGTAGAGGAGCATCTCATTAGACCAGCAAGTAGATTGCAACCAAACCCCATGTGTTTGGAAACTTGTACCTCCATCCTGCCCTGCCACTGAGAACTGGAACAAAGAGGCTGAACTGGGGGCCCTGAGAAGTGCCACATGGGGTGTGGTGTTTTAGCCCTTTACCTCACTTTAAATCTGCATGTGGTTTCTGCTCACCCTCAGGATGGAAAACACTCTCACCAACAAGCAGCTGTTCTTCACCAGAGGATCTGCGATCAAGCCCTAAATACAGCAAGGTGCCACAACAGAGAGGGTTCTCATACCCCTGTTAACACCAGGGACCAGAGCTTAGTGATGCAAGTGGGCTGATAACACCTTCTGTCCTCACACTTTGTGGGTAGGTGATGCCAGCTGCTGAATGCCTTTCTGCAGCTTCTCTGGTATACCATCATAACCAGGTAAATATTAGGCTAAAATAAAACCTGACAGAGTTCAGATATTAAAAAAAAAAACCCAACATCACAAAACAAACAACAACAAAAAACTAAAAAAAAAAAAAAAGAAAAGAAAAAAAAAAAAGAAAAGAAAAAAAAAAAAGAAAAGAAAAAAAAAAAAGAAAAGAAAAAAAAAAAAGAAAAGAAAAAAAAAAGAAGAAAAACCATGAGAAACTACAGGGATGGGAAAGGTCACCTTCCTGGGATCACAGCCCTACTCTCACAGTTCTCACACACCCTGCAGGGGAACATGAGAAAAAAAGAGGAAAGAAAAAAAAAAAAAAGAGCAAAGTCAGCCCCCATGCCCCCAAATTAAAACAAAATGTACTGGACCTTTCTGTGTAACACCCATGGTAGAACAGTGCTGCCAGCAATTAGCATCACGAGCCTTCTTTCTGATGCCACTGCGTGTCAAGGACACTTTTAATGACGGATCAAGGGCACTGCTGTTTGTGAGGTGTGTGAGCTGTGCTAACAGCAGCCCCTTCTTGGCACACAAATCCAGCATCCCACAAGAGAAGCAGTAAAGGCAGGAAAGCACCACAAGGCAGGTGAGATCTCTATGCAAACAGGTACACGGCTTTCATGGCTGTTCCTGTCATGCCTGCAGGGCATCAGCTCTGAAGTTTCACTGAAGATCTTTCTGTTGCTTCTTCCCTAATAGCTGGTTGCTATCAGAGTCACTCTGTGAGTGGATGGAAATGCCAGAAACAAGACATGAGGAAAAATATACTGAAAAGGGCTGAGACCTCAATTGATCTATCCATTATCCCTTACCAGATAAATTCCAGCCCCTCTGCCAGAGTATTCCATTTCTGAAAAACTTCAGGAATGAGTGGATGTTGCATTACAGAAGAGCCTTAAAGACACCTGACACTGGTGAAGGTAAACTCCTGAAGGACCATGGGCTCCAGAGGGACCTGAGCTGGCAAAGGCAACTAAGATCAAACATCATGGAAGGACGTGGGGTACACTGCTCACAACTTCACTGTATCACCAGGGGCTGGGTCATGCATGCCTAGATTTCCCAAACAGAGTAGGATACAGCCAGCTGCAGCAGCACTGTAGGCTTAGCCTTCAGGCCTTGCTCTCTGAGGACTTTCTCTGCTCAGAGATGTCTTTGATCCTGAACAGTACACTTGCACAATAAGAGCTTGGATATGATTTTAAAACGTGACAGACAGAAGTGAACAAAAGCTGTGTTTCTACATCTCATGTCTCCAATCTGTTTCTCCTTGAAAGGGGCAAAGACACCTCTGAGACACTGTCAAAGTGCCTAAACCAATTTTTCACCCTAATCCATTATTTATATTTCCACTCAACTCTTTTTTATAATCCTGAGCTCCTGAAATTAAGTTCTGTAGTACTGAGAATCCTTTTCATGAGCTGAAGGGGAGGACAGGGAGAGGGTTTGTCTTGGCCTGCCCATTCCCTTCCAAATCCACCTCTGACAGGGACCCTCTGTCTTTGGCTTTCTGTTTTGGATCACACACAAACTACCAGCATCGCAGCCTTATCCATTTGTTTGTCTCTTCTCCTTGGTCCTTTCTGGGATATTTAGGTAAGAAAAGCACTATCTTCAGGCCAGACACATTAACACTGAAATCTAAGAGTTTTCAAAAAAAGACATGACTTTTCATGGGCACGCACTCTCACATGAGAGACTCTGATATCTTTCACCAGCCTCATCTGTGGTCAATAATCTTCCAAGCCAACTGCTTAAAGGTAAAATGGTTTCTTCAATACAATTCATCAAACCAGGTGAGGATAGAGCTGATTCATCCAGAAAGCTACCATCCTTCTTGAAAATAATAAGCCTCAATGGCAAGGCACATGGACAGCACTGAAAATATTAAAAAAAACCTGTTACTTTAACAAATGCTACACATTCCCTAGCAAAACCATCCTGAATTCTTGTTGTCTTCTATCTTAAAAAGTACCATATAAATAAGCAGGGTCCAAAGCAGGTGGTAAAAATATTTAGAGGCATAGGAAGACTAAAATAAATATGCATCTTTCATGACTAGATGCATGAGAGGAGAGGTGATAGTTGTTTATGAAATACCTGTCAATTTGGGCACTCCCAATTATTCTGTGTTACAGCAGAGGATAAAGGTGCATTTGCAAAGGTGAAAGACCAGCTGATGAAAGGAAATATTTTCTCTTCCTGCACAACACACAGCTAATCTCTAAAACTCACAAGATAGCAGGGTGCAGCCAGGAGCTATGTGAGATTCAAAAAGCAGTAGGCACTTATATAGAAAATGAGAGCACTGGAATATTTCATTAGATAGAATTATTGCTATTCTAATTATTTGGAAAGGCTACAAATTGTCGTGTTCCCAGGTATAAATAAGTCACTGTCTGAAGATAGAAAGTCATTCCCCAGAGGCAGGGGCATTCTGTAATTGTCCACTGTGGCAATTTCTTATATCCCTCTTTGAAATCTCCAATGCAGAGTGCTGCCAGAAAGGACACTTGACTGTATTAAAGTACTACAGCGGATCCTCTTTTATGATTCACTTATTCATAGATGAAAACACAAGTTGTGTGCTAGAACAAAAAATAACTATTAAGCCTAGGAACAGCCTGACAAGATAAATCCAGGTAGCAATACTTTACCCAAATTCTTGGCTGCCCCCTGCAGTTCAATGAAAGATGAGACAGAGCTGTATTATTTGAAATGGGTGTTTGCTTTCTCTTTGAATTGCATAGGACTTTTATCTTTTAATGAGATGCTGGTGCTTTTTGGAGGATGCTATAAAATGGCATCTTCAGAAAATATTCTGAAGTACAGTGCGATGTAAAAACTTGTAGGGTAGACTAGACAGAACAAATAGATTAGACAGAGAAATAGAGAACAGATGCTTTCTATTCTTCCCCTTATTCTTAATTTCTGATTATACTGGCCTGATAGCAGAATATTTTCCTGGCATTCAGCTACTTCTATTTCTTATTCTACCTTACAAGTCCAAATCCTCAAACTCATATTGAAAAAGGGATTTAAGGTAGTAAGTAACTGTTAACACTTAAAAGGAAGCCATTATAGATTAAATGGTGAGTAATGTGCCATAGATAAAGCTGATGGTTACGTATTTTTAAATAGTTAGGGATTTCTTTGAAAGTCTAACCATAAACCATGTTACTGTTACTCTAAAAATGAAATCTGATCTTCCAGAAATTTAGAATTTCCTCCAGTTAAAACCCAAAAGTTTTAACAGGAATAAATACAAACAGGAATGGGAGATGGGACAGGACAAGAAACAGAGTTATCACCCCCAAATAGAGACAAAAGGAATTATTTTTCTTTTCTCTTGCACTGTTCTGTCTCCCTTCTGCTCTGACAGCAGCCCTTGCCCATGTCGCCTTCCTTCAGAACTCGTGGTCCAGACAGCAACTGCCTGAACCCTCAGCATCTTCCCAGGGACACAAGATCAGAAGGAAGAGACAATCTTTCCTTGGGAAAGGAAATTTCACGAGAAACAGCAGTTGTTTCCCATTTGTTTTGGTCATTGTATCCCAATCCAATTCTTTCAGAGTCACAATTTTCCATAGTGTTCTGCCAAGACATCATGACATCCTTTCCTACTCCTTTACCACTATCCCCAGCCCCATGTACACACCAAGTCCTTCCAGCACATCATCACAGGTCCATCTGTACTGTTCTAGCCTGGAATCAGTCCCATACCTCTTACATTGCACTGTGACAGTGATGAGAAAGTGGCACTGCCCTGTCCTGGACTTATGGAAAAGATCCCTTAACTGGGCTGCATTGCCAAGTGCTACAGCCTTACCAGACTCCATGTTGTACTTGAAAGAGAACTTTCTCCACAATCGTTAGAATTGGATATGGGATTTTTAGCTTGAGTACATTTCTGCTCTGCAGACAAAAAATAAAAGGCTAAGTATTAATTTCACATGCATCTTCCCTCTCACATTCTTCCAGTCTCAGCTCCAGTCTGATTCTCACAAGTTCTTTTTGCCAATATCACATTTAACATACACATCCCAATAAATCCATATGGTTTCTGAGAGAACACAATGACTTATCAGAGGTTGCAGGGACCAGCTTTCACATTTGTCCCTCTGTGCATAAGCACTCATCCACACTGGTACATGTGTGTGCTGTGCCCTGGAACAACAACCTGCACGTATTTATCTCACGTCTCACACAATACCTCTGCGACATCTCTCTGTACAATATCTAGCGAGGCAGCAAGAGGCAGGGTGTGTGTGTGAGTCACAGCCAAAATACACTGAACAGCCGGAGCCTCTGATGGAATATACAATACAGCTGAGATGTCAGTGGAGGTGGCTTTGGAGTACTTTAAAATGCTGTCCAAGTGCCAACTTTCACCTGCAAATATGACACTTTGCTCGCCCACCCGCTTTCCTTCCAGGCTATGTGCTCCTTTTACTGCAACTTGACAGCTTTAATTATGAATTTCTATGCCTTCTCTATCCCTTTAACCATTCAGTCTCTCCTTTGTCTTGATAAGTTCTTTGATATGCTCCTAGATAGCACTCTTAGGCTGTCATCAGAGCACAGAAGGCCCGGTCAGATTCTCATTTGCAGGCTGGGCACCAGACCAAAAGGACTTGCAACACAGTATTTGCCTTGAAAGCAGAAATCTCTGCTGTTACGTTCCCTTTGCAGAGAACATACGCAGCAGTTGCAACACAATGAGACCACGAGCATCATTACACCAAAACCATTTGGAATTCCTTAGCTCTTATTATCTGAATAACTTCTACAGGTGCAGACTTCTGACCTGGTGAAAAAGTGGATCCCAGTGGTAGCTTTACAGGGGATTCAGCTCCTTCCAGCCCTGTATTTCACCCATTACAGGAAACCTACTTTAAACTGTGGCAATGTACACACTACTGTCTGTACCACGATCTGCTGTGAAGGACCATGAGGATCTGATGCTACTGATGGGTGGGAAGACATTCTGTTCTGTGCAGTGTCACAGACCACTAGCATTCATTTTTTTTTGCTCCTACATTCTGTGATGCTTGGACATCTGAGCCATTACGTTGGATCCAAGAGGTGACAAATCTACATGGTAAAGCATGTGATACAGGTAACCCAGATCTAAGTCTCTTGCTCCTATGTTCTATGTCACATGATTAACTCTCCAACACACAGGCCAGCAAATCCTGCTTTAGCAGGATAGTCTAATTTTCACCTGCGTGACCTCATTCCTTAAAAGGCTCAGGTGGGAGCTGTGGACACATTAATTAGAGGTCACCTCAAGTGACAATTGCAATAAGGAGAACAACTCATCAGAGAAAAAAAATACACAAATTTCTGAAAAATCTGCTTTCTTCTAAGGGGTTGGGAGTGCATTTCATCTACCACCCTACTCACTCATTCCATTGCTTCTGATGCCTGAAAGAAGGTACTGAAGCATGTACTGGTATGAAAGATCTGACTGTTCTCTGGTTTTCACAAGTCTCTGGTTATTTTGGGACACTGGGAACAGCAACTGGAAAATTTCCACAAGGAAATAGTAAATAACCAAGATCCTGGAAGGAGCCTTATTTCTTATCCATGGTTCCCACCAGCTGGAAGATACAAATACTCCCACCACAGTTATGCCTTGTTCATCTCTATCCTCTCAGTAATGTCAAACAGCTGAAAGCAAAGGGCAGGGATCATCAGAAGAGTTGCACTGACAAAGTTGTCTTCTCCTGCTGTTGTGCCAGAGCCCCAAATCTAATTCAGTCGGTGTTCAGCTACTGCTGCAGTGTACATATGGGCTGCATAAGGCTATATATGGTCCTCTGAACCTGACTCTTCAGCACTAGACCTGTGACATGTCCAGTCTGAAATCCCACCTCTGCCCGCATTCAAAATGACCAGTAGTCTAAACAGACTGATACTTCCACCATCCTTCGTATCAGCTTAGAAAAAAACCAACATCTATTCTGTTCAGGTATCAGCACTATCCTGGTCTATGTAAGGACCACCTCAGAGGAAAGAGTACATCCCTCATAATGCATTCCCTTGGGGAACGCTCCATAAATGGGAATCACTTCTTGAACCCCTGATAGCCCTTAGCTTTATTTTTCTATGCCAGCATGTGAGGGGCCCCAGTGGCTTTCATATTTCATATTTTCCCTGGATCTTAAGGGAAAAGGACTGCAGCACAGAAATACAGATGCTCCTAATCAATACGACAATGTCTAATACCAGACAGCACCACAGTGATATGCCTCACAGAAAGGGCACTGCAGAGCCCATTTGTTCTGCTGGATATATACAAGTTCATTATCTGTAGTCCAGTCAGATCTGTATGAGGATGGTAATTTGAATAACCTCAGACAGATATGATAGCAAACAGTGCTTCTGTGCATGTTTGAAGTTCCTTCTATGATCTTCCATTTGCTATTTTCTTCTCCTTCCTTTCTGCATCTATTTAAATTGCTATTATTAGCTAAAAAATGATAAATTAATTACCTCTGAAGTAAGCATGAATACTTATACCCAGCCTGGCATAGCTGGGGCTGGCATTTGATAACAGGCAACAGAAGCTGTGCAGTTCACAAAGTATTTCAGAATAATAAAAGTCAACAGGAGGAAAACAGGGACAGCTTCAGAAAGTGTTAATGAAAAGTTGCTGAATTCCAGCAGCTCACCTGTGAACAGCTGCATGAAAGCCTTCTGAATACCAAATATATTCATTAAATGCTGTATTGCTTGGCTGACCCTCCAAAGAATTCTTTGGGCTTGTGTTCCCACAATAGCAAGGAGAGAGGCAGGATTGCAGGGTAAGAAGGATGAAGGGGTGGGTGGAAGAAGGTTCATGGTTTTATTTAGAAAACAAGATTATCAAGCCATATAACAACAATAAAATCTAACATCTGTAGTAGATCCAAACTCAAAATCTGAGGTTTTTTCCTCTCAATAGCAGAAGCAACAATTCTTTAGGTCAGATCCTGGCAGGGTGAGAAGGTACCAAAATTTTGCAATATCAGTGTGAAAAATCACTGGAGAGTGTCATAAAAAACAGCCAAAGTTAAGGCATTTCCTGAACTGATCCTAAATGGTTACAGCAATGTGAGATGGCTCCAAAGCCAAAGCCCAGCTTCAGTGACTCTCACACCTGTCACGTTGCATTAACACTGGACTCTGCTTTCACAAGTGTTATACAAAATGCATTAGAAACCCCTTTTGCCCCATGTTCTGCACTACCAAAGTGACACGTAGTTTGGCTTACTTAAATGCATTCCCACAGTACTTTTCTCTTCAGCATCCAAGTACAGAAATGCCATATCCAGAGATGCTCATATAGCAGTAGAAATCTCAAATTCCTTTACCAGCAATAAAATTTGTGACTAAGCAGAAAAAATGGAATCAATAAACAACCTCCTCTTCTGAAAACTGTCACAAGGTATTTGATGTCTACAGGTGATCAAGGTTAAAAATGCACCAAATATTTACTTACGGAAAAATGAAACTTCAGTCAAATAGAAATTGGAATCAAAATGGTCAAATAACTCCTGCTGGGATTAGATTTACTAAACGATGAAAGAGCACTTTCACCTCCAGTCAAATGTCAGAGAACTCCCCAGAGTCCAACTGTCCAGTCCTGCCTCAGGGGACCAGATGCTGCAACCGCTGGTACATCCCTAACTGAGAGGGGATGGGGTGATTTGCAGGGTGAAGTGCTGTTTTGCACTTACACCTCTGAGCTGAAATTTGGTTCACTTTGTACAGTCAAAACAATACAACATCAAGGAGTAACACACTCATTCACCTGCAAATACAGGAAGGTCCAAACCACCAGGCAAGGGAACCATTTTCCATCACTGCCTGCAAGTGTCCCACCACATTTCTCACATGCAAAGATTCACTAAAGATGACCCAACCGAAGCAAGCATGCTTTGCTCCATCTGCATTATTCTGTGGTTTGAACTTTCCTCTTTTTTGTTCCCTTCATCTCTGCAAAATTGTCTTCATTTGATCTGAATCACCTTTTGGCCACATCTTAAAAGATGAGAGAAATTGCTTGCTCGGCCATAATCAGAGGGAGGTGCATTATAGTGAAGAGATGTGAAATCCAGCAGTTCAATACTGTCCAGGATCATGATGGGGCATCAGTGCGATATAGAAGAACAGCATGCACAGTTCCAAATGATCGGCAAATCTCTGTCAATTCTTGGATATGCTGACCAATCTAACTTTTCAGTGTTTGGAAAATGAAAAGATTACACCTGGACAAAGGGCCAGAGCAATGATTAAGCCTTCTGCTTTTGATTAATAGCAGAGAGAGACATATCTCCACCCCATCTGGGGTAGAGGGAGTTTTAGCTATGCTTAAGAAAAATGAAAGATGAAAGAAATTATGAAGAAACACACTAGATGAATAATATCTGATTCAGCAGAAAATGACTACACAAAAGTCTGTCTGAACACAGATGTCTCATGAACAAATGGCTACAACTGCTACAGTATATGCAAAACACTTCCTAGCACAACCTGAAGGGCAGGAAAAAAGGAAAATGAAGGAATGTGCCATCAGTTCAAACCATGAGAAAGAAGAAGAGGATACCTATTGAGGGGGGATTGCTCTTGCTTTCCCTCTCTCTCTCAAACCTGCTTTGTGTGAACAGTCACTTCCCATCCTCCTTGTGGTCATGACAAATGAGAAGTTACCTGGACAGCATTGACTTAAAACTTAATTACTTTTATAGCAAATGAGGCATGAAACCTATTATCAAAAAACATGATGTCCAAAGTACAAGCTGCATTTCATTTTCCCAGAAGAGAGCTTCTGAATGCCAGAATTGACTGCAAGGTATGGGGGGATGCTAGAAACTCAAAATCAGTAATTCTTCCTAGGTATGACAATAGCATGTGAGGACAAGTCTGAGAGCAGGCAGAAGAAACTGCTTTTATGAGCACCTGACCCTTGGCTTTGTATTTGGAAAGTGACTGCAAAGCCCAGAAAATTCTCCACATACTTGGCCTTTGACATTGGCAGCATGGTCCATAAGACCAACCCTATTCAGTGCTGGTGGAGAAAATGGATATTTGATGCAGAGAAACACCCAAATATCCCTTGTGAAAAGAAAAACCACAGTAACTAATTCCCTAAGGAAGTCTTGTGCAACATGAGGGTGGATAGTGCCTGAATAAGCATGAGAGCGACTATGATGTGTCCCAGGAGCACAGGCAGTTAATCAAAAGACCAACTAATACCTGGAGCAATTTAACCCCTCTTCTTCACTGTCACACATTATAGCTCCAATGGCTGCATTTTACACTTTTCTCCACTTCTTTGCATGTTCATGAGACAGCTGCCATACAGACGTATTGAAAACAGTGACACAGAGCTGTGAGACCAGTTTTATGACTTCCAAGGATTTCCTGGATTTCAGGGAAATACTCTACTGTCTCAACATCTTACAGCCCCATTGATGGAAGTTCAGCCCCTCTCACTTATTTTCAGATGCAGCTACTTTGCTATTTTGCCTCTGCTGTGAACTTATTCCAAGTTACCCCACTCATGCTTGTAAATGATTCCATTTGCAGTTGAAGCTTTAGGGGAGAGAGAGACTGTGAAGTGGGGAGAGGAAGACATTCTTGCCTCTGTACCAAAATTTGTTTAGTTAGGTCTGCTAGAGGCTTCTTCGACCTTTCTCTGGCTCATTGGAGACAGTATGCTGAACACAATGAACCTGATCTGGTGTGAGAAATCCCCCATTCGCACAGGATGCTTCCATTAGACCAGTCACTTTCCTGACAGCTATTACCTGGCTCCAATTTACTGACCACTGACTCTGAGAGAGCTGTATAAAGTGCACAGCAAATAGTTTATTCCCGGGAAGCAGTCAGAGTCCACCCTGTTCCTTCACCCCCTTCACAGCAGTGGCGAAAGAATAAGGCTGCACATTACCCAGAGCAGAGAGAGCCTGAAGAGGAAAATTAAAAGACATGTACAGTTATAAACCTTGACAGGTGAAAATGTTTGCTGTCGGAAGGAGAGGCTGAGATGCCAAGTCAATGCCACGCACACCAGACACGAGGGCAAAGAGAGACAAATGCAGGACATGAACTGCAGGGATTTCACAACAGAAAAGACCTCTGGCTCCACAGATTTTGATCTCTGTACCTTTTCAATGAGACATTTCATCTGGGAGTCAGCTTTATCCAGTGCTGGATTAACTTCTTGTTCCACAACTTGACCTGTCACCCAGAGTATCTCTGAGATGGGCACTCAGAGACAGATATATAGGCAACACATTAGATTGAAATAGATGTATTTAACATGAGCACTGTGCAATGTCTCACACAGCTCACACCTTAATTTCAGCTTGATTTCTACAAAATAAACCTCAATAAAGCTTGCATTTTCATCAAGGTTGAACAACACTCATACTTTTCTTTTGGTATTGGTGAAGGTTGTTCTGGTAACAATCACCCATATTTGTACCTTTTTCTAGATATATCAGCAGAACATTTTTTTGGGACACACTTTCACATTAACTACATTGCAGAGACTTCAATATCTATAGTGCATATGACTTCCTAGGGCAAGGACATGGCAGACTTCTGGAATAAGGACAGTCTGCAAGCTGGTTAAAGTCACTGCTGTTCATGATGAAAGAAGAAGAAAACAGAACTGATTTTAAACTACAAATATTTCATTCTCCTTAAACCCATAAGGGTGAGTCTAGTCTAGGAAGCAGCAGAGTATCATATACCAGAGTAAGCTGCAAGGCTCTGGCGACCTCCTTGTGCTACCTCAAAGAGCAAGATTACACTTAATATTTGCAGAGTAAGATCAGACTGAGTGGCACCCCTCAGCTTCCTCCATAGAAATGTTTTGATGGAGAAAAATTTATTTTTTTTAATGTTTCAAACCCTGTGAGTTGAGAGAGAGGTCTTGAGACAGCTGTCCTCCTGTCCATATCAGTGTGGTCTCTATATTAATCATTCTTCCATTGGTTCCCATAATCCCATTAAAACCAAATAATGCAATTCTCTTCACTAGGCTCACAGAAACCCAGGACTGAAGTATTAATTTTCTGAATCAGAATCAATATACTGTATGATCATTTCCCATTAATTATTTATTTTTAAAGAAGAATATTCTAACGAACACTTAATCCCTGCATCTCTCTTCACCCAGCCTTCTGCATGCAACAAGCTCCTGCAATGTGCCACATCTTGGGGGGGATTATCAGTTCAGCTGTTTACCTGGTCTGCAAATGGTAACAAATCACAGAGTAGCTACTAAAGCTTCAAAAACCTGCAGTTACAACCAGTGAAGTGAAAATAAACAACTCACCATCAAATTGCCTTTTAGCAATGACATTAATCCCTGGATGTCATGGAGGTATTTCTTTAAAAATATTTGTAATTTGTGAGCTTCTTACTGTTGTTTTGTTACTGATCAACTGCCGCACCACATTGGGTAAATAGAATGAATTAATATAAAGCCAACAACAACAACAAAAAAAGTAACAGAAGACTACAAAGATCAGAGAACACACTTACTGAGTTACTGTGACCAGATGGCTTTCTGTCAGCCTCTGAGGCAAGTCAGGGGTTGATGTTTTTCTTCCCAGAAGTTATTTTCATGCAAAGGCCCTTCTAGCTCCAGTTCAAAAGTGAGAGTTTGATTTATATCTCAAAACTATTGGCCCAGCCAGGCTCCAGCAGCTCGAATGACATACAAGTGATTTGTTGGATGGCCGTCCACAACACGGATGGTGTTCAGCATCCGCTTTAAATGTTTCATTTATATGTTCACATGAGCAAGTGAGCACAGCTAATGCAAAGGAATGTCTCTACATTTTACCTTTCTTTTTTCATTGGCCCTCATAAACATTAAAAACTGTGAACAAGCTTGTAAGAATGGGTTTTGGCATGAGGAACAGGTGGTGGTAATGTTGGGTAAGTGTTCCTGCAGGGGAGAGACTGGAAGTTGGCTATAAATTACGGGGGCATTTCTGCAATTGAAAAGCTTCATGTTCATTGATGAAGCTGAGAGAGCTCTGATGACAAAGCCATCAGGGATCTTTAAACCATGTCACATTACTAAGTTTTCTTTCACCATTTGTCGTGGAAAAACATTCTTGCAAGCATATGTGATGCACGTAGCACTAAAAAGTGATGATGGCCTAGAAAGATTGTGTATTTTTGCTTCATCTCAAATTCTAGTTGAATAATCTCATACTCTGACACTTTTCCAGGTATAACTTGTATTTGTAATGGAGCAAACTCGTCTAAATACATCCCATTGAACATAGGAAGCAAGTACATTAATTTTGCAATTTAGAAAAGACAATCCTAAATAATTAGTGGGATCATGACTTCTTCCTGTGCATGAAAAAAATCATAAATCTATGCTCTAAATAACTACAGGAATCAATTCACCAAGGAAAAGAAGAATTTCTAGGAGTATACTTTCAAGATGAGACCTACAGTTTCAAAATCATGTTAATAAAATCCTTTCACAATATTCAAAAATTGTTCTCTATCCTGCAGCACTTAGAGAATGTCTTCCTTATAAGAGATCCACTCCATGAAGTATCTGTGGTGGACAGAACCCCATTTGACACTCAGTTGAGCAGGAAAATGTTTCCTGCTAGGCATTTTTCTGGGGCAGTACCATCCCCATCCTCCGAGAACCAGTTTGGACAGGAAAATGGAAAATAGGAATTAGCTACTTTTCTTTCACCAGGTTGGCTGCAGGGTATGGACCCAGCATTTTGGTAGTTTCTTTGGGAGTCAATTACATCTTCACCTTCAATTACACTCAACACACTACAGTTCCCAAGACGCAAATCTCAGCAACAAGAAGAATCCATTTCAGCAGATTTAAACCCAAACCATAGCACCACAAACCTGATTCCAACAGGAAAACCCTCTAGGTGCTGCTCTCACTGACCTTTGTGCCCGGTCTGTTATCTCCTCCTCCAGATCGAGCAGGAGCGCTGCCTGAGCCATCACCTCCTTGCTGCAGGGCAGGGATTTGAGGTGCAGAATCAGCAACCCAAGGCAGAATTTGCTTCCCATCTCCTCCAGCTCTTGTGTTCCCAGCTGCAGGCCCTGTTGGAGAGAGCAGAAGGTTTCAGTGCTGGCTGTGCATCTTGCAGGTAATGTGGAAAGGGTCAGGCTCGTTTTGCAGCCGGACAACTCTCAGTGTTTCTCCTTCCATTCTGAACTAGGGGTTCAGTCACGATACCTATATATGGAAATTTCCCCTACAGAATAATTTTTAATTTAACTGATAGCACATGGTCTACGGAAGCTAAAATAGCCTGTGCTCTAAAAAGGGGAAAACAGAGGCAAATAGTTTAAATACCTCAACTACATTTGCAGAAGTCACTATACAATCTAAACTTGGAACCCAGAAAATTCCAACTATAAATTCACTTTACAAATCATTGGTACTCAGTTTTCTTTCTCTTTGTAGACATGTCATTTCCCTAAAGAGTGGGAGAAATAGATTCTATGATTGTAAACATTGGGCAGTGGCAAAGATGGAAAAGGAAACTGGGCAAGGGGAGAAAAAAGAGGAAGAGATCTTTAACAAGTTATGAATTGTTTTTTTAAGAAAATCAATTGCAAAGTAATTGCAAAATAACAAACACCTCTAAGGAATTTCTCAGTCTGTTAAAAGCTGATGGCATAAACAGGGTTTGGATTATCAGCATCATCTTTCAAGAGAGGAATCCTCCAAGCTGTGGATTCTTGCTGTTTATGAATAGTCTGTGTTTGTTTTTTCGCTAATTAAAAAAATAAAGATCTAGCAAAGATCTTTACACCACGGGCCGGCATTGGAATAAGTCAGTGTAATCAATGGCAGTTTCATGCATCTGCTGAGAGGAGGGCGGGAGACAAAGATCAGATATACCAAAAAGAAACTGAAAGTGTAAAATCCCTCATATCTTTGGCATTTAGTGACCACATCACATGTACTTCCTAATGCTAACACATCAGGGGCTGGATCAATTGCTGCCTCTGCCAATATCAGCCCTATGTGTTTTTGAAGCACAAAACATCTCTGCAACCAACCTTCTGTGAGAGTTCCAGCTCCATTGCCAGGCTGTTTCCTTAGCAACTCTGGGGAGTCCACATTAATTACTGGCCCCAGTCCTATTCACACTGTGAGCTCCACACCAGAACAGCCTGCACTTGACTCCACTAGATATTTGTTAGTGAACACCTTGTGGGTAATGAAGCTGTACATATTCCAGTAATCCATGACAGGTGATTGAAAAATCATATTTTGGGGGTTTTTTTGTTTGTTTTTATATATATAAAGTTGTTGTATTTGTAAAGTCCTTTGGGAGCCTTCGGTCTGAGCAGATCTGAATAGCTGAAAGATTATTTCTTATATCTAAAACACACAGGTGGATGGAAAAAAGAAGAGATTTCTCACATAAAATTCTACAGTCCTTTTGCAAAGCTGTTTTGTACATTTTTGTTAGAGGACACAAACCACTTGAACAGCACCAGCATCACTTCACCTCTAGCAAGTCCAGCATATTTAAATATCTAGCATAACAAATGCCTTCTGTGATCACAAATAAATCTTCCCTTGGAAATGATATTGTAATTCAGTTTCTTTTCTGAGGCCTGGCGAGTGAAGCATGAATCCATCATGGTTATGATGAACCTAATCCAAAGCTCAAACATGTACTGAGTGGCTGGACAACTAGTTAAGTGCAGGACTTGCACAGAAGAGCACACAGACAAGCTGAGAAAACATAATCTCAGTAATAGGCAGGGTCTAAGACATCAGGAAAAGCAAGTTTTACTCTCAGAACACCCTCTTAAAGTATTTTTCTCACAATGGGCAAATGTCTGACATCATTTAGTCTCTCCTCCTGTTCACCTCCACTGCAAGCTTTGCCCAGCAAGATCCGGGTATAATGTAGCAATAATTAATAATAAGAAGAAAACAGGGGAGAAGTTTATGGAACCAAGGGTCATTAACACAAAACAATGAGAATGTTCAGCAGCTCAGCATAGATTCCTAAATGTTTTATCATTTTACTTTAAAAGACTTAAGATATTTTAATGTGGCAGAGTTACAATCGGCAGGCAGAAGTGGTGACAATTCTGAGCAAAAGTATCTCATTTCCACAGCAAGAGAGTTATTTTCTCAGGGGCAAAAAACACAAAGAACATCTCGAGGCTTTCCCTGGGGTGCATCTCAGGGTCTTGCTTCTGAGATTAAGGCAACATACTAAATAGCTATCAGTCCAGGAGATGTGAATAGTGACTGTGCTAAAACTCAGCCTGTGGCTTTATGACTCCCTAGAGCTTTATTCAGGATATGAAGAGGCCTTAAGAAACTATGAGCAGAGAAATAATAATAATAAAACTATAATACACCTCAGAAGCCTCAGTAATTGCTCATGCACTGCAGTTAGCTGCTGTGCAATGGACCCTTATTGCTTTGATACCAGAGAGCTAAGGAGTAACAGCTGGAAACTCAGCTAGAGGACTACCTGTTAACATACTTTATGCACTACAAACACAGAGACTTTTATTTTATTTTAACTCAAATAATTCTCTCCCTCTCCTTCCTCCCTCAGTTCTCGGCAGAGGATGGAGCTGAGGTAAAGAGCACAACCACCATTAAACTGAAGCTGTAGACAGAGATGACATATTGAACTCTATTATGGATGGCTTCTGCCAGCAATGTCAGGAGCTGGTGCAGTGGTTAATAATCAGTCCCATTCGCATTGCTGAAAGGGAAGCCCAGTCTCCAGACATTTCCCTCGCAGCCGTGTAGCACAGACAGTTATAAAAATTTTGAGATCGTGCTTACAACTCAGAGTTGCGAAAACCTTTTGTAAGAAACACAAGAAAGAAGAAAACAAGGGTAGAAGCAGCGCACGCTGTGGCTTGGCTAAGAAGCTGGTAGAAAGCAAACCTGCCATGGCAGCAAAGCTGTCTCAGTTTGACATGTAGTGCTTTTGCACGGTGTGTTTGTCACAGCTGTCCAGGAGGACACTGCTCTGCCTGACAGCCCCTCCCCTGCCGTGTCCTGCCAGCCTGGATACTCAGTGACCCCATCTTTCTCTCTAGCACGATGCCTTACAGATCTGACCCCTCCTTTGGTCAGGTCTGTGTGAGCAGTGGAGCACGATGCAAAGTCTCCCATGCCAACAGAATCTAAGCAAATCCTGAAGCAGGAATCAACATCCCTGCACCATAAAGCTGCAGACCAGCTTATTTGTCCTAATTAGTCCAACCTCGGAAACATGCTAACTAAGCCATCCTACCTGGATGATCAGCTCACATCTCCACGCAGGTTTTGCTCTCTGTTACATCAAAGTACCAGCCTGGACCGGCATCAGCTTGATGCATCACATTCTGCTGCACAATACAAATTGGTCCCATGGGCCCTATCATGCAATAATCTTTTGCAGACATCATGTTAAGGGATAACAGGTTAATTGTTTCCTGGCCATTATAGAGAATAATGGAGCTGAACAACACTTTTTTAATCCCTTTTCACATTTTCACACAGCAACAGACAGAATGGGAGGAGGTGATGGCCTAATAACAGTCCAAGTTTGAGACATATTTATTTTCCATGGCAAGAAACAAATTCCAGAAGTAGTAGGCAACGCAGCCAATCAGATGAATGAATTAGACATTTGGTCTAGTTAAACAAATTAATTTTTTGCCTTTTCTGCCAAAACTGTTGCTAACTTAACTGCTGGAAGAGTAGGATGCTCACCTATATCTCTCAATTGACACTCTCACTTTAATACAAAATGGGGGAACAGGAAAAAGACACTTATCATTTGGCCACAACACTGTCCGTACAAATTTTCCTAAACAAAATTGACCAAATTGTATTGGAAAAACAGTTCGTTCATACACAGCACTGATGCATCGAATATCCACAACTAAATGTTTCCAATATGTCTCAATTTGCCCTCAAAATACTTCCCCAGCTAACTGACAATGAAATGGAAAAACTTTGTTATTCATTACTCATGTTCTTTAAATACTCTGTCAGCCAAAGGCAGCAATAATTTTGTAACACAGATATTGTTGAAGAAGGTGGAAAGACTCCAGGAGTTAAATTAGAGATTTATCCACAAGGGTAATGAGAAATACGGTAAAATTAGAACAGGAAGATACTAATAAATACAAGTAGAGAGAAAATTTCAGTGGGATCAATTGTTTCCTAAAAGGGAATTTTGGCATTCAGCACGGCCACTTCAGCAGCTCTCCTGCTTTAGGTCACTGTTCGGTCCTTGGGGCAAGAGCTTTTCCCTGCAAACTCACTTCCAGTCAACACATATACATACACGCTTACAGAATACTCTCTGCATCTCAATAGCTTTACACATGCACACTGGTTATGCCCTAAGGCTGGGTATAAATAAATTGACAGTCTGGTTTCTCACTAATTCCATCAGTGAGCTCTCCCTCAGAATGCTAATCGAAACCATTTGGACTCTCTGGAGGACAAACCAGGGAGATGAATGAACCATTTGGTGCCTGGTGTCTCCAGCCTTAATTTTAGCTTGAGCCAGCCCTGAAGGTTACTGTCCTTTCAACCCTTGTGAATGAAAATATGCAGACACCTGCTGGGGAACTGGTGATTTAGACAACTAGGACAGCAGGGAATAAACCAGGTTTTCTCATGCCCCAGAGATCCCTAAGCAGCAGGTACAGCATGCAAAACAGATGAAATGGAGGGGATGGGAATTTGGGGCAAAACATTTCAAGAGGATTAAGTGAGCAGAAAAAGCTGAAGATGCAAGGAAAAAAATAGGCTAGCAGGAATTTCTAGAAAGAAAGATGAGAGGGACTGGAGTAAGACACAGAAGATAAAAGGACGGGAGAGATAAAAGGATGAGAAAGAAGGAAGGGTTGTTGAGGTCAATGGATGCTGATACAGAAGAAAGATAACAAGAAGAAAGCTAATGGAAACCTTGACCATCTTCACACCCTTGGAGAGGCGTGCCTTGATCTGAATGTCTGTCCTTATTACATGTGGTACTCTGGCCACATGGCGAGGAGAAAAGGCCCAGCTCACTTTGAATCCCCTCACACAACTTCTGCTGAGCTCAGCTGGTGTTTTGGCCGAGCACACTTCAACAGTAGAGAAGCACAGAAGTGGTTTTTGTTTTAATCATTCAAATAGGCTCTTTTACAGATACATACGTCAGAGGCAACACTGCTGAAGGAATGGAGTGAATGGGAAGATGAAACACCTGCCTTCTCCAATCTGCTGGAGAAGGTGTCCTGAACAAAGTGCTCATAGGAGAACTGGGAATTTAACAAACAAAAACTTGTTGCCAAGTTGTCCAGAAAAAGTTGTTTAGAATATGAATTCTCCAGGTCTAATGTGGAGGAAGGTTTTCTCCTTCTTTCCACTGACAAGTTATTTGTCTGACATGTTCATCTCCACACCTTTCCATCACAGTATTTTCACAGCTGTTTCGCTTCTCCCTTTTTTCCTTCTTCTCTCATCCTCCCTCAGCATCCTTTCGCCCTTCCTTGATCAGCTCCCATGAAGGACTCAGTACATGACAAGTACAACATGTTTCGAATAAACCAAATTATATTAGTCTTGCACCTGAGCTCATTACTTCGCTTGGCCACTCTGCCCCACAACTATTACCTTGTGTTTTATGTCAGTTTGCAAACTGCATGGAATTGCAGGGCTGGATTTGACTTCTCACCTCCTCAAAGACTGCACACACACACACAGGTACTAGTTGGACAGGGTATGCTTCTATGACCACTGGATGCTGGCCTGCATTGGTGTTATGAGACTGAAGGTGGGCATCAGAAAGCCCAGCTTTGCCAGACTGTTTCTTGAATAGCACAATACCTCTTTCTTTTTTTCTCTTTTTTTTTTTTTTTTTTAAATGTGGGCCATAATTGTGAAGGGTGGCCATGTTGGGAACAAAAAGAGAACGAGAAATGAGAGTATTTTCCCCCTACGCAGACAAACCATGTAGGCAGATGCTATTCTTTGCAGAGTTCTTGCTTTTCAATAAAATTGAACAGTACAATGGTTTTCTATCTCATTCATTACTGTGTGACACACCAGGGACCTATTTTTAGGCCCTGGATGGGACCTGGACTAGCATCAACAGCTTATCCCTCTCTTTGGAGACACTGAGCAATCTTTCACCTTATCCCACAGTGTCTTTTCAGACAGAACTGAAGAGGCTGAGTGAATGATATGCCAGGCCGGAACTGTGCACTTTGGATGAATTTGCACTGTTTCACAGTGACAGGATCAGGAGAATCTCAAGTTCCAATCTAAGGACTGCAGGCAGTTTTGGGGAGGAGAAGCCTTCCTACACCATCTGATGAAGAATCTCTTGGAAGCGACAGTTCAGAGAACAAGCTTTTGACAACAGAGCTAACAAAAACCAAAGGCAATACCATTGTTTTAAATAATAACAACACACACACACAGAGCATGCTAATTCCTAAAGAAAAACAAATGCTGCTCCAGGACACTTAAACCACCCACTTGGCAGACAAAAAACAGAACTAGGGAATTGTTCAATGTAGGAATATTCAATGCAGGAATATTCAATGCAGGAATTCCAGGCAGTACAAGGACAGAAAGCAATTACCTTGTATTGCTTTATTCAAGAAACTATTTGTCTTGCCCATGCCCCCAGTATTTATAGCAGGTTAACCTGTATCACCCCATCTGATGGTGCCTTGAAAATTCATCAGTAGTCTGCCCATTACTTTCACTCATATACATACTTTTCCCTGCTATCTGGACACTGTGGAATCTGGAACAAGACACAGGCAGGTTATAGCCTGAGGTATGTGCAGAGTAAGTGTGAGGTAGGGCTTTAAATATGTCTCAGAAACTGTGTCAAATGAATTAGCTCTTAAAAGCAAGAAGTTGAAATTTTGCAAGTCCTCAGTTGGTGGCCTAATGCCTGGATCACTTTTCTTTCCCTCTTCTTCCACTTAAAGGTTTGCTTGTATAAATAACTTTGGCGCATGGAAAAGTGAGCAGACGCTTAGCCCACCCAAGCCTTATCCTCAGCTATGAATTTACCCAGTTCAGCCATATTTCACCATAGGTGTAAAATAATTTTCTAATCCTGGCTGGATCTCCAGGTTAATTATATTTTACGTAAAGAATCAATTGTTGCATCTTAATTTCATGGAATGGTGACACATCTTTGCATTATATTATACAACACTTTGTTTTTTCCCTGCATCACTTTCAAGAGTTTAAATTAGCAAGTCCCTGCTATTCTTCTAATCAGAGAGGGGATGACAATATGTATTGATCAAAGTGACAGAGCAAAGCTGGTGTCCTTTAATTCCCTATCCAAAATGAGACCCCAGGATCATGGCACATCTCACTTTTACACCAACACAGGAACTGAAACACTGGAGTAAATTTAGTGAGAAGCAAACACAGCATGACTCAGACATCACTTTTGCTGCTCCAGCCCGATACCTGCCCCACATTATCTCCATATCCCTCTGCTCTCACGCTAGAGTATCATGGAGACCAGTAAAGCAGTGAAACTTTGTCTTGGCATGGCAGCAGTGTCATGTAGAAGGGAAGCCAGTGGGGTGAGTTCTGCTCTCTGCTACGCTGCCTCCAAACATCCCCAGCCCTGCAAAGCCTCCCCCCAGCCCGGTGCTCAGTGTTCCTGCCACACACTGCTGTGCTCTCAGCACTGTAGCGCTTTAGTCTTTCCCTTTATAATTCAATAGCTCCAGTATCCCTAATGCTTTCCCTGTATTGAAGCTGCCTTCCAGGCCACTAAACACTTTCATCTGCTCCCTCTAGCCCCTGTGTATCACTGCTTTGTTTCTCACAAAGAAATGACCCATAACACACACGGTACTCCACAGGAGGTATTACCATACACGTCTACAGGGATACCTTCCAACTCCAGCTTTCTTCACACATGCAGTCATCTTACTCACTTTTTTCTTCATTGCTACTGCTGCACATGGCACCGGCATCTTTATCAAGCTGTCTTTGTAATAGCTACTTATGTTTTCCTGAATGGTTAGAGCTAATTCACAGCCCAGTCTTGTCTCTGAATGCTTTAATCTATTCCTGCAAACATGTTGCACCCTGCCACTACTTATGTTGCATCTTCCATTCTAGTCACAATCTTTCAGCCCTCCTTCCCACTGTATAATGTGTATCAGCTGCTAGCAGCAAATCTTATTAACTTACTGTTCCCCTTGCCTTCCAGTCATTAAAATTATAAATATTGACCATCACCTATTCACAGAGTGGTAGCTGGAGTCACTTCACCAGCAATTTCTTTCCATCCAAATATTGCCTTATGTATTCTACCCACTTTTCCCAGTCTTTTAACTAGGCTTTGACTGCAGAAACAGTTCCTTTTGTTTCTCACTCCATAACTCCTAAAATTTCTTGATGCCTTTTTATGTAGAAGGCTCTCTTTTCATCAGCACTGGCTCATCTGGGATGCCCACTAATCCAGTTCTGCATGAAAACCAGCGTAGGTTCACCCTTGAAAGCCATGGGTGAAAATTTTGTCCTATAATTCCTGTACCTCTTAACAAAATATAAGTCTTGTTATCAATGTACTATTAATACTCTCAATCACTGGGTTTCCTTATCTCTGTGTTACTCCAGTTCCTGTGGCTCTCTCATGCCATGGAGTAAGTTTTTAAACATAAGGAATCATAACTGTGGTTATTTACCTTGTTAAATCTGTTTTAGACAGTCAGTTATAGAGTCTGCTGGCCATGATAATGATTCCTTTCCAGTGGTTCAAATTCTTAATTTCCTTACAACTCCTACAGGAACAAAACCTGGGCTTCACCTGATTCTGTGAGTTACAACCTTAGCCAAATATCAAATACACATTAGACAACATGCAAGCATTGTTTTTGTGTACAAACCAGCCAGTGGTCCCACAGCATCCCGCGCCGTTCCCATCCTGGTTGCCTACCAGCTCTGCCAAGGTACCTGTGGCTCCAGAATGCATCCAAATCTCAGGCTACACAAACTCTTATTATTCCAGTCCTGGCATTCCCATATTATTTTCCAGAGCCTTTTGATCATGCCTTGAAGCTTCTTTCTTCCAGGTCTCACTCTGCGTCCACAAAATCCCTCCTATCCTTCTGCCAACGGTCTCAGAGCAAAGCTTCCACCTGAAGGTGGCTTTCCTGCCCAGACCACATGACATGCCACATGACAACTTCCATGGTGGAATAACTACGTGCACATGTTCAGAAGGGATTATCCTGAGGCCCTGTATGTTGGTAAAAACTTACTTTAAATGGGTCCTCACACGGAGCCCCAGAGGTTAGAGGAAAGGACACAGACCAATCCACAGCTCTGCACCTTCCTCTCCCATTTCAGTTTTCATTACTGTAACCTTTCATGAGTTCTATATCCGTCCCTTTATTCTGATACAACTCCGGAGCTACCTGAGACTTTTTTTCCTAAATTATAAATGGCTCCCCTAGGCTAATTTCTTTTTTCCATATCACAGATTCTCTTTGGTCATCTTCAGCAAACACCATCAAAGCTGGCCTTCCCACCTATCCATCCCCTACAACCTCAGCATCAATGACAGCATCAACTATGATCCTACAATTTATTGTATTAGCTCCTCTAAAACAACAAAGGAACCATTGATTTTCCAAGCCAAAGGCACATGGGAAAGCACAAAAAGCATCTCTGCCCAGCTCAGCTCAGATAGGAAAGAGACACTGCAGAGGAGAGGGCTTCCCCCAGCTGGGTGCCTGCTCCCTTTTGAAGGAGGAGGATGGAAGTGCAAGCGAGGAGCTCGCTGGCTGTTTTATTACAGGTGTCAGCATAATCATTCTGACACAGGACCCTTCTTGCCACTTGTCACATTTAACAGAAAAATGGACAATAACAGTGAAAATATGACCCTTTTTTCCTCTTTCTTTCGAATACTTTATACTAGTCACCTGAAGAACAGCTGATAACACTGAGGATAATTCAGGCAAAAATACTGTAGATCCCCTTTGATGTCTGCTCTGATTTAATATAGGTTCACAAAATGAATGTGTAATAAAATAATACCATACAAAGTTACAGAAGACATGAGAAATCTGTGTCAAAGGGAAATTTCACCAGACAGTTCAAGGGCAAATCACTAATCATTTCATTCCAGCTCTGGGTTAGGAGGACATCCTGCTATGAGTCCCAGGAATGTGATCTCCACAGTGAGAAATCAAACACCAGGAAGGTCCTTTCAGGTGAAACAACACCATTGACTGCTAACAAGGGTTTGCAGGCCTGCAGAGTCCAAAGACTCATTTTATCACAGACACATGTCCAGTGGTACAAAGTAAACTGACAGCCACTAAGATGGCTGATGGATATTTATACCTTAAATTTTATCAGAAAAATTATTACTAAAAGGAAAGCAAAAATGGAGATTGAAACCAAAGCTTCTACTTTATTACAAGAGACAGGAGCCTGTGGTGCTTGTCCATGAGGAACTGAGCAGGAGCATGCCGATGATTTTAGTCATTTGGACATATTTACCAAATCAGTTATCAGTTAGACCTGGCAGTTGAATGTAGACTTTTGCAAGTCTCCTATGAGCCTTTTCCCCCTCTATAATCCCACCAGCACAGGCTCAGTTTAACACCTGCATACACTATGTTTTAGGAGATACAGAGACAAAGAAATCAGGCCTTTGAAAATTGTGAGGGACAGACTGAAAAAGGGAGAGAAGACCAGAGAAACAGAGCTATGGTGGGGGGGGAGGCAATTATGTCCACCAAGTGGGGTAACTGATGTGACTCACACAAAAGCAGTTTACATTGCTGCTCACTCTGCCCTGGACATTCCCTCGTTGGCTTTTTCAGAGATGGAGACCAGCGGGAAGCAAAGGCATGGCAGCTGACAAATGTTCCACCTCGTAGAGATCAGATGAGAAGCACACAGAACTTGTAAGATAAACCACAAGGCTGAGTCTTTGAAAACCTGCTGACCATTCACAGCAAAGCAGATGAACCTTTATCAGCAGCTGAGATGCTGATTTCAGATTACAGGCTTTCAGGATTTCTCATCTTGCAGCAGTACTACCTGAGAAAATTTGCATAAGAACAAGCTGCCTTTTTTCTCAGGAGTCCTTTCATGATTTCTACTGAAAATGATAATCCTCTGTTTGTGACATTGCAATCATTTCTACTACAATCAAGTGTCCTGTCCAAAAGGAGGATTACTGCTTCAGTTTGGAAATATATGGACTTTCAGAGCAACAAAGGAGCAAATTTCCAAGAAAATGACCTTGGTAATAGAGAACAAAGAAGACAAAGATATAAAAACAACACTACATATGATCAGATCTGCCTTTTCCAAGAGGCATCTGATGCCCTTCAAGTTCATAAAAACTGATGGTTTCCTATAGATGTTTGTACAATGCAGATGGAAAAAGCAGTGACAGACATTTGTCTTTAGTGCGCCACTCCAACATTAACTCAGATTTTCCCTTTGACAAGCTATCAGTGTTTTAAAACCAAACATCAGAGACAAATGTATAGAAAACCCACTGCAGTGCTCAACTCCATCCTTTCAGCAGTGTCCTGTGAGGAGGAACAGCACTTCACGTGGTGCTGAATGTCAAAAAACTTGCTTAAGCCTCTGCCTCTGGCAGCTGCTCAGAAATATAAAGAACAAACAGTTAAAAAGGAAAAAGAAAAGCCTTTGTTTTTCTTTTTTTTTTTTCCCAAAAACATAATTTAGCATGACTTTCCACAGAACAATTTGCATCGGATTACCCACAATGCACCACATTATGGTAATACATTTCAACCTCTGATGCATATTAGACAGACAGTCTGAAGAATTTGTTAAAGGAAAAATAAATGATACAGGAAAATGATGATGTAAGACAGGACAGTAAACATTCCACACTTGTGTAATCTGCCAAAATTCAGTCTAAAATTGGCCTAAAAAAGAGAACAAGAGTATTGTGCACTCAGAACAGCTTTAGGGAATGTTCCCAACTCAAGCAGAAAACACCACCTGACTGAAACATGGATGTAATCACGAAGGAATGGAAAGTACAACCAACAAGAACTAAGAGCTGAACAGAAGACAAAGAAAGATTTTCCTCATTTCTTTGATTTCCCACTGGGTAGCAACCGGGAGGGAATATTCCCTCTTGCTCATCCAAGGATGGTTTGGTTCACTGCGCTTCACAACACACGTTCACTCAAACTGATTCTGTTCCTCTCCACGCCCTGCTTCATCTTTTCCTGCTGATAGTGATCCCTAATAAATCCTGGATGGACTCTGCGTCCCAAAACAGCTGTCCTGAAATACTGAGCCTTAGGGCTATGTGACCACAGAATCCAAAGTACCAGCACCTCCTTCCCTGCAGTCATGGATGGCTACTCAGCCCTTCAGCAGGGTCCAGCCTGGGAGCAAAGACTTCCTACCATTTTCTAGCATTAGTCTTGCACTTTCCCATAGGAAATGGCTGCAGGAAAACAGCATCAAACGTTAACTCTCCCCTTCAGTCCATTCTACCCACTGTTTTCCTAGTAACTGAAGTAATCAGCTATCACTCTCCAAATCCCGGAGGGATGCCTGTTTTTGTATCCAGTGAAAAGTCATTTAACTGGCCAGGGAACTTTTCTGCGAAGCCCCCAGACAAGCAAGGGCAAAAGATGTCAAGGAGCGAACAATCACAGGGCTGGCTAAGGGGAAGGGATATGGAAAGAAGCAGAATTTTTCACCAAGGTCTTTTCATTAGTTCTCTCAAAGCTAAGTCACAGAAAAATGAACAAAATAAGGGATGAGGCAAATTATATTTGCTGAAGAGGAGTTATAGAGATTAGTGTATTAATTAATCAAGACAACAATGTCAGCAAGGGCCTGACCTTTATTCCTCTCCTAGTAACAGCTTTGTCCCCGGTGACTTTCAGCTTGCATGCTAAAGCCATTTGGATACATCTCTCAATTAATCGCAGGATACCCTCTGGGAGACAGGAGCGCAGCACTGCAGGCTGCAAGCAGGGATGCTGAATCAGAGGAGGAGTAATCTAGTCAAAGGACCTCGTCAAGGGCATTGGCAGAGCTACGGAGAGAGAGCCCACAATTCTCTTTACCTCTCACACTTCACCTCTCGCTGATAGGAACAGAACTGTTTGAAGCTATTAATCTGGAATTCTGCCATGCTTTAATTTTTTTACAAAAAACAAGATCAGAGACTAAAAGGAAATAAAGGTAAAGATTTAAAAAAAACCCCACACTGAAACCAAAGAAGAGAGTCTGATTTAAAATGAACTTTTATCTCTTTTTCTAATAAAACAACAGAAACACATAAAAGAGACCAAATGACAGATAGCTGCTGAGACCAAGACAGCAGACAGGTTCTTCAGTCATCCCCTGCTTCTCCCCTTCCTCCTGAGACTAAGTCCTTCCCTCAGGCAGATTACCTGCCCATCCCCATACTCAGTGTAGCCTGGATTCCTTTACTTACTGTCATACATAACGTTCCCTCTCAACTTCCTGAGTACCAACCTGAGGCCAGAAGATCCAGCAAACCTCTGAGCACCAGCCACCCTGAAAAAGGATCTCCGATCTCTACAGGTGCAAATAGATGGCAGGATACAAAGGTAGACAGGGAGCTGCTGCTGTCCCACACAACAGGGACAGATAGGTGTGGAATCTGAACAGGCTCAGGAAGACAACGTACAGTCTCAAGCTTTCAGGAGATCGAAGGACCAAAAAGCCTCATGAGTTCAAGAGACAACATTTATGCTCAAGGATGGATGCAATGTTAGAAGATGCCTGCTTCTATCAAAATAGCTGTTATTACAGCAACTGAGAACCTGAATCTGTTTTTGCCTTCTAAGCAAAAGCATCAGACATATCAGCCCATCGATCTTGCCCACAGGTCCCATCAGTCTGGATCCCTATCCACAGACTGAATTCCAAGCTTCACCTTGGACTCAACACCATCATTACAGACCCACCAGGTGATTCTTAGGCTGGCCCCAGTCACCACCACTGGACCTGATCCTGATTCACTAGTCTGTGTTCCTGGCTGACCTCGTTCTGCTTCATCACCATGGACTCACTGGTGACCTGAGCTCTTGGTTGAATCTGAACATCCTCCATAGGCCTGGCCTGCTCACCTTGCTCAGGAGATGTAGGATGGAGTCTTGGTTGGCAAGGAGAGATATCTAGAATCAACTCAATTTCTCCCATTGCTATCACTGCCCTTAACTCTCTCCTCAGCACAGGCTCCAAACTGTCTCAACTCCAGATGAGCAACAGAGCAGAAGCTGTAGCTTGGACAGGAAAAATCTGTCCCTCAACACATCTATCACTAGCTGAGTTGAACCTGCCTGTCCCTTCCACTTCAGCTCTACAGTCCTTCACATTCAGTCTTGATGCTGGAGAAAGCTCAGACAATAAGGTGTATAAAGATGATGAAGACTAGATGGCACGCACTCAGCTTTGTTCCACAATCCTCAATTTAGAGGTTACAACTTCCCAAACCACAGACAGATTATGACCAACTTCACTGCATTACATTACACTCATTTGTCTGGCACCTTCTTGTCCCTAAGTAGCCAACACGTATCACCTCTCCACCATCATATTTGAATTCAGTTGAAAAACCTTCCAGTACAAAGAATCCTTTAACTTTAGGCGCTAATTTAATTTTCGTTAAAGCCAACAGGGTTGCCTCATGTTAGAATTCAGCTACAGAAATAGATTTCCTTTCCTCTTCCCTAGCTATTGTTGGCAAACATTAGTAATAGTGAGAGAAGCTATTTTGGGACTTTTATTGGCAAGTCTTGTGTTCAGACACTAAAGGAAGTAATTGGCTGACAGTGGAAAAAAGCGATAGACGTTCCTTCCAAGAAACACCATTTTCTGCCAAGCTCTTTATACACATTTCTTGGGGCGGGGAGGGGGAACAACAAAAAACCCACCAACAACCCCAAACCAAAAGGCTTTTTTAACTGCTATTAATAGGGATAAACCTATGAGAATGAGTGCAGGAATAGGGCACATATGGAAAATTCTCTGTCTCCAACTGACAATCATAGATGCACAAGGATAAATTTCTAAGGCACAGGTACCATAACAAACACAACCATTCATAACTACACAATGGAAACAACATGCTCATCATATACAGGCACATCAGAACACATTTGGGCACTTGAAGGTTCAACAGGTTTTGAAGTAGTTTGCTCACATACATGTACCCACATTCAGTCCTAGTCTTTTGCAAAGACAACTCCAGGTCTGCACTCACAAATATTCACTGCACACAAACACCTCGGGTGATTCAGGAAAGTATAGGCAGGAAGCTAAATAGAAGCACAGAGAGATTCATATCTATTTTTCTTGTAAATTGTGCACGCACTCTTCACTCATTTATTAATACCCTGCTAATAATTTCTAGGGATTAGTGTTAAAATAGGAAAATAACGCAGATCTTGGTCCTTTACCAAGTGAATTAATTACACCCAGCAATACCTGTCACCCCCAATGCATACAAAGGGATAGCACAGACTTGTTTTTCTATTTCCCAGACATTTACTTCAGTGTAATTGGGATTTATTCATCAATAAGAAAAAATTCATTAGCTAAGAAACAATACAATAAAAATGACTAAATGGAAACATAAAAATTAAGCCCTTTCCCACAAAACCAAGCTGAACAGTACTATTACCCAGACTCTTTCAGACTACTAATGAAAATCAAAAATGATTGGCAAACGATTTGGGAAAAATATACCCTGTTCTTTTTCAGTTCTTTGTCTGGGTGTGGAGACAGTACATTTGTCAGCAAGCAAGAGACTACACAGGTTACAGTCACGCATAATCATAAACCTGTGTTGTACTGCCTGTGTCTCAGTGCCACCAACCTTGCTCTGAATCCAAAACTCAATAAGGATTATGCATAATCGGTGAAGACAAAGTCTTTATTCAGTCCCTACATGTTCTCATACCAGGTTTGCAAGACCTGTAGGCACAGCTATTCACAGGGACAAATCATCCACTCACATGCAAACCATAAGCTCTCAGAGGCAGGTTCCATGGGTTATATGTTAAATTATTCTCTCCATGTACACTTCTGCTGATTTTCCCTCCAAATGTAAAGTAAATTCTATACAATCTCTACATATTGAGACTGAGTCCTCTATATATAACAAATAATTTTGTGCAGTTGCACAAAAAAAAAAAAAAGTGCCATGGGCTATGAAAGAAAAAGATCTTAAGGCTTTATTTTTTTCTTTTTAAATTTTTTCTCTTTTCTTTTAAGTTTGAGCACATATACATAATCGAGATGTATTTTGGGATTATTACAAGCCTCAGTAGTATTGCCACAGAAATATTATTGGTAAAACATTTCTGGCTGTCTTAAGGAGAAGGCTTTCAATTACTTACTCTGCCTTTTTGGAAGTTCTTTAAGGTTTAGATTCTGGATGAGAAGTTATGAGAGCTCACATTTAATTCAGTTTATCATAGCTGTACACTTTCAAATAAAATCAGTGGAACTGACTGGAAAGAGAAGGATATTTAATGAAGCACCTTGGGGGTTGAAATACCTGTTATTCAATGTTCATGAAATAAGCCTCTCTTCAGAATTTTACACTCCCTTATTTCAACCAGTCAGGATCTCCACCAAAGCCATACTGACCTTAAATGCCATCTGGACTGTACTTACGTATTCTGAGCAGGCCTAGAAGAGCCACATACTTCTCATTCTTGGGCTGTATGAGCAGATAATAAGCCAAATCTGTACTACAATAATTTGATTTCTCTTCAGGCTGTCCCTCTTTTAAGAACCTTTTCACATGAATTCATGAATCTACCTGAGCTTTTTCTTTCCCAGAGAGGGTCACAAAAGTTTACTCCAAAAAAGACATGAAAAGTCCTGCTAAAATTTCTCCTTTCTAGCAATGAACTCACAGAAGATTCCATTCATGCTACACCAGCCAACAACACTGCGTCGACAGTACATTCAATAAAATGTTATCTAAATACACTTACAGCAAGTGGGTGCCTTTGTAATTAGCATCAAAGACACGAACAAGTCACCATTTATACAGGGTATTGAGTAGCTCTGTATAAACAGGCTGAGGGCACTTGAATAGGATCTGACTCCACACACCCAGTTGAAAGTCTTGCTTTTTTCTGTACTCCTCTGCCACAAAATCTATCCATGTCATCTTAATTACCAAAACGTTTATGCTGAGAAAGACATTTCTGAAGAACTGTAGAAGACCCCAAGGGAAGGTAAGAAGAGTCAAGGATGATGTGGGTGGTTCTTTCAACCTTTTGATAAACACTGGATGAGCAGTAAGGAGAAAACATTACAAGGAGTAAGTTTCCCCTTCTGTGCAATGCAGCAGGTAACATCAGCTCAAAGAAGCACTCCTGACAGGCACTGCCTGTGCTGGTTTGCTCTCCCCCACCTTGGCACCCCTCATGTCCATACGGTGTCACTGAACAGGACTGCACAGCACAAGGAGGCTGCCCTACCCTTCTGGTCCAATCCTGGATGGAAGGAGGGATGGGGCAGAGCCTCAGAAGGCATTCATCTCCTCTGCTGCTCTGTGGGCAAGCAACAATACTCAAGTGGCAGTGTTGTCAGTGTGCAGTCCGTCTGCAGGCTCCACTGCAATCCTGTGCACAGCACACCTCCACTCCAATTAGTTACAAATGTAAAGGAGCTGAAAGACACATTTCCTCTCAGCTTTGAATTTGCTAAAAGGTCACCAAGGAAATGTGACTTTTTCTTTCATGTGAACAAAGATATCAGAAGCTAATGAAATCTGAATTCCATCATTGCTGCACATGTTCCCTTTTCAGTCTTCTTTTAGAATTGAACTCCCTTTTCCCTTCACAGGCTACTAAAAACTCCCGCATGTGCTATGGCAAGGAAGTTTTAGCAGGAAGGCTGAGGGTTATGCCTCCTCCCCACCCTGCCTGCACTGGCAACTGTGGTGGTGTCATATGACAACAAAATGCCAAGGAATTCATCATAATTTTATGTGCACTTTGCCCAATATAGACTCCACAGGGAGCACCCCTGTGCTATTACACATACACATACAAGATACATATATTTAGAATTACAGAATCATTTAGGTTGGAAAAGACCTCCAAGATCATTGAGTCTAACCTTTAAGCTGGACTCAAGCAATACTGATAATAATGACATACATATCTTGTTCTGCCTGTAAGCAGTGACAGATGCAGACACACACATACAGACAACCTTGTGCACAACTTCTTCGAAGCACAAGGTACAAACACATCCCTACTGTGCATAAACCAGCTACAGCATATACAAATCCACATGAAAATCAATCATGTAAATCCTGTTACTCACCCATGCTAACAGGCCCCTACGAATGTGCATGTTCATGTCTGTACCCAAACACACCCCCCGTTCCTGACCCCCACCTCTAGGAATGCAAGAGGTCTAGGAATCAATAACCATTTACAGCCCTTCAATCCAGCACTGTCAACTTTGTTCTCCCCTGTTTGCAGCGACAGACAGGCGGACTAAAGATCTGGGACATCAGTATGCAGAGGAGGAGAGGTGGGCACGGTGTCAGCATAAGAAGCAGGCAAAGGCTGCTGAAGCTGGGAGAGGTTGTTCTTGCCTCCCGTAACCAACTGAGCAGAGGTGCCACTGTCCCAGAAACCTCCTGCTTTATTCCCAGGACATCAGCACAACCAGAAAGAACAGGGAAATAACCACAGACCATTTTCCTGAAATAACATGACTGTATATAAAAAGATTCAGAAAGAATCCCATTCTTACCTGTTTCCAAAGGCTTAATCAGCTTAATCAATGACCTTGCTGACATAAAGATGTGCTACCTGATCAATAACATACCAAAATGACTTGATACTGTATCCTACAGAGGAGACAGCATGAAACTAAACACACTTCTGGCACAGCATGCTGCCTTTAGAACTGTCAGGATGCTTTGCTGACCTTTTAAAGTGAATGAGCATGCAAATGCAGTACAACTGAGAGCAGTCAATACCTGTGCCAATGGATTTCAACCAACTTTGCAGCATCAACAATAACCAAAAAGCTGTCAGTATTCCTAGAGTATGACATGAGCTCTAACCATGTACCTCTGTCACAGCCCACAGCCTCACCCTCACAACCAGCATTTGAACATCCCAGAGCTACTCAATCTCAACCCACAGCTCAGCCTTGTCCTCACAACCCTGAGTTTCTCATTGTATCTATATTCAGAGATCTCACTTCTGCATTACAAACAAATCCTATTATGCCTGAATCTCTCCTGGGCAGAGACTTGAATTAATATAAATATGATTATGGTTGTTTAATAAATGTAAGATGTCTGCCAAACTATCTCATTAAATTAACCACAAGAATGAATTTTGCATTAGTCCTGACAAGGCCTATTTTCAAAGTGACATCTGTTACCAGACCCCGATACACAAACCAAAGGATTTGGGGAACATCTGTGAGGACTAAATGTGCAAAACCACAGAAGCAGTTTTGGTGGCTCGCTGCAGGTATCCAGTCGGTGCAACACATTTACCTAGAGCTGATCAATCGGTTCAGAAAGTCATTTCTGTGTATGTGTGCCTTAGCAGGGTTGCTCCTGACCCAGAAAAAGCTTCAGTGCTTTGACCCCTGGAAACCCTTCCAATAACTGAACATACCAGCTTGATCAGAAAGGTGACCTTTCTGTCACTCTTTCAGAGCCAGCCTGAGCTCCACTTTCTGATCCCATTTATTTCATTCTCCCTCACTGGAAGAGACAAAAGGACTGCTCTTAAAAGCTCATTGCAAAACTGGTGTCCAGCTGCCTACTGCAAAATCGACATGGGCCATCAGACTGCAGGGAACACAGAGCCCATCGCCCAGCACCTTCACAGCTCTCGTCTTTGGTGGAAAGGTTCCTTCCAGCAGCACAGGCTACAAGGTTGACTTCAGGTGCCAGGTCACCTGAGTGTAGGACAGCTGAAGGTTGTGAGCAGGTTACCAAGTAATTCAGGCTTGTTTGTTTATGTTGTATCATGGGGCTGTCTCCCTTTTTCCCCATCATTGCCAACCAAAGAGGCATACATGCTCTGGGCCATCGTGACATGGTTATGCAGCCCTTCTCTCTAACTCAGACAACAGCCACATCCAAGCCTATTAATTCTCAAGGCTAGGAAGAAAAATATGAGAAAGGCATATCAAATAGAATTGAAAGTATAAGAGGATAGGAAAAGAGAGGGGTAAATACTTTCAGAAGGGTTATATTCCTATCTACTGTTTTCATGTAAAGATAGCATTTCAAACCAAATAATCTTCCCACTCAATTTTCAATTATCTTGTAAGATAAACTCATTTTATCAATGGCCAACTGCCCCTCCAAATCAGAAAAAGTCTCAACACTTCCAATCTGCTGACCAATATCTTTTAAAGTAATGACTGGGGAAAAAAAAAAAAGTACCTACCTACCACCAAATGCAGATTCTCCTTCTGGATCCTGTGGCAAAAGCAAATTCATATATTTGTTCTAAACTATATTTTATAAAATAAGTGATCTTCAGCAGGACTAAGCTACTGTAAAATGAACAAAATTTCTAGGCTTTTTTTAGCCCAGGTTGTACATAGTTGTACTTCTCCCCCAAACTCATTTACAGTATCTTTCTCAAACTCATTACAAAATATCTTTCTCATTGTTGCTTTGTATGAACCTCTGATTCAATTTCAGTGTGGAATTCAGTCATTATTTCCAGCAATCCCAAAGGAAGCTTTCTGCTTTATTCATAAAGCTAAGAGGAGGTAGGAAATAGGAAGAGATTTGGTGAGAAATGTTTTGAGAAAGTTGCCTTATTTAAGATAAAACTTCTATGTAAGAGTATAACCAGTTACAGGTGACCTTTCTCAGGAAGAGCTGCTCAGCCCTTGGTTCACATTTTTGATCAGAGCCCATAAGAAAGATATCTTTGCAAGTTGAGCTCCCTTCTTCCCTATGAGGGTACAGGGACTTTTGCATTTCAGGTGAGTACCATTGCTACCAAGTTGTACAATTAAGTCTCTTCCACTCAAGGAACAGCTCATTATTTACATAAAATATAGCTCTTACATGAGAAGCACGGACAAGTTCAACAAAGAACCTTCTAGTGATCCAAATCCTTGCTTTGAAGATGGAAAACTGAAATCTGAGTTTTCTTCAGCCAAAAGAGGGTGATGACCTATTCTGTGCTAAGCTGTTTTCAATTTTTACAAGTTATTTTAAAAGTCTGGTTTTTCCACCCTAGTGCAAAATGGGAACATTGGCTGAAAATATCAGAAAATTTCAAAAACAACACCTGCTTTCCACAATTATATATTGGTATTTTTAGCTCCTGTGGCAAAATGTGCTGAGGAAGTGTTGACTATGGTGATGATGACGACAATAGAAAATGAGGCAAAGCATCTTCAGAGGTGTAAGTCCCAGTATCAACCTACTAAGATTTTGGTCTCTTCCAAGCCCATCCCTAAAGCAAAAATGCTGGATTAGGACTAAGTGTGCAGTCAACAGAGTAGAGGGTTTACCATTTCTGGGGCAGAAAGAACAAACTGAATAGCTGTATTTTATAGGTGCCAACCCATGTTAGATAGAAAAGGTCCTAAAAAGGAACAAGATCAGTATTTAGCATCATAATTATGGAGAACAACCAGACCAGAACAGACCATAATCTTTGAAAAGATTATATGATTATGAGTGGAAAAAGAAATGTCTCTAACAAACTAAATGCACTACTTTAATAAATATAACTGTCTAATAATCTTATCAGTGCAATAATTTCTGTAATATTGTTCTAGATTTTATTTTCTGGTGATGGTTTCAAATGCTTTTTTACTGTTCTAAAAACTGACTGCCATGAATTTTTAATTTTTGACTGCCTGCATGTATTTCCTACAATACAATAGCTGGTATCTATTCTCCCTGTTTTCTTTGTTCAACAAGAACAAATCTGTCTTCTTGTTCCTCAAAAGATTATTTTCATGAGGCCACATTTAGGGAAATGACCTCTACTGTTGTTTATTCATTACATTCAGAAACACTAGTAAACAATTAGTGCTAACAAACAAGAAACTGAGACTGATATAACCAAAATCTGTCTTACTATAATCAATCATGCAGATTTTTCATCAGTGTTATGAGTCACTGTCCTCTACATTCTAATTACTGCTATCTCTGCTACTAAACCAGCATAATTTTTAACTGAATATGTCCTCACATCTTGATTAGAGAATTTTGCCTTTTTGGATATGTAACAAAATCCTTTTTCAAAAAAGGACTCAACTCTTATTCATAATACTTCCTTTTTTGTTTTTTTTTCTCCCTCTCTTGTGATCTGCTTTACCTCTAATATTTCTTCAGTTCAGGAAAATCACCCTTATTAAAGCAAAAGTATACAGGAAAAACATGTTAATAGGAGCACTGTCCTCTGCCCATATTAAATGTAATTGGGTCATGATCACTGGTGTCTAGGTAACCACAAACTCCCACAAGAAAGATTAATTCATCCTTTCCTGTTACAGCATAGTTCAAAATAGAGCTACAGTGGATACTACATCTTTTGCGTTAGAACATAGTCATCGGTCATGTTTGGAATCTTTAGTAGCATTTACTGCTGCCACATGAAATCTCAAGTACATCTCACCCAAACTGAAATCCATTGCTACACGTTTACTTTTATGTATGGAATACAAGTACCTCTGAGGTAGCTTATGCCATTTTCTAGTTTGATTCAGTGTGCCAAGCAGGCTCATTTCCTAGACTTTGCCATCCTACCTGCAACGTGTGGACCTGAATTATCAGCAAATAGAGATGTAACACACTGCCATTCCTCTCATCCCAGCCAGACATGCCTATTATCCTTTCTGTCCTCCCCAAGCAGGGAACAGACCAGTAGTTGGAGATTTTTTAAACTCAAAAAGTAAAATTCCGAAGTTTTCCTATCAGATTTCAGTACAGCCTGTTAAATTACACTTTGTCAGCAAGATGTTCTTTCAATTAGTCTTGCTTATTACTCAGGACTATGTAAATATCTGAAAAATTATTTTGTCTGCAGTTTTTCCCACACTGGTGTAATTTCTTTATGACAAGGTGTTTGATTTTGAACTGCATTTGTAGAGCTTGCCCCACCAGCCACTTTCCACTTCATGACAAATTAGTTCTCTTCCTCTGAAGGGCAATGGACCCTCATTCATGTGATCTCTATGAGCACTGGAATATGGCTCACTTCTCCAAAAACGATGCTCTGCTTCATATCAGTATATGCAACCCATAGATTATCTTTCCTTCCTTCTTCAATTGACAGCTTCAAAAAACTCTGATAAAAACACTAAGATTTTTGTCTTTCCTTTTTAACCAAAAGCCTCAAAAGATCCTGTGACATACCCACTCCACATATTTCTCTGCTGTCTGTTCCCAAAATGCATCATCCAAACATGCCTTTGCATCTCATTCTTCTGGTCTAGGCAGACAAGGCACTGCCACATTATGCTTGTGTTTACTACTCTGTCCACTTTTGCTAAGTGAGGTTCACTTATGACAACTACTTGGTTGCAAATATCTCAGTGTTTGGGGGTTTTACTCCAAAAGACATTGAGATATCCTTCTAATTCTCTGTGTGGCATTAGCTGTCTTAATAAGTATCTCAGAAAAACCCTCACACAAGATCAGCACTGAACAATCTCCAAATCTTCTTTCTTTCCCTTGGCTATGAGTAACCAACATTTTTATTTATTTTTTTTTTTATTTCTATGATCTTCAGCCTCATCAAGTCTGAGCCTTCCCTGCTTATGGCACGTATGCAAATGATTTCTGAATTGTCCCCAATATCTGCATCTTTGCATGTTGTATGCTGTGCCAAAATGTCTCTTCCTTGACCACGTATCTTCACTTGTAGATCTCTCACCATCTGGCAGCACATGTATTCCTCAGACAAAAATTAGAATATAGCACATCCAAGGCAGAACACAGCAGGGTGTGTTGTTTGTTTTTTTACTTCATCATCCATATGCAGCACGCAATACAGGGTCTTGCGTAAAGATAAACCTTAACACTTCAAATTCCATCCAAAGCTCTCGTGCTAAGGTTATCCACTTCTGTCTCAGAGTTCATCTGGCATAAGCATACCCTCACTTTACAAGTTTGTCACATACAGAAGCACATATTTCTGCTCTGCTATTCAAAATTAAAGTGTTTGCAATTTAGTTGGACTTAATTTACTTTAGAAATTAGTTAAGCCAAATTTAATTAAGGCCACCTTAATTCTGCTTCAGAGTGTTGACATGTAGCTTAATGTGGTTTAGCACTAGACTTTCCACTTGTACCTTTAGCTAATTCAGAGGCACTTTCCTGCATGTTCTGATATAGACAAACTATTAAAGAATTCAGCATGTTTAATTAATTATCAAAAAAGAGTGAAAGGTCACTTGGTTGCATTGTGTAAGTACCTTTAAGAGAACAAACTGTAGATTACTAAAGGTCTCCCTAAACTAGTAGAGAAAAATAATGAAAGCAGCTGTAAACATCAGGAAGATTAATTCAAATTAGAATAAAGCAATAATATTTAACAGTTACTGGCACCTAGAACAAAATACCAAGGGAGCAGATAGATTCTCAACTGTGATATTCTCAAATGCAGACTGAATATTTTTCTACAAAATCTATTTACACAAACACAAGTTAAAAGGCTTTGTACAAAGTTGCCTGGGTGAAGCCCAAAGGCTTATGATGTATAAGAGGTCAAACCGGAAGAACTAACAGCCTCATCTGAGCATCAAAACATCATGAATTTGTTATTAAGGTTCTGTTTTCAGTTCTTAATACCTTTCCCAGCAACTGCAGCCTACCTTGCTACACAAAAGGTTGCACCTGGACATGGCAGAGAAAGGCAGGAGAACTGAGTCCCCTTTGTGCTACACTTGTTATGACATGGAATATTTGGGAAGTCTTCAGTCCAGACTTATGAAAGAATTACAGAAGGGCAGAGAGGCTGTGGAGCTGTGCTGCACAGGACACTATTATCACACTCCAGGAGCCGTGGGAAGAGCAGAATTTCCAGATGTGGGCTCATGCAATATCCACTTTTCCAGCTGGAAGACCTGATTTTACTCAAGGACAAACCCATGACACGGTGCACTGTGCAGATACATGTGCATTATTTAAGACGTTTAGAGTACCAGGCAAGGGTGCACATTGCGATAAAAGCAAAAAGAAATGTCACCACTCTGTCAGTAAGAATTTAGTACTTTCAATATAGAGAAAAAACAATCAGTCCTGCTATATTGGGTGATTGGAAACAAATTTTGTGGTAGAAAAAAAAAAGAGAAAAGGCAACAATTAGTACAAGAGCTCAGCATATCTGAAAAAAAATAATCTGGATTGGAAACAAAACAAGGAAATCAACCAAACCAACAAGATCTGGGTGAAACCAGGATGTATCTACAGATTTTGAGAATGAAGAGAATGAACAAGTGTGATTTTAGAGGAGACCAGATCATGGGAACTCAAAGAAGATAATAGAGGCATAAGCATGGCAGTGAGTGTGGATAGAGAGCTGACAGACAAGCAGACTGGGAACTACTGCAGCTGTAGCAAGCACAGAGGGCTACAGAAATCAGCAAAAGGAAGAACAGATTTCAAAATATACTATATACTTATTCAGGGACAGCATAGACATATTACAGGCATCAACCAGTAGAACTCACTGCTGCAGGAAGCCCTGTCTGATAAAAGATTACAAAAGAGAACGAAAAAGAGGCATAATTATTCACAGAGAACGGAGCTCATTACTTCAAGGTTTTGATAATGATAATCAGGGCTCATGTTGCAGTGTATGAAGTGGAGGAGATGCAGGTCAGGCTGGCAGGATTATTTCCTTTCCCTATCTTAGTGTAATTGAAACAGTTGCCTTACAGGCGGGCTTTGTTTTCTCCTGAGCCGTGAAGAACCAGCATCTGTACGAGGCAGGATACCTGATTATATGGACCAGTGATCTGATCCAACATGGCAAATGTTACCATCCTAAGAGCAATGAAATGAATCTTTACAGAAAATCCTGCAGTCAAAGACTTTGAAATTTAGATGCTTCTAAAATCCATGCATAGTCAAAGGCAAGCATGGCTCTTTTAGCCTGTGCTTTTCCACCTACCCATTCTTATTTTCCATGCCTGAGGAGTTCATGATTAGACTAGGAGCTTCATCAAAGGGCAATTTTCAGCTGCCAAATAGATTTGTACAATAAATCCACACGGGGCCAGATTAACAAGCAAGAGAGACATCAGAAATCAAAAAGCTAGCTGCTGTAATTCCTCAGAAAACTTGAAAGGATGATGTGCAATGATATTAGGGCTTTTAAAGGGACACCATTGAAATACAGCAGTTAATTTTCATTAGGAATGTTGCTTTTCTATTCCTTATCCTACTCAAAAGTTTTTCCTTAGCTGACTGGGATCCCATGGGCATTCAAGGTCATGCCATTGAGGCTTGCTTAGTGGGCTTCAAATAAAACAGTAACATTTCATCCAGAAAAATCACATGCAAGTATGACTGCAGTTATCTGATTTGTCAGTATAATGTTTAAAATAGAAAATGAAAAATAATCTTTAAACATCTAGTTTGCTTTACTTGTGCAGTTTTCTGTTTGCTGTAACAACTTGCACTGTGAATGCAGTTAAGGCTCTAACATCTGAAGTCAAACCAGGTCCTCAGCTATGCCCATAAACTGAATAAATACAACTCAGAGATTAGCCTGGCCATAAATTGCTAGGCTTTTTCAGCCTTCTGGCACTACAAAAGACTGTTTGACTTCCAAGCATGACAGCACTGATTTTAATACTAGGAGAGTTCGTTCCTGCTTACAGCACATGGCCAGACCTACCTCCTCAATCACAGGGTGACAGCACTTACTGTTTTTATGGCTCCACATGAGTACACTGGTCTTGTTCACTTTCGAATGGGTACACACTAACAGTCAGCAGGGTGAAAAAACGGAGGTGAGCCATTGATTCACATCTTGTTCCCTCACAAAATGCAATCTCTTCTCCATGCAAGCCCAAGTGCTACTGCAAATGGCTTTTTTAGCTTCAAGCACCTAGGTTAGCCCAGATCAGTAATGTCAAAACATGGAGATTCTTCCATCTAAATCCTGCTCTCTCAGATTCTGGAAGATGGGTGTGACAGGTCACTTCCACTTCTGATTCTCTGTAGCCTTGTTGCTCATCCACTTTTGATAGAAACGCTTTGACAGCCCTTGTCAGTACCTATCACCACCTTCCTGGAGTACAGCATTGGAATATGGGAAACCTGGCTGGCAACCAAGTATCTGGGGGAGTGCAAAGCATCTAAGGGAGAAAAATCCCATAAAAAAATCCCAGTTGTTTACAATACGTTGGGGGAAAATACAGATTTAGAGGAACATCTACATTCAAGACAAGCATTATCCAAGACAATGCCTGTTTTCCACTCCTCAGCCCCAAGGAGCTTGTTATGTCCCCAGATGTAACACAAAGCAAACTAGCAACTAGGACACATCATTAACGTTGCTAACGTCATTAGTAAGTGAAAGGAATGTAGGACATTTCTAGGATTTGCTGGAACAAGCACTCCAGTAGGTCCCAAGCAGAAAGGGTAAACTGCAGAGATAATAAAACTGTTTCAATAATATGATGGTGGAAAATGGTGGGCCAAGAAGGAGGTACATGATAGCTCTGCTTATCTATTCAACATGCCAGCCATGTTCTTTGAACCTCAACAGAACTGGACACCTCCCAGCTTTGCAGAGTCAAATCTATTATCGTCTCACCTCTGCTGTAATTTTTTATTGTGTTGCAATTTAAGCATATGGCATGGGACATACTGTCAAGGTCATAGCAAGTCAGGGATACAGCTGGCTTAACATCTCAGGAGAAATAACCAAATTAAAATAATTTAATATCTTCATCCATGATCCAGCTATCATCAAACACTGAGGAAGACTAAAATACTGTTGCCCAGTGTCCCCGACAACTCTTTCATTGGGTTTTAGTGGTTCCTGGGTGCCCATTCTTGTCCAGTAAGTGTCCTTCTCTCCTTTCTCTAGTAAATGTGTGAGTTCAAACACAATGGAACAGTCCCCCAACACTGGAATGGTCTGAGTGACAGCTGAAACCCACTGCAGCAGGAGCTGAGAAGACATTCCAAAATGTCTTTCAAGGCAACATCCACAGTAGACCTCAACAGATGAACCAGTGCAGGCAGCCACCCCTACACTGACTTCTTGAAAGAGTTAAGGAATTATTCAGTCATGTTGGGAAAACAATTGTTTGTTTGCACAGCAGCAAACTCATTTTATTGGATTAAGAGCCCATGGCTTTTCCAGAGGCATTCACAAAACACCAACATCTGGCAAACATTGAAAGAGGGGCTGAGTGTTCTCAGGAAAAGACTTCACGCAGCCATGCCAGTGCCAGAAAATGTCTTTTCCTATATAGGGTTAAGAATCCCTACACCAGTTCTCCTGTCCTAC
>VWZG01003887.1:179879-404467 GCA_013396735.1 Grallaria varia | reverse complement strand
AAAAAAAAAACCAACCAACAAACAAAAAACCAAAAAACAACCCCAAACAAATAAGAAATAAGTCTTCTTCAGAAGTGATGACAAGAAAAACGTCCCTATTTGACTACTGATCTTTTCCAAAACTGCAAGGCTGAACTGAATCTGGACCAGACCAGGAAATGGGAAGACTGAGCATGGGAGCCTGAATTACCATCTTGCAAAATGTGCAGACTTTTAAATGCACATAAATAGCCCTCCCATATGACAAGATTAAGCACCTTCAACAAAAACTAGCAGATAACAATATCCATGAATATCTCATGGGGTTTCACTCACTCTTGCCTTAATATGACTGTTTTATTGTTCATCAAGAAAGAGAAGATCTACTGGGATTGTCCTACAGACAAGATTTTCTTGAATATAAAAAGACCAAAAAAAATCTGTACAACATCCTCCCAGTTCTGTGATTTTCTTTTCCAAGAAATCTGAGAGAGCCAAAGTCAGCACATCTTCAAACTTTTGTTTAACATGGCAGGAAGCAAACAGATCAGAGCACAGTCAAGCATACGATTTCTTAGTTAGCATTCTGTCAAATAATTAAAACAAACAAACCAATAAAAGACATGTAATGAGGGAAAATCCTGCAGCAGTTCATGCAAGAACCTCGTAGACATAAGAGTCTACAAGGAAGACAAACACCCACCATCTCCTGATTTGTTTGCTCAGAAAGCCCTTCTCTCTTCTTCCCCCACCTCCTAAATGCCATTAATCCTTACATAGCTCTATAAAGCGAGGCCCACAAACCTAAAAGGTACAATTAGAATATCTTACAAAATGAATCACCAATCAATTAGTGCAAGGGGTGGGTGGAAATACAAGGCAGAAAAATAAAGCAAATAGGATGCAAACCTTTCCCTTGGGGGACAGATTAAGAAAAGAAAAAAAAACAAAACCCTTAATGTGAACCTCCAGTCCTTAGATTACAATTAGATAACTATTTTTTTCTATACTTTTCTTGCTGTTACAGCTGCTTCTAATTTGAACCACTTTAGTCTAGACCTAGAAGCAGAACTACCAGAAAGAAAAATCATTCTTTCTTGTTCTCAGAATCTGCTTTAGAATGAGATCTCCAGAGCACCAAGGGTCAGCTAAAAAAACACTCATTTTAGAGAAGATTTTTTTTTTTTTAAAAGAAGCTTTTGAATGCTTTTGAGACTTACCCATACTCAGGAAAAGTGTAAGCTCTGGGGCACAAAAGAAATCAGAAATGAGGAAAAGTCTGTCAGACTCACAAAAATTATGTATCTTCCAGAAACTTGTATCAGAAAGCACAGCATACATATCTTATTTCTTTACTTTTCCTTTCTGCAAGTACTTATCAAACATTCTTTATGGCAAGAATATTGACGAAATAATTTTTGTTGGTGGGTGAATACTGGCAAGATGCCAAATTAAAAATATTTGCAAGTTCATACACCAGACTTGCAGTTACAAGAACAATATACATCTTACTGAAGAACAGAAGCAGCATCATGTGACTGGCAAACTCCATCAAAACAACTCAGTTTCTGATTATTAAATGTAATAAACTACTTATGAATAAAGCATAGGTAAAAATTCCTCACAGAATTTTGGTAAATAATCTTCAAAATTAAGGAAGATAAAGGAAACATTCAATGTTGTACAGATAATTTTTCAAAAACAGTGCTGTAATTCAGTAGCCAAGTCATACATTTGTAACAATTTGGCTAATTTTGGCAGAAACAGGTCAAACCAGAGAAGGCCACTTATGAAGGATGAGACAAAGGGAAGGCTTTTATCTTGGCACATAGCTTTAATTCAGTCACGCTTCCGTGGTAAGTCACTCATTTTAAATAACACAGACCAGCCTGGACAGGTTACAGGGGACAAATAATATTAGATCTTCCAATTAGACTAAGCCTCACCACTTCTGTTCAGCAAAGAGGCTTTGAATTAATATCAAGAAAGTCTCATGAACTGTATGGACATGCTGTTTGGTGCTGAGCTCTCTGATTCCAGTGTCTCTAATCAAGCCCAATAAAAAAAAAATTGAGGCATTCAATTACTCTGAATCAGAAGCATTAAAATGGACAGAAAAAAAGTCTTATTTCTCAGCTCTCCTAAAAGCTTTCTTCAAAGAGGGATCCATATCACCAGTAAGATTTCCTTCACAGGGCACTGTCAAGATACCTGCCATAATTTTAAAACTCATTTGTTACTCCTTGTTCTTAATAATCTGTTTGAAGGAAGAAGCTAAAATCTATTTCCATTGGTGCTCCATCTCCTCCATCAGGCACAACATGCCAAGGAAAATGCTTTTCCAACATAGCATGTACTCACAGAACGTGAAGTCAATTTTTCAGATTTGCTTTATTACTGAGACACATAGTCTGGAACTCAGCTGTACACCATGGTACAAAAGATATTAACTTGCAGCATGATGGATGCAGTAATGAACAGAACAGCACAGTGCAATACGCTGTAGAAGGGCCTTAATTAGCAGGTGAAGTAACAAGGAATCAAGGGGAACAGTGAAACAGTGACATGACAGAACTGCAAAGAGATACCCAAGTTTAAAAATGATACCCAAGTTTAAAAATGAATCAAAGAAGAAAATTGGGAAACTGTCACTATGTGTCACTGGAGATTTGACTCTTTTGGGGTCATAACTGTGTCTGTACTCAGCAGAACTTCTGACAGTAGACCTTGCATTCAGTCTTCTAAAAACGCAGATGAGAAAGGGCTCTGGGCTCTGCCTCCCATGAAAGAGAGATAGCAATTAAAATCACGAGGTAAGCTGGAGGAGTAAAAGCTCCAGTGAGGCACCAGTGCAGATGGCCTTCACATGAGCAAAGAAATTATAAGGAGTTTATTTTTCTATTATTATTTTCTGGTTTGACCACAGGGTTGTAAACTGGCAGAAGCAGGAGGCAGAACTCCCTGTGGAAATTGGTCGCTGTTTTAAGCAACTTTCAAATGGAGATACTGCTCCTCTAAGACTGATTTGGGCAATCCAGACAAAATGAAAAAGTGTTTGAATATTTTACCCCTTTCTTCTCTTATTTCTTAGGTTGAACAAAACCTTAGATAAGATCAATAGTTTCTTTAGTTTTATGTTTCGTTTCCTTAAGGGGAGTTGGCTTATTGCATTTCCATTGATCACACAGACAGAGAGATTCGACAGGCAAATCACATCTTTTCTCTTTTCATTTCCACTGTCCTTTCCATTTGAAATGAAATGACTTTTAAATGAGGCCAGGGTCACTATTGTTTCTCATTTACACATCAATAGTACCAAATTCTTATCTTTCAGTCGCTAAAGTATTTTAAAATTTCAATCCACGAAAAGACACATTCCCAGGAAAAACTCTAGGTGCATATATTCCATCAGGAAAACCAGGTTCTCATTTACCGTAGCCCTCACTTGCCCTGTGGTGAGAGGGGGTACACTTACCAGTCTGGTGCAATTAATATTTTAACCTCTTACAGCCTCCATAGAGCCTTCTAAATCCTCTGCACAATCCCCATCTGATGCCTCTGTGCAACCCCAAGCACTGTACTTGTGCTCACAGCCAGCAAAGCAGCTACTTCAATGAATTCCTTTCATCACGTACAAGGTGGAAGGAAGTTAAAGACCAGGATCCAGGTCTGCTGTGCTCTAATAGAAGTTTGACCACTGATTCACTGAATGATGCTGGACTTGGGAGCCTCTGCTGCATATAATGAGATTTTCTAAACTCTAGCTGCTGTTTGTATTGTCCTCCAAGTAACAAAAACATTACGGGCGTGCTTCTCTGGTGGAAATTCTGAATATATTCCTACAGGCAGATCAGTCCTATACAATTAAAAAACTAACTTTATGATTCACAGTTAAACACTAATCTACTAAACTAAACATCCAAAATCTCTAAACATCAGATGCTGACATCTCCTGCATTAATATCCTCCATCAGTGTCAGTCTATGGTTTACACACATCAGCTGGAGGGTCCAAGAGTGAAGAACTCAGGTTGCAGCCACCAGAAAAACATGACCTCTTACATGAATAATTTCCAGTTTACAGGAATAATTTCAGGGCTTCAAGATCCTAAAGAAGTAGTTTTGCCTTGATAGATGGAAGATGATTATTAAATGGTATTATGCAATGAAGTCTTCAGTTCAGTCTGTCAATTCCATACTGTTAATAATACACTTTGAACAGCAAGTAAATAAGTAAACAAGGACCAACTCTAAAGACCACTAGAAAAGGAAGAGGAAATAACTTATTGATTGTTTGGAAGGGATAGTATATGTATTTATATGCAGCACTAATATAATCAAAATCAGAAATTATATTCCATTTTGATACTAAAAATTTGGGTATGTAGTGTACCTGGAAAAAAATTAGTAGAAACACTTTAAAGCTGCTTGAATCAGAGAAACTGCAAAAAGTGTTTGTATTAGCCTTATGATAGAGTAATGGCAAAGAAATGCTCCCTAATGGGAATATTCATGTATCCTCCATCTTGTGGATAAATTATAGTCCTAAACAAAGGGAGGAAAAAAAAGGGCATGTGAATTCCTAAACATGATCCAATGATCCAACTGGGACTCAGCTTTTCAGGACATTTAGACTGGAAATTTCAGAACTGCTTTAAAGCTTACAGACTTCCTTAAGGGCCATGAAAATATTGGAATCTGTCACCAGTCACATATGTGAACTTGCCTCAATGGCTGCCTTTGGCCCTGATCAGTGATGAAAAAGAGAACAAGAAAGAATGCAGAAAATAATTTCACATATTTTTTTAAAAAGAATCCTGAACCACCTGCTTATTTTTTATATCTCTACTATATATTACAAGGCCCGTGTGGATGGCACAATGCTTAAACGCAATGCCTGAATGTGGCATTTAATGTTCTTTTCCTACTATTTCCAGCATCTAACGGCAAAAATTAAGGAAATTTTTGTAAAGACCTCACAGATGCTCATGGAGAACTAGTCATTAAATGTGATACAATCTGATGTGTCACTGTGTTTGGATCTTACTGTGGTTGTCTAAAAAAATCAGTGAAATCTTCCTCTGTGGAGATCACTAGGAGTTTTGTCATTGACTTCAGTCAAAGTAGATTTTCTCCCCACCATCTAAAAAGATTCAAACCCACTGTCTTGACCTGTGATGCCTATTAAAAAACCATTAGCACTGCTCAGGAGTAGGGAGTGTTAGTTTTAATGCCCGTGGCAATTATGTTCTCTTTCTTTTAACTATCTGTCATTTTTTTAGTGCCTTTCTTCTCCTGGAATTGATGTGTGTATAGTAGAGAATGGTTAAAACAGCAGCTGAATACTTCCTGCTACATTCTACAGGAGAGGTAAAAGGATTAGTATAGAGCTTCCAAAGATAATAATTTGAATGCCTTATTAATTAATTGTTATTTGTAATAATGGCTCTTTCCTTAAGGGTCTTTCAGAATCCTTAACTGCTTATTAATGTTGTGTAGATAAGGATTGCTCCCTAGTGGAAGAAACGAGGTGGAATGAGGAAGGCTTTCAATGAAAGCAATAGGTTTGGAAAAGGGACAAGCAAAAGAATTCATCATTTAAATGAATGGAGAATTCTGATCACTTAAACGCAATTACCAGAGTTCATCCTGTATGTCTAAAAAGTGCCAGGAAATCTCAGACTGATGTTTGAAGCCCTCGGTACAAGTACAGCCCTTCTTACCAAGACTGAAAAGTCATTTGATGTGGAATTCAGGTCTCTCTAGATCGCAGTCCAGAGGTATGGCTTGAACTCATTGACAGCTGTCAAAACTAGCCTTAGATTACCTACCTTAGCCTGTCAGGAACTGGCAACTCCAAATGTAGGATTTTCAGTGCAGGCTCTTAAATTTAGCCAGGTGAATGCTCAGTTAGACAGCCTGTACCAAAGAGTTGATGGCACTAGTATTCCAGTTAATTACCTAAGAATTAGGCTCAAAAGTGTCCAAAAAACCTGCCAGCGCCTTTTTTACGTGTCCTGTATCATCCCTCAAACACTCCTTTTCTTCAGTTCAATACTTTTGGCTCCAGACTGGCATTTCCTTTTATTTCACTGCTGAATGAAACCTTAGAGAGGGACTCTACTTTCCTAGCATGGAAGCTAAAAGAACAAGGGCTCATGAAAAGATTTCACTGGAAAGAAACTCAAACTCAGACTCCCTGAGTCTGGAGAGAACAGACAGTGCTCAGCACCGAGACAACAGCCATATACTCCGTTTTACCCTTCCAAGCTCATGAGATGTGCAGTGGGAGGAGGCTGCCACAGGGTTCTTTGAAAGGTTTACTCACTTTGTAGAGTCCGTGGCTGCAGCTGCAGTATGTGCTTTCCATGGTGTAGCTCCTCAACACACCCATCTCCTTCCATACCACCACCCGGGCTGTCGACTCCCGCGATTTCTCCACCAGGAAGCTGCAGCTGTTCATGACAAATGCAGGGGCCACTTTATCCAGGATTTTAGGAAGAGTCTACAAGAAAACAAATTGCACAGGTGTGCACATGTTTATATCACACACACAGAGGTACAGTGACATCTGTGTGTTTTAATGTGTCTACAATCAAATCCATCTGTAGACACTGTTACCAAGAGCTCCAGCTGTTGCATCACATCTACCCCATGTGAAAGTCTTGAGTTCTAGCATTTGGTTTAATCCCAAAGACTGAAATGAAAAAATTTCCAGTACACTTGGTGTATCTCATTCAAAAATCAAAAATTTGCGCACCCAAAAGTTTGGGAGTGCTGAAGTCAGAGTTTTGTTTTCAAGCTGTTTTGACATTAACCTACATTTTTCTGCTGTGCTGCTAAGAGGGCTGCAGTCATAGTTCAGTACCAGATATTCCTATTCTCCCCTCTACAGTTATAGTCTCGTCTCACCACACATCCGTGGTTTGACAACAGATTGAGCTATTGGAGGAATTTTGTCTGAACCTTGTACAGAGCAGAAAAAGGGTATGTGTATTCTCACAGAAGATTGTACATAATTATGTGAAAATAAAGATGAGCATTTAATTACCTTGCATTGTGAAACAAACCAAAATATTCTCATCAGTCCAAGTCACATAATTTATACAATTAATTTAAATCACAATAATAATTAATAATGAAACCTCTGTAAATATTACATCTTAGCCCTGAGTGATTTTCTATTCTCGAAATTGTATTTCCCAACAAAATCTATAAACACTCCTGAAGTATCAAATATTCCATCAGTGCAGAGGCAACACTTACTTAGTCATTACAGACGGCTAAATGTGTTACTCTTGTACTTTATAAAAACAGATACCAGCTGCATAGAGAACACCTGGTACTAGTATATAAACTGGATTCTTAGGTACACACACATATATAACATGCATGGGGGTTAGGCCTCTGTGTGTCTAAACTTCAGTGCTGCTACACTAACCACAACATATGCCAAAAGATCATTTGATCCATCTAGAGGACAGCAAGCAAAATTAGAACATTTTTTCTTTGATGACAGTTTTCTTAAACATCTGAAATTAATGGAATCACATAGAAGGAGTTTCCACGCTAATGGCATTTGTTCTTGAATTTCATTCAGTTTGGTGAAAGCCAACCAAACCAATTTCACTTTCCAATAACCATCAGTTTCACTGACTGATTCTGAGTAATTATAGTTCTGTTCTGTTGGGCTTTACTTCATAACACTGTATGGGAATATTTTGTTTGAAAGTAAATGAATAATGTCTTTTCCTGAAACACATTTGATATGAATGATACATATTTGGCTCAATCTATTTTGCAATATCTCCTGAAAACTGCTTAACTGTATACATCTTCCCAGTAAACAAGTAAATTTCATTTTTCACTACATTCTGCCTACAGCTATCAATGATCTCTACCAGTTCCATATTTCAGATTAAAAAACTGAGATGGAGAAACCTGGAACAAAGAAAGGGATTCCACTTTAAATCTGAGACCACATCAAGCCTCACTCAGGTCAAGATCTCCCAGGTATTACTAAGAACTCCTGCACTCCCTTTCCCGTGGGCACACCGAAAAGAGGAACCTGGAAAACTGACTGCCCACCTTCAACAAAGCATTCAGTATTTCTGCATTGCCTTCTACCTGCGACTTGCTGCATGGGCATCACAACATAGCATGCTTTCCTGCACAGCTTCCAGGTTTTCCTGGATTTGGGTTGACAACAGTGCAACAGACCCACATGACTCAGGCGTTTATAAGCCTTTGCATAACCATGAGATCCTGTTAAACTGTATGTGAATGTTCAGGTAGTTTTCATTCTGCCCTCATCTGAACCTACAGACAATTTTTTTTGGAAAATATATACCATCAAGCACAATAATCTGAACCCTAATCCAGTCTAGCTTTTTAAAGCAATTGAAATTATATGTATAATCAGTCTTTTGCTTTTAATTAAATAAAAATGCTGGCAGGTAGCAGTAATGTCTCCGTACAGAGAACTCATTTAGGAACATTAGCAAACCTGAATTTAATATTCTTTTCATTTTACCAGCATTCACTGAATTTCACACTAATGGTTTTTTCTCCTCTACTTATTCTTCTCATTAATTATCTTTCAATAGTATATTTTGCATGAAAACACATCCCTTTAAGGGATGCTCTTATGATAATGCAGCAGTGTAACTCTGTTCCTTGTCCCTTGCACAGATGGATTTGTCATGTACGACTGCAAAGGAAGCTGCTCCCTTTACACTGGATCCTGTCCATAAACCTCCAATACCATTAGGAAGAAAGGGAATTATATTTCTTTACTGATGTCCCTGCAGAGATCACTGTCAAAGAGGCCTGGAATGTTTATCAAAAAGTTGGGATTACGATGCCAGTGTTGTGCAAGTCACCCAAGGCCACCAAATATCAGAAGGCAATGAAGACTGACTCTCTGTATTGCCAAGGGCTACAGCTAAATCTATGACGTATGAGGCAAAGTCTGTTCCAAAAAACATCATTTTCTTGAGATATTTGGCTCCTGCTCCTAGGGAGAAAAATCAATCATGGAGGCCAAATTAATTCTCAGTTCTCCCAAGGCAGGAGAAAAACCTGTGCAAACAGTGAAGGGAAGCAGGTCTGAGGCAGGGGTGGTTATCTGCTGAAGTTTGCAGATATGTTCCACTGTAAATCCAGTTTCCCCAGCCTAAGAAGGTGACCCATAGGTTGGAACTGCAGCAGACACCCATCTCCCGTTGTGTGCACACAAGAGAGGATTTGAACCACGAAATCTTTCCTATAGGCCACTTCAGAGTATTTTTGGACAGCCTTGGAGCCTTTCTTCATTGCAGATTCAGGTCAGGCTCCAGATGCTGACAGCAACATTTGAATTCTGTTTGTGTAGCAGCAAACCATCCTCAGCCTTTGCAAGCCCTCGGAATTCAAACACAGCCAAAGATGTCCTGGCTGCAAGCACCCTCCCTGCTTTCCTTGGGAAAAACAGCATTTGCCACATAAGATGAACGTGGAAGACACTGTGTCCCTATGAGGATAATTAGTATTTATGCTGAAGGAGCAAAAATTATACAGAGGTATAAACTGACAAATACTCTTCAGTCTCTTTCAGGTTGGAGTGAATCAAGCTATAACTCTATAATCAGTTAATCAGTTTAAGGCCACAATTCACATCTTGTACATCTTGTGAAATTAACAGTTTTTAAGACTAGAATTAGATCTTATAAGATTCTTCCCCCCTTCCCACGAAAGAAATTTGTTATTTAACAGGAGAACATAATCTAAACAGATACANGCGGCACAAAGCCTAGGCATGACACAAAACCCTTGCTGTGGAGATAACTTCGTGATGTTAGATCTGTTTGGCATCCATTGAATTATCTGGTGTTTTCAGTGGGACCAGGAGCATTTTGTGATGAAGCAGTTCAGTAGAGTAGGACAGTGGCACACTTTCATTTTTCTCAGTTACCATTACATAATTCCTATTTATTTTCTTATTATGCTGGGGTAGTAGTGACAAAAGTGCATCTCTAGAAGTTATAAACCACAAAAATACATCAGTCCTATTAGCCTGCAGCCAAAGATTATAACACAGCATTCTACTAAAATGAAATACATAACAAAACTATTGTTAGTGGACGGGTCCTTAATGTCTGGTACATGAAAATATTATGCATGACCTGAAACTCTCAGTACCATTGCTGCTCTGGAGGAAGGGAAGCTTGCAACCTATGTCAAAAATTTGTGTGGCGATCTTATGTTAAATATATAGGCACATACATGCTGGTAATTAAGAAAGGAACCAGTGGACCTACCCTGTAGCCAACATCTTCTGTGATAACTGCTGTGTCAACCATGCAACCTGCTTGCCACAAGGTCTCCTTGACGCTGCAGCCATAGAGAAACACATTCTTTTTCTGGGAGTGTCCATGGTAGTCACAGAATACCTAAGGGGAGGAAAAAATAAGGCAAAATATTGAACATTGAAAAAGTTTCTTGGTTCTTCCTAATAAACACTATAAGACTACGTTAATGTTTCTTTTTTTCAGGTCTCTTTGGAGTATCTTAGACTCTGGGCCACGTCTATAACCTGTGTCAAACTTGGTTAGACAGTTGTATCTTGCTTTATTTATTTGATCTGACGTGATCTCAGGGATCCAGAGTCAAGACTAGTGCATTTCTATTGGCAGCAGAAATAAACGTGACACCTGCACAAGAATCCATGGCAACTCAGGAACCTCAGGGTTCATGGCAACTTCTGATACCGCAGCAGAGCAATTTGTCAAGCTCTTTCTACTTCTGAACTCCAGCTTTATCCCTGTGAGATTTGAAATCTGTGCTTTCCCAAGCAATTAATCATCTCTTTGTCATCTTTAAATTCAGAACCCGTGCTACATAATTTTCAGGAAAATATAATTGTACAATTGAATTGTCAGATCTTTGCATGAATTCCTGGAAGTCAAGCACAGAACATGACCCATCTTGACAGCAAATAATCTCATTCCACGCTAATCTATATGTCTATCTAATCCATCTCTCACATCAGCTGTCACATAAGCTAGACACAAGGCACATTCCCAGTTTTAGCGGAAGTTTTGATTGCCTTTATAGGCAGATATTGACTTCTATAGAAATGAAAATCACAATTTCATGACCCAAGAGGTAAATATTGACCCAAGTCTTAAAGAAAAATCAATTTCAGTGCCCTCTGAGATATGAGGTCGATATGCACACGGCTGTTACATATATTTTCCATGTCTTAATCAGGAATATTCAGAAATCTGTCAATGAAAATATAAGAATTTCTAAAGAGAAGGAATTGTTTCATTTGAAACCAGCATTCACCATTGAGTAGAAAGGAGCTTCAAGATTTCATCAAATTGTTTTCCAGAGCTCATGTGGGAGACAAACAAATGTGTGTAGGAATGTAGGGAAGAGTTATGTAGGGAAGAATTATGGGTCAATACAAGAACAGATGGGGGAGAAACATGAGGTTCAAAAATATAATCATAGAACCATTTAAGTTAGAAAATACATCTGAGATCATTGAGTCCAAACATTAACCAGCCCTGCCAAATCCACCACTAAACCACGTCCCTACTTTTAAATATCTCCAGGTTTGGTGACTTCACCACTGCTCTGGGCAGCTGGTTCCAATGCTTGGTAACTCTTCAGAGAAGAAATCTCTTCCTCAGATCCAATCAAAACCTCCCCTGGCACAACTTGAGTCCATTTCCTCTTGCCCTGTCCAATGTGACTTGGGAGAAGAGCCTGACACCCACTCACTGTCAGCCCATCCATCCAGGCTGTCCAGATCCCTCTGCAGAGCCTTCCTACCCTCCAGCAGATCAACACTCCCGCCCATATATACATATTCTTGCCTAAATACATACACAAGAGGGGAGAAACAGATGGAGTAGACGAGCTTCTTCCACCAACTGTTAAGGAAAGACTTACCCTGGTTTGTTTATTTACCAGCTACACAGTAACTAAGTTTAGCCGCAGCAAGTTCAGGAGTTTAATTATCTATGAACTGAGCGTGTACATTCTTTCAGCTCCTCCAACATACAGCAAGTTGCCCTACTGGGTAGCCTAATGTACACGTGCACCACAAACCATCCCAATGCTCCCACTCAGATGGAGAATTATATACATCTCATGGATTTTACGCTGCTGTTTCCTTTGGTTTCTCACCTGTGGACTTTCCTCCCTGCACCACCACTCAACCTCCAGCTCTTTTTCTGGGGCTGGTGATCTGCACATCCATGCATGTTCCACACCTGAAGCATCTGAACAGTGACCTGCCCAGCAATAACTCTGACCCATACAGTTATCCTGTAATATCTCCTTCCAAAAAGCTGCATTTATTAATTCTCTTAATGACAGACATTTTTCCAACTCGTGTTTCATTTAAGTTATCAGCAATACCCAGCCATAGCTTGGGTTAACCACAGGTACCACCTACAGTGTATTTCTATGACTATCAAAGAGGCTTTTATACCTTTTGTCTTATTTCAAGGCAAAGAACCCAGCTGAACTGGGTATCTATTACCTGCCAATTCACAGAATTACCAATACACAAAAGACAGTATACTATCTGCCTAAAATACTATTTATCAGAAACCACACAGGGATGATCAGAGGGTGAGGCTGCTTGATCAGCAGCAAGTCTATAATACTGCACCTCAAGAAATCTGCAAATGAGTCCTTAGTGACAGGTCTAGAATGACATTCCTTTATTGGATAAGGATTATCAAAGGCAGGTTCTGTAATATGGCAACTAGTTCAGGCCATGGGATCTTTCACTGAGTGTCACCAGCTTCCACAGCAGAAGCATCACTACCACTGGAAACACTTTCATTCTATTTGCAAGTTGCATAGAGCTACATTTTCCTTAAGTTGACTGGATACTGCAGTCAATCCCAATGTTTATACTCAATTATTCTTTATAGTGCATCCTTCTGCCTATTTTCACACTACAGGGTAGCTTACATCTCACCATTCAGCCAAGCCTAAGCTATATTTTGTAGTCTGAGCACCCAGTACAGAATTCTTCTGGGGATATGTCTGGGCAAACACTGAACAATCTTGGCATCTACCAGTGCTTTTTCTCCAGCCTGTCCTTCCATATGTCTGGGACACTAATGCACAAAAGCCAGTCAGACTCCCAAGGTTTGCACTCGCTGGGATATGACTCAAAGACACATCTTGATTTTTTTTTAAATCTATTTAAAGCCTTTTTATTTGCCAGCACTGATCATCCTAAAGGTAAGGGTTGCTTTCTAACTCAAAACCAACTCTCCTCATGAGTCACAGAACCAGGCACCTTTTAAAATAAAGAGAAAGTGAATTATAAAACGGGAAGCAAGAAAATCTGTTGGAAAACAGAACATTTTGAAATTTCTTTTTTTGTGTAAAGTCTTTTTTTTTTTTTCCTTAATAACATTTTGACAGGACTTTGAATGTCAGTTTTGAGGTAGACGTGCTTAGGGTTTTTTTATTCTCAGTGACTACATCCTTGCAGCCTGATGCTTGTTTTCAAGCTTGATATAATGCCTTTGAATGGCAGCAAACTCTGGTCATTTCCTCCTGGTCCATTGGAAGTTTGCTCTTTCCCCTTCTAGGGCATCCTGCTCTTCAGTACAGCTCAGACTCTTTGCATCCAGTCCCCTGCTCATACAAGAGTTCCCATCACCAACAAGAGAAGCAAAAAAACCTCCCATCACAATGCAGGCTCTAGTCCATACAACTTAAAAATTAAAATGACTTTGGTTTAAAGGCTATTAACTTTAAGGTTCTTTGCTTTTTCCCCTTCAAGCAGCTTTTCTTTGCTTTAAAGATACTGCTTGTGCATTGCCAGGATAAATTAAACTAAATCAGTTCACAGAAATCATTTGGCTATCAGTGAGCTGGGTTCCATGGCATCTTTGAGGTTAAAAAAAAAAATAAAATAAACTGGACTGTCTTCTGATGGAGGAAAAAGGCATTTTTGAGCAAGTATAAACTAAAATCGATGTACTCTTCAAAGGCAAAGAAAAATCAGTTTACCAAGTCTGACATGCAGTATGTGAGTGAGGGAGATGGTAGGATCAATAGTCTCCCTTCACTCAACAATGATGAAAACTTGCACTGAGTGCTAGACTTTATGCATCTGGATATGACAAGGAGAGTCATGTATTAAAAAAGGTCAGACAGCAAATAGCAGGGTAAAACAAGACTGATCCTACAACTGCTCTGAACCAAAGGAAAAGATTAGTGACTCAATTTGCAACTGAGAGTTGAGTTTCCACAATGTTTCTTGGCCTACGGAGATAAATTCCAGGGCTGTGGCCTTAGCCAAAACCCACGTTCCCACAATTCACTTCAAGGAACTCACAGACATTTTCACCTTGTCTGGGGCTTTTCTCATCAAACTCAGAGGGAATTTGGTGTGCTTGGACATTTCCTGCCTGGTTGTAGATGTCATCAGCCAACCTGCTCGTCCATGCATCCATCTCTGTCAACCCTTGAACCTCCTTGAGGCTTTTCTCCTGAGGTCTCAGAACTATATTTTCATTCTGCCATGCACCAAGATTGAGCAGATGTGATAGATCACAGTCCTAATCCAGCTGCAGCTTTGAGATGAGACCCACCTCATGACTTTCTGGTAGCTCACAAAACCATTAATTTTCTTCCTTATCAAAGCATCATGAAAGTTCAGACACTTTGAGAGCTTGGAGGTTGTGCTCTCGTGATTGCATGGGCTTTCGCATAGTCCACTTATACTAAATCTTTGTGGAATTTCTCCTATCACTGCCATGAAAATAGCAATAACATACTCATAATATTTAGTTTAGTTGGAGTACTTTGAGGATATAAAGAGCTTTAAGGAGTTCATGTTCTCATCTTTATTCCAGTTGTGTAGGGATTCTGAAATCTGTAAAGTCTGGTCAGAAGTTGCAGTAAGTAATAAATATCCAAGACTTCCAAAACAATTCTGTAAGATGAAAGTGTAAAAGCACGTGATGCTTTCCAAATCACTCCTGCTGTATAACAAGACAGTTCACAGAACTACAGTAGGCAATCCATACACAGAAACCCACAAAAGATTCTGGAAGAGACTCACCAGAGGAGCCCGGCCAATGCTGCGCAGATAATAGAGAAGACCTTTGGCATGGTAAATAGTTGGGTGCAGCTGGGAATTCGGTGTCAACCACTGTCTGTTCAGATCATCCCCACTCAACGAACAACGCTGGCTGAAATCAAAAAGCAGCACATCACAAACCAGCAAAACAACAGCTGACTCCAGAGAGTTTCCCATCCTTGAAAGGCCTGGCACATGGACTGGGAATGTCAAAAGAACACAGATATAAAGGTTTTGAACACTGGGCTCAAGTGAACCCACGGTCCATATCATATTTCAAAGGTTCTTGTAGTATATGATTTTTTCAATTTCCTTTCCTTCCAAGGTTCACATAATTGCAGTCCTGAAAATAAATCCAGCTTTTCCTTTACCTAAGGACACACAAATCAAAAGACTACTTACAAAATGTCTACTGCAGTTTTCTAAATTCTATGCTACCTACGAAATTCACCCAAGCTTACACAGAGCATGGGCTTCTCAAAACCTCCACAGTAAACAAGCACATCCAACTCCTACTCATTCTGACTGAAGGCAGGCACTCCAATCTCTTCAACCGGTCTGAAGTACAAATGCACTTAAATGAGATGAGCTGGATCTCTCATTTAAGTTTCTATACTTACAAGAGATGCCCCTATCTAAATCCTATCAAGAAGATCTTGATGCATGCTACATCATTATGGAGAACAATTACGCAGCTTCACTGCAAAGGTGGCATAAAAAGCCAAATAAGGATCCCAGATTTGCACAGGGAAAATGTTTCCCTTAGTTAGTTTGAACATACTCTGTTACTGACTCAGTGAGCAGTGGAAGACTGTGCAAGATACTTGACTGTATGGAGCAGTACAATTTTGAAAAAAAAATTGAACTAATCTCCCTTGTTGGTGACTATGTGTAGATCAAAGCCTCCTCACACTCTTCAAAGGATTTGCTGTAATTCGATTCATAATTTTCAAATCACGGTGTGGTGATAAAATTCAGGAATCAATCCCACAGCATATGAGATATAGTGTTAGATCCTCAGCAACTTCAAAATATCCAAAAGTCAGAACCAGAATGCTTCTGGTGGCAGTGTGAATTTGGGCTGCTTCTGCTTCAAAAAAATCAAAACATCCAAGGGTTGGATGAATTTCTAGCTACAGAGTTGCCTCCAGCTCTGCTGCTCCAACTTCCTCAAACAAAATAAATGTCCTCAGGAAGATGAGCTCTGCTGTTTTATTGGCAGAGCCTTGCACTGAGGCTGGGGTGTTCTGCATGTAGCATCTTGGGCATTATCAATGCCCTGCAAAGGATGTTTGAAGAAAAACGATCATGAAGCAGAAACACTTGGAAAAAAATGAGGTGCAAACAATGGAGAACTGGTAAAGAATGAAAGACAAAGAAATAATAAGACCCACCAAGAATATTTAATACATTTTTAATGTAGAAAAACAATGTGTCTAATGCCATCTTGGGGTTTCTGGTAACACCACAAGATCCATTCCAAGTTTACTCTCACTTCAGTTATCTGAATTCCCTTATTTCCTCATAATCCATAGTTCCCATCTTACTCATTCGGCAAGTCATAAAACATTAGCAATTGCTAACACTTGGGAAGTCAGGAAGTGGTGTCGTGAGGCTTCTGCCAAAAATTCTGTGTGAAAACAGGACAATTTCTGTCATGTTTCTTAAAGGCTCTTCAGATGAAGTTACCTTTAGGCTCACCTCTCCTGATCTTCAGGACAACAGCTGCTCAACTGAGATTAGCAGCTGTATTTCTGCCAAGAAGTTGTGTGCTTACACAATTTCCTTTCAATAGGTACAGTGCCTCAGAGTCATTTGGTTTCATTCAGAAACTCATCTTTCCCCAATGTGACTATAAAAAAATAAAACTCTAACACTTCCTCGACATAAGTATGTTGTCTTCCTGCATCACAGTTATACCAGGGAGCACAACTAACTGAAAATAAAAGAATTTTCATTCTGAGGGAAAGAATGGTAGCTAGACTTTTATTGCCATACTTTAACATCAAGAAGAAAAAACAGAAGAGAGTCATGTTATTTCAGACCCACAGAAACAGTTTCTCAACATTTTCCTTGTTCACCAAATAATAAACCCAAACCTATTATACCCCCTTTCTTGTGGGAATTGACATTAGTTTGTCTAAACAAAACCATCCCCACATGACCCTCTGCTAAAATGCCTTGGTACACACTGGAAGGGTCCAACACAAAGAGACAGGGAAATAGAAACATGACAGCTGGAAATTACTTCTAAAAAGATTCTGTAATACAGAGATTAATATTAAACCAAATTCCTTAGACTGAATTAAAACCCTCTAAAAAAAGTTCATTATTCCTTCCACACTTACAAAGAAATCCCATGACCTGTCATAACGAAAACTCCTAATCAAGTCTTTTAAGACACATGGAAGCCAAGCAGATAGTGTGACGAGGCACCAGCATTTCCTGCTGCAGAATCTAGTTCCACCGTGGCCCACGAACTGCAGGGCTTTACTCGTACACGGCCCAGCTTCCACACAGCACACCAAGGTCCCTGGGGTTCACGGCAGCCTCACTCTTCAGACAGGCCACAGTACAATTTATCAGTTGTGTTATCCTGACACAAATTGTGACTTTTCTCAGAGGTGACTCTATGACAAGACAATTGCCCTGTTTGCAGTTCACAGGCACTGCTGGGTGCTTAGTATTAATTTAAAATGCGGAACCCAACCCTAAACCACTAATTTGAAACCTCTTATTGACGGCAGGGAAGGAAGGCAACATCTTTGCATGAAGGCGAGAGCTGTGAGACAGAGTTCAGCTTTGTCCCTTCAATGACTAGCGTCTCTGCTCATTTAAAAAACCTTTAAGCACAAGCCCTCAGCATGGCTGTATCCACAACTCTTAAGAAGATGCAGAATTGAAATTTAATTGGAAGAGGCTGATTTTCCCCACCCTGCTCTCTCCTTCCTTCATACAGCTAAAGTCTGTTTATTTTTGTATGCGCCCCTTTCCCAGTCTAGCCCTGTTCCTCCTCATCCCTTCCCTTCCTTTCTTCTCTTTCCTAACAGTGATGATAAGCACAGATAATAGTTTTTGCCCGTTATGCTCTGCAGCCAAGGGCAAAGGTAAAATATTAAGCTGATTTCAAGTACTGGTAGCAAATAAAGGGACTGGGAAGCTGAGACTGGCTTTGAATGTTTGGCAGGATTTAATGCAATTCTTTACTCAAAATTGCCAGAAAGAATTCCAATGAGAAAATCCCACTTCTGTCCCTCTAAAGTACCTGTAATTCTACTGTTATGTATTGTCAACCCAGGTGCATTACTTGGATACATTCAAAATAATTCTCTCTTGTTTCTCTTGTTTGCAAGCCTGATACTTCTGTTATAGTCCTTCCTTCTCATCTTCTTTTATATAACGAGGACATTCTTTGATGTGTCTCAGCCACAGGACAAGCATTAGCATTCTCTGGGGCAGTGCACAGCTACCAAGGGCAGCACAGCAAAAGGAGATGACACACATCTGACATTCTCCAAGCAGATCTTACTAGTATTTCTGTAAGTATCTGTAAAAGACTCAAAAGAAGGTATGGATATTGTTGAAAAAGAAATACTCTGGTCCTTATTAACTAAACTTCTCTAAATGGATGTAGACATACAACATTTACTATCACAGTGGTACAGTGCAGGGTGTTCAGCACTTACCACTGCGCAAGGAAATAAAAATTTGAGCCATCTGTCCTGCAGTTGTGCTCCAACAGGGCCACACAGTGAGCAGAATAAACCCAAAGCATTGAAGCCATCCAGTCTTTGGAGAAGGAATAACTCATGTGACTGGCTCCAAAGAGAGTAAGTTCATCCGTGGGTGAATTCTTTGCCAAGTGCTGACTTCAAACATTATCATTACGTGTCACCAAAATATTCCTATTTCTACACAATTCTCAGTTCTAAAGATGTATAAATGCAAGCAGTCACGTAGGAGAACTAATCTATGAAAACTGGATCCCTGTGATACGCCACAAAGATGAGGCTGGGATTCCACTCCTGAACTCATAGGAGGTTACTGAACTTCTAAACTGTACCATTAGACTCTTGCTTTGAATGCAAGGACACCTCACAGGGTGTTTGAGGAAGAGGTCAAGTAGTTAAAGAATAGACTTGTTTGGTTTAAGATAAAATTCCATTTAAAATCTGTTTGAGCTGTTAAGATCCTGCTTTTATTCTTAACTCAAAGTGTGACATTAAATTTTACCAAAACTCTGTTTTCTCAGTTGCTTTTCTCTTAAGCCTGCTTGGAGGTTTTGAGGGCAAAGTAACCTGAGACACTGCACAAAAGTCTTCCCAAACCATGTGTATGGATGGAGAGATACTCCCTGGTCCTAAGCTGAGGCTTGATAAGGTCGATGGAACCTTTTAGTTGACTGCAATAAGCCACTGTCCCACACACATTAAAAATTGTGGAGATGAGAGAAAGGCAGGCGTACAGGAAAACCAAAACAATGGAACAGAGCTGCATGGCAAAGAAATTGGGGATAAATATATTGCACAAGATATTAGACAAGAGAAAGAAATAGAGAGAGAAAAAAGTCACTTCTTAAAGAAAAGATGTTGCTGTGCTTGGAAGATAAAATGTTTCCAAGTCTCTTGTCCATTACAGATTAATGGAAAGACAGGACCCGTCATATTGAATGAATGATGTCAGGACTGATAATAACAGCACCTGGGGCACAGTGAACTATAAAATCTAAGGGGATGCATCGCTTTTGATATGTAGAGAGAAGCATCACCATTCGCTGTGCATCTTAAAAGCAGACAGCAGGATCAGTGTAGGATGGGAGTATCGACACAAGAGGCAGCAGGCACAAGTAAAAAACAGGACACCGTTGAGCAGCACGGGGCAGCTGCAACCAGGCATAAAATGCTGGACTTTATAAACAACTATTGCCTAGGATGGAAGCAAGAATATTTGCATGAAGGTGTTTTGGTCTTGCCATACAGAAAACTCAGAGAAATGTAACAACAACAACGGCAACAAAAAACAAACAAAAACCTAAACAAAAACAAAAACCACAGAACCAAACTGAAACAAACAACAAAACCAACCAACCCTGATGAAAAAATCCTTCATTTCTCTTAATTTTAAATTTTTCTGAAGATTGAGACTTGATGATGTGAAGAAGTAGCAGCTCCAGCAAAGCCCTCCCTCATAATTTAATGGAGGGTGCACCAAGGCAGGCAGGCACTTTTTAACTGGATGATGAAAAACAAGGCAAAAAAGAGGTAATTTTTTACTACTTTCTTCTGCCTTTTTTTTTTTTATGGCACCTCACACACACATACAATGCCAAACTCATCTCCTTGTGCTATCTGGATGCCAACCAATTTAAGGGTTCTGTTGAAAGGATCTGTCTTATTTCAGACTGTGGCTTCTGTACAACTCTTCCCTCCTGGCACTGAATAATGAATCCATGAAGCACAATGCTTCCTTCCTCTTGGGCAAACACTATCCTGAAGTATCACTCTGCCAGTTTTTTCCTTGCCTCCCTACAGCTGAGCACTGATACTAATTAGTGTAATGAGCCTTCAGCGTTTCACTTGCTACATCTGACTGGTTTTGTCGCAATGGACAATTCCTTGCTTCCCAAGATAAATGATGCAGTCTGGGTTCTTGTTCCATGTGTGTAACCATATCTCTATCCTTGCTCAGCTGCCTCTGACAGAAAGGTTCCTTTTCCATCTATGGACACATTTCATTAAGTTGCATTTGGTCACAAATCACTTAGACATGCAGAACAAGATCTGCTTCACCCCAGCTAATGATGTCAATGTCAGAATCAAATAAGACAAGGACTTCACACGATCTGCTGAAAAGGTGAGTTAACAGTATTGTCAGAGGTGAGCTAACCCCCCTCCCAGCTTCACATCTAAGAATGCCCATCACATTTTTATTTCCTCCGGTTGAAACAACAGTAATCATTAAATACCAAATAATTAATTTCCCTGCACCATTTTTGTACCATCACCTGCAAGAAAAATGCAAGTCATAAGGCTTTGTACTAATCTATGAAGGAGCAAATAATGATTCAGGGAGCAAATAAAAACTGGGTTCTTGGCCATGAGACGTGGCTATCTCGAGAGTCTCTCCTGAGCATCTTCAAAACTTTATATATCATCGATTAAAAAAAAGCCTTAGAACAGCATTTTTAGTCACTGATTTTGGATGGAAAAGCCAATTTTCAGCTCAAGAAGTTTCATATAACAAGTATCTACTTTCTGCAGGAAATGTTTATTTTCCTCACCAATCCAGCACCCTGTTCGCCTCAAAACTGACTTTTCTGTCAAAACTCCAAATTGTACCATCCAAAACATCAGAACTGTTTAAGAGAGTTGTCACAGAAAACATGCATTTGAGGTTTCCTAGGCACCTGTTCCTCTCTGTCAGAGCATCTCTTTGACAAACACATCCCTAAATGCAACACCAAGACTCCATGACAGCAACCCAGGAAAAAGCAGAATTATGATGCAACATGGGACTTGTAGTTTGGCTGGGGGGGCCAGGACAAGGGCAGCCAAACAACTCCAAAATGGCACCGTGGTGACACTTCCAAACAGAAATACTGTTTTTAAATGGGAAGATTTGGCTCCAGTTTTGATTATGCATTATTCATAGAAAAGCTTAAGTTTTCCATGGGAGGAAAAAAAACAACCAAACAAACAACAACAAAAAAAATCTTCCCAAACAGCCCCACTTTCATCCTCTTACAAGCAATGTCAGCAAATCTTCACTTTGCAGGCAGGGATATTGAAAAGTAAAGCCACTCATGCAATAAAGCAGTAAATCAGTAAAAAATTAGGAATAGAACCTGACAACTGATGAAAGCATATCACATTAACTAAAACTTTACTTTTAAATTTATGTCCTTTAGCCTGTCTCTAATTCCTATATTCTGACATACTTATTTTAAATGTGGCTTGTATCCATATAGCTGAAGAGGATTTTTAACTGACTTAAGCTAATTGCTCACATATGGGTTGCATCGAATTAACTGAGTTGATTTAAAAATCTGTTAGTTAAATCAGTGCAATCTCTGCATATAAATGAGCACTAAGAATTGCAATTTGCAGATGATTGTTCTAAAATTTAAACCGAAATAAATAATGCAGAAGGGCAGAGCATAGCATCATAGATCAACTGATAATCACAAGCAAAGGGGTGCATGGAGGCTCAAGGAAAAAAATAAACCAATAAAGATTAAGCACAGGTGACTTCAGATCTCCATGAGCTTTTCCTGGAATCTGTAGTTAGCCAAGTAGTCCAGGAGGTAGGGCCCTGGTACCTGCAAAGCTTTGTAGGACAACAGGACTTGTTTTGGCAAGCTGACACCTCACAGCAAAGCAGGACAGTGACCTGCCAGCTGATAGAGAAGACAGAAAAAAGGAGAAAAGATGAAGAGGCCAAGAAGAAAGAGACAAAGGGGAGGAAGACTGAAGTCACTCCCCCCAAGCTGAGGTGCAGGATGTCCCATTCTCCATCACCTCAGGCACCTTCTCCAATAAAAACAAGCAGTCTCTGCGAGTCGCGCTCGCATGGCAACGAGGTGGTGGTGTTCCAAAATAAAATGCTTTCGAGCACATATCTTCTCAGCCTTGTAGGAGTCTGAAAGGTTGTTTTGCCAAACTTGTTCTGTTGGTTTCTGAAGACAGGTTAATAATAAACCAGAAAAAATTAAAACAAGGCTGCTCTAGATTAGGCAGAGCCTCTTATCCCCTGTAATGCTGAGTAGGTTCACACATTCATCCTTCAGTATTAAATCCCACGGATCAAAAGAGATGTTATTTTTCTTCTCTAAGAAAGTTCTGACACAGGATGGGTTTACTTTGTCACTAAGTTACTCAGCTCAGAAAAGGAGCACAAGAAGGGACCTCCCTGTGCAAGAGGCTGGTGTGATTTATGGTGGGATTTGCCACAGGCTGACACACTCAAGGACACACTATACCTCCTTCATTAGTAAATTATGGTTCTTAAAAAGCAGAAACAACTGAAACATGCTGAGTTATAGCTTACAAAAGAACACAAACCTAAGTACAAAGCTTGCCAAGTCCTTTCCTTTACAAGGCAGGTGTGGACTAGCAAAGGAAGAAAGCACTAGACGATACTGTAGTTGCTCATGTTAGAAGGGTTTCCCTCTTTTTCTCCCCATCTCCACCCCACCTTTTTTTCCCATTTCTTGTAAACCCAGTATGACTGTGAAGATATTACTGCTCTATCTTCAACACCACTGGAAATTCCCACTACAGGGGGCCATAGCATTATGGGACTTGACCTCTTCTAACTTCACAGGCTACTCGCACAGCAAATATAATCTCTCTGCAACACAGCAATATTTCCTTACAGGTTAGTCAGCACAACCACATACGAATCCAAGCTTGTTATGTTTCTCCTTTGTGACATGGGATTTCTAACTCTGCCTGGGAATTCCACTGAGGACTCAGGAGTTCCTATAAAACACTGTTTGCTCTCTTTGCAAAAAATGTTCCCTTCTGTGCAGATAAACAATACTTATGGGCCAGACCTGCTTGCAATAAAGCTTCCATGTTGAAACAGCAGGGCTGGAACTAGATGGTCTTCAAGGCCCCTTCCAACCCAAGCCCATTCTATGATTCTATGAAAACAGGAGAAACAAACAAAATGACAACACACACCACATCCCCATTAAAAAAACCCAAACAAACCAAACAAAACAATAACAAAAATCAAACCCCCACAAAATCACATTCTCTTGTTTTGTTGTTATACATTCCACCTGATTCTGAAGGGATGTGGTTATTTTCCATTTTTCCAGACGTGTAACCCTGAAATCCTTTTTTCCCAGCACATTGTCTCTTTCTCTGTGATGTTCTACTTCCACATAATACTCCTCTCCAGTGTTGTGAATGCTTGCATAACACTATGCATGGTTCCCTTATGTATTTCTGGAGACCATTAAGGCTTTGAAGGACTTGAGCAATGAGTTAAAAATACCATCACTAGCAGAAACCGGAGATTGCTTATTGCAATAGCTAGAAAGTGATGCATAGAAAGTAGGTTGATAAGTCTTTGCAGTTACTGAAAAAAATAAAATTTAAAAACAAAAAATTCCCCAAGCAACACTCAGTATTTCATGGACCCTCTTGCCCACAATGTGTGTATCATCTTCCTACTACAGCCTTTTTGTGAGTGTCCCAGGTAAAAAGGACAAGAAAGATTGAGTTCCTCCAGTGTCCAGGTCAGGGAACTGCCAGACAAATGATGAATTTGAATTGTCCATGTATAAAACCTGGCAACTAGTACCAAGGCCACACACCCAGCCTCTAAACAACGTGTTACCAATAAAGCATCCATTCACTGGAATGGGCGTGTAAAAAACAACTAGTAAATAATTATAATGGTGGCGAGACACAAAGAGATAACAGTTCTGCATGTGCAATTGTCCACAAAACAAATTCAGCCCTCTGGCAGCACGAATCTAATCCTTAGAGATCAGGCAGCAGTCCCTGCAACATGGCTAAAAGGGCAACTGGGGGACTGATCTGCAGCAAGTAGAGGAATCAGTCAGAGAAGGAAAGCAGTTTGGGGTTATGACTGTAGATGCACAAAGCTGCTTTTCATTTGTTTACTTCCCCCCCGTGCGCATGCAGTACGAGCCTTCAAACCTCAGCTGAATCCTAATTCTGCTACGAAAAAAGCTACAACAAATTGCACTTACATAACTGCTCATCCAAGCACTGTGTCTCTGGGCACTTCACAACAGTAAAGTTAAACGAAGCATTCAATACACACTTATTAAAATAAAGTATCCACTAGAGAAACCTGATGGGCTTGCAGAACTGCAAAACATTCAGAAAAAAAATATTAAAATATACCCATATAACAAGCAGTAACAGATAAAATTCTTGTAACATGGAAAAAAACCACAAAAAACCCTGAACCATATTCTTCATAAAGCTCACAAACCCTAGAAAGACTTGGACAAAGTTTTAAGAGAGCTCATTTAAGTGCTAAGTAAAGTTGTCCCTGAAAATTCGGGATACACTGAAAGATTTAAAATTCCTAAGAGGTGCTATCAGAGTCTTAGGGGAGTTGAGAGACTTGCAATAGGTACTGTGCCGAACCACATTAACTGGGGAAGTCTTGCTGGAAGTTTCTAATAAAAAAAAAGTAGGGCACTAGATAGGAACAAATGTTTGAAAGTGGTTCACATATACTCGTGTGAGCAAAAAAAAAAAACAAAACTAAGCAGCTTTTGCATAGCAATTGACAAATTTTAATTGGGGACTAGTACGATCAAAAAAATTCCCTCTTGAAACAGATTTGTAAAGGGAAGTTTCTTGAATACTGAAATAAATGACCTGATTTTTCAAAATATGGAGCTACTCATCACAGCCTATTGAAGTTCAATAGAGTTGCAAGCACTCAGCATCTTACGAAGTCAGGAAATTCTTAACTAGCTTCCTAAAAAAAAAAAATTTGGATTGGGGCAACTACTCTTTGGTCCTTAGGATTCATTTTTAACTCTCTTCTTAATACGAATCAGGAAGCTTGAAGCAGCAGAAGATATCAGCAGTATTCCAGAATGAAGGATACAGTGCTTTATTCAAACACTTGGGGCTCTTTTTTTTCCCCTTATATCTTCCCTGCCACCCCCTCCATACACTCGTTTTATGTAACAGAAGAATCATCTTTTAAAGGGGAATAAACTGTGGTTGGGTACTGATGGATAAGCATGAAGATACCCATGAAGAAAATTCTTGATCAGCATCCCATTTTGGTAGCAAAATGTTTCAAAGTCTTTCAGGCAAGTAGCAGTTTAGAATACAAAGTCCTGCTCAAAAATTTGAATATTTCATAGGAAAGTTTCAAAGGAAAGTAGACGACAAAGTACCAGGCTGAGTCTCTTGTTGAGAGACAGAGAAAAGGAAAAGAGAAGAGAGCTCTAATACAACCTCACTATCACTTATTGTAAGACATATAGAAGAGTAACCTACAACCATAGCTCTTCTACTTAGAAGGCCCATGGGTAAAAATTAAGTGTCATTATAAGCAATTTTTATCTGCCTGATCTAACTCAGTGCACTCAGACATTGACCAAAGAACAGGACCACGCTGTCTATCTGACAGCTGAGAGCTACAGTTATTCTCTCTCTGAATAGAAAACTGGTTTTAATCTCCTCACGGAGAAAAATATTTTGCATGTCTACGTAAAAGAGCTTGAACACATTTTAACTGTTAATACATATTTAGACTCAACAGGTGAATGGCAGCACTGATGTATTGCATATACAGGGCAACATTTGCCTCTAAGGAGAAACAGTGCTAAGATCCAATTGGAGCCAAGAGATTCTCAAAACTCTTTGCAAAGAAGACAGTGATATCCTGTCACTGCTAGGAAACTTCAAGACATTGAAGTTTCATCCATGCAGAAGTAACTGTAGTGTCTCTCAGTAGAATAATATTAAAAAAGCAGAGGAATAAAATTCTCTATTTCAAGATGGATGTGAAAGAGAAACAAGCAGGGTGCTTGCTTAAAATCCCAACAAAAGTCAGGAGGGCTAACAAAATCTCTAGAATAATTCTGAATCATACCAAATAGTGGTTTTCCCTTTTTAATTTCTTCAGGATTCCTTGTTCTTTGAGCCATTCTACCACTAAGACCCAAGAGAGTATAAAGACTCAGCTGCATAACTTTTAGTCAATACAGATAAGCTCACAAAAATATCTGCTACAAAAATCAATGTGCAAATTCAAGTAGGCCATTCTGATCAGCTGGAATAAAGGTTGTACAAGGTTGGCAATTATTTTGGCTTCTCTCTTATCTTTGGAATATTTGTAAGCAAGGAAAGTCACTTGCTGTCTACAGGACAGGACCTTGCTAAAATTTTAAATACTATTCCAGCCTTCTTGACCTGGTTCATTCCAATAACACTGTTTAATTAATAATGCTATACCGTGCTGTAAGATCCTTAATAGTTGTAAATGTTTTTTAAGATACAACCATGTTTATAACCACCCTCCAAATAAAACATAACAGAGAAATAAAAATCTTTTCCAGGAAGTTGATTTTCTGGCCAGTTGGTGAGTTTGATCATCAAAATTTGCTAATGAAGCAGGAAAGTATATCAAACAAGTCATATTTGTTGCCATTTTGTATGTCCAAAATAAAGATCTACCCTTTCTAAAAAAAATTAATCATCCCCATCCTCCCTTAAAGCACAGTGAATGTATTTTCAGCGTGAAATCTCCATTTCAATAGGTCCATCTTTTTTCAAACTAACACTGGGACATTTCAAACACTTATATAATCATTAAATTAAGCCCCAAAAGCTTATTTAAGGCATTACTGCCACCACTGTATAGATGGGCAAAGTAACTACAAAACAGTTTAATGACTTGCCTGAGATTGCACAGTAAACATTTGAGAAAAATGGAAAAATGATGATTCAAAGAGAGCAAAACATTCACATTTTTTTTAAGCTGTTCACAGCCTGGAAAGCAATTACTTAGTGGTCCTCAAAGGATGCAGTGAAGGATGCTTATCTCTATTCCTGAGCACTGAAAATTACCAGTGATAGACAGCAAAAAAGGGATTGCAACCAGGAAAAGAANAAAAAGGAAGAATTATGTCTATAGAGCTCATTTCTCTTCAGCTCACAAGGCAAATTTGTTGGCCTGAAAAGCACACTCACTGAATTGCAGCCTTGAATGTATTTCTCGTGGTGTGACTCCACAGCTGCAAAATCCCAGCTGCAATTAGGTAACTGTAGGGCTGGATCTTATTTCATTTCTATACAGGCAGGCACTCCAGCAGTGGCTGTGGAGGCTGCAGCTGGCCTGCCATCAGCCCCCAGCTGCTGTCTAGCAGCAAGGCAGTAACTGCAATTCTTTGTAAACAGTAGTAAAACCCTAATTTTGCGGGTGTTGAAATGGGTTGGAAGTTCTTAATGTGGTTTCAGTCCAAAACTTCACTTAGGTGGATATGACTTGCCTGGGAAAAATCACAGAATGTGGTTTTACAGGGAGGCGTGATTAGGTGACCTTCCAAGCATTAAGACTTCAAACAGCAAAAAAAATCACCAAATTTCAAACTAAAAGCATTTTAGAGGAAATACAAAACCGTTATTGTCCTAACTGTGAGCCGTTCTCCAATGATTAAAGACTGGGACAGTGTCTTTTCCCCACATTTGTCTGAGAGGAAGATTCTCGTGTCTTCTATAGCACTGGTTGCTCTCCAAAAGAAATGCTACTTCAAATGGTTCACAGATGCCAAGGATGAGCTAACAGAATGGTGGTTTACATCCAAAAACCACAAACTCATGCCTTCCTTGATATTCAATTTACACTCTGAATGTTCCATTTTGGTAAATACATCTGAGTACAAGCTCTAGCTATACAAGCACAGCTCTAATTCAGCTGGTGTAAGCTGAAGATAATTCCACCAGAACACACTGAAAAAGTTAAAAGGACCTACTTAGTGCTAAACATACATTCAAACTGTCATCTATTTGATCATTTTGCTTGACCTGTGGCATCCAGCTATCCATTCTTTCCCTTCTTTAATCCCCCAATAAAGACCATTTTATGTTTAGATGCTTTCATACCAGTAATAGACCTGTTCCATGAACTCACAGTGAATTATCATTTAACCCCCAATTACTTATCTTTCGCTAACTCCCACCAGCTACAAATCTCTCTTGACCAAGTTCACGAGTTGTACAGAAATGCAAACAATATTTTAAACAGCATAGAAATAGACCACTACAGAGAAGAGAAATGTATTGAGATTCAAAATTGATCTCATGGGCAACAGCATGCCAACACAGCATATATATCCTCACTGCAGCATTTCATTTCAAGCTTTCAGTGTTGCTCAGGGACTTCCCATTTCATTCTCATGTCCACCTCTCCAAGAACTAAGCAAGCTCTAAAAGAAAAAAACAAATCCACCAAACCCCCCCACTAAATACCCCAAAACAAAACAAAAAAAGACCCCCACAACCCAAAATGTTGAAAGCTGTCACACTATCAGAGACTGGACAAAAAAAAGTCTACCAACCACCCTCTGCAAATACACCTCCTCTCTTTCGGTTTGTTCCAAATGCAAAGCTCCAACAGAGGAATAGCAGCTCTGCTGTAAGCTGTTGTCCAAGTAACTTAGAGATCTTAACCAGGAGAGGAGGTGTTTCCTAGGTAAAGATGAGGGCATGTGAGGAGCTGCCAGTTCCCTTCCTGCCCCACAGGTCTGTTGCTTTACCTGCCTATCAGCAAAGCATCAAGAAAGAGTTCCACTTGGAAAGGGTTTTAGTGTTCTCACACACTGCTGGCACACACAATACAAGATGTATTGCCTACTGCTGCAACAGTTGGAAAAGAACGCCAAGCCCCATCACTGTGAGCAGACTGTTTATCACTGACACCAGAAAGCTGCTGGAATGGGAGGACTTGGACCCAGCACTGCCAAAAGGGGATGTTTGGCCTGGCAGTGAGCAGCCACTTGAATGCCACAGGGCTGTCCTAACTTATGCTGCTGGCACTACCCTTTGGGTAGAGTTCACTATCTCCAGTTGGCAGAAAGACCCCAGAGTTCAATCCTTCTCTCCCCAAACAACTCTTCAATTTATCACAAAGAACAACTAATATGGACATTGAAGGGAAATAAATGATTTTTTTCCCCATGCTAGGGAGATTCTCCAACACACAGTTATATTTTCCCTTTGGAAGAGAAAGAGTACAAGCAGGAATTAACCTAATTTAAAGATCTCTGCTGTTGGCCTACAAAAGGAACAGGATGATTCAGTAGTCACAGACAGATTTGCTGTCACCATTTATTCCAGGATCCCTGTTTACTCTAATAAATCCTTATGCTCTTGCCTTACTTCAGGGGACAAATAATCACCAGGTCTTTCTCATCTAACAGGGTCAGTAAGATGAATGTCCAAAACCACTCAGCCTTGCAGACCGGTGCAGCTTTGGGCTTTCATGGTATTCCTTCACAGCTACTTCTGCTCATCCTATGGGGCTCTCCAGGGATGACCTGTCATGGTCCATAGCAAGTTGCCCAACAGTTTCTCGCATAATTCAGTGACAGGTTACACTATTATTTCACCTGGAGTGCCTCAGGGGATCTCCCCTTTCTTACTCTTCCTTTTGCCAACTTCTCCTCACATATACCATCTCAGCAGGGATGTTATTTGAAGCAATGACAATGCTTTGGAACAGGTTCCAAAGTAAGTTAGTTTTCATTTATTAGAAATTCTGCTATAAACTCTATTTGCATCCCACAAAAAAATCTCCAGTATAGAAAAATGCTTGAGGAAAGTGGTGGCTCAAAGATCCCAGTGTTTATTATTGACCTAATCTCTCCTTTAAGAAGCAAAAGGAATCTTGCTGCTGCAGCAGTTTGGGAGATACCACCTGAAAAAATTCATAATAGGAATAAACTCAGTCAAATCCCTTTTCTTACAGATTATTAAATCCTCCTGAAGCAGAGGAAGTGTCAAGAATAAAGCTTAGGACAAATGACTGGATGCATTTTTACTTCCATACGTGTAAAGTAACTCAAGAGCCTTGAAGGGAAGAATCACTTCCTTGGGTACTCTGATTCAGTGAGCTAAGCTGAAGTTCATTCCAAAACATGTTTCCCATCATTACAAAGGGACATTTGAGTCAACTATGTTCTCAAAGTATTATTTACATCCACTTCTCAGGATTTCATCAAATGCAAAGCGACTACGCTGATTGAATAGACACAGCTCCTTAATTGCATCCAGAGAAGAGAGCTGCTTGAATTTTATTTATTTACTTACTGATTTATTATTGTTATTTAGCTGTCTGCTTGCAACTGCAAATATGCCTTTGCTGCTCCATTAACCTGATCACATATCTATGTTTCAAACTCAGCCCAGAATGTCCACGCAGGAAATATCTCTGCAACGCTTGGGGAAGCTGTGCCTTGCATTTACAGCCAAGATTGTGAACTACATTTTTAATGAACACCTATCCAGGTTTCCTACATAGTAAACAGATATTCTCTAAGAGATTTTATGGGTATATGTAACATCAGGTCCTAGCAAGAGTTGCAATGACAAGGAAGAACCTTCCTTTCACTATTCCCAAGGGAAATGTTTCCCCGCCATCACAACCCCCAGTCTTTGCTACTTGTTATAGCAGAGATGTAAATTGCATTTCCTCTGCCAGCAGATGTTCAAGCCAGATGTTTCACTGCCAGATTCTGATTGGTTAACAAAGTTGACAGTTTGTTCTTAAGACAGAGGGATAAAAAAGGTAAAAGAAGAAATTTACACAGCACAATTGGGTTATGCTTCCAGTCACCAGAAGAACAATTATGAATTTACAGTGGGGCGTAGGAAAACAAGATCCTGTCATAAGCCAAAGTATGTCAACCAATTTGCCCTTGAAGCTAAAGGCAGTGTTACTCAGAAGAACATCTAGACACCTATTTGCCATTTCCTGAAAGGACAAAAACAAGAAAATTAGTCAAATCACTGTTTTCTGATTTTGTATGACTAGCCAGCAAAATACACATTTTTAGAACATTAACAGGCTCAGATTCCAATGCCAAAGATAGCACTGTTAGAACTCAGGGCATTGTGCTACACATTAAAATAAACTCTTCAGAACATGGTAATAAGAATGCTTATGCCCTCTGTACCTGGACATAGGACTACCTCAGCAAACTCAGAAAGTCTTTCCTTACCACCCAGTGCCATTAGAATTGCATGCTCAGAACTTAGTATTGACACTTGGTGTCACCTATTTAATACAATGATGACTATGAACGTCAGGCTTTGTCTTCTTGGACCAGGCCTGCCATATGATACCCGTCAATTCTTTGCTGTGCTTTTTTATGTTCCTTTCAACTGCTATTACATTGTATGGTGGGAAAGAAAAGATGTTTTCAACATCTTCATTGCACTTCAAAGTTGCGGTGGAGAAATAATTACAAATGGCAAAAAATATCTTTAAAAAAAAAAGAAAAAGGAAGGGAAAAAAAGAACCTTTCTCTTCAGTGGGTTGATCCATCAATACATATAAGTGGTATATGACCTTTCTGCGTCCAGATGCATTGCAGATATATCACAGATCATTCTGAATAAATATGATGATATTCCTATCGAATGTACCACTAGCAAGTCTGTGTCAGGATATTAAAAAAAAAAAATCCAGTAGTTATATATGACACTCGTTTCTGTTCCCTACTAGACACTTATCTTTTTTCACCTCTAGATAAGACAGTCTATAAAAGCAACTCCCTTCACAAATCCCTACTAGAAGCCAGAGGAATATTACAATACAACCAGCTCCACGGAGACAAATATTTTATTCATATCACATTACTATATAAAAATTATACCAGTTAATTTTACCTAAATGAAAACCACAATGTGGCTTTTAAATTATTTCAGATTTTTTTCCTAAACTGCTGAGGTACATTTTACCCATGTGGGACAACCGATATCAAATGTAGATACTGAGAGTGAAACCCCAGAGATGTTTACAGAAATCATGAAATCATGAGGCCCTTCCATATATCCCACAGATAAATGGATTATTACTAACATGATTTTGAAAACAAGTGATCAGAGCCAATTTCAGTTCACTTAGCCAAGAGAGTGTCAAGGAGGGGAAAGAGAGAAATCTGCCATTTTCAAGGCTGATAGCTGCTCTTCTCTTGTAATTCTTTCCCATCACAACCAGCAGTTTTGTACATGTCATTAATATCATATCACTGAATTATTAGTATTAGAGAATTTACAAGAACTGCTTGTTATTTTTTGGAGATTGAGGGAAATTGCCATAAAAATGAAAGCTATGGTTTGGAAGACATAAACCCAGGAATAATTTTACTGGGATTTGAGCTTGTTCCGGATCTTAGGAAGGTTTAAGCTACGCTAAAGATTTCTGAATGCTATTAATGAGACCATTTAACACTTTCTATTATTTAATATAAAACATTCTACATAAGTAAAGGAAAAATATTTTAATAACACAGGCCAACAGGGAGCCAAGCTACTTAAGGAATACAATATAGCCCATTTTCTTGAATCAAAAAGGAAGAATTATTTTACAATGGTAGGTGAATACTGGGCCAGAGTTTCCTAGGATGGAAGCACAGATGGATTCCACAGTGACACAACTGTATCCACAGGCCAATATTGAGGTTTATTGGCAGAGCAGCACAAAGGGAGGCCAAAAAGAGAAAGAAGATATAATGGCCATCAGAATGTGGTATACTCATGATAGCTGATACAAAGAACACACTTTTTCCATCAGTACTACATCTCCTAAAACAAAGAGTACCCTAAATAACTCCTAGAATAGTGGATGTCAAATCTATGTAATAATTAGTTTATCTGAGAACAGCTAGAGAAACAAGCTTCCTATATGCTTGTGGAAACGGAACTCTCTAAACTACAGTATTTAGGGATCATAGAATGGTTTGACTTGGAAGGAACCTACAAAATCATTTAGTTCCAAACCCCCTTCCATGGGAAGGGACATATTCCACCAGAACAGATTGCTCAGAGCTCCATCCAACCTGTCCTGAAACACTTCCAGGGATGGGGCATCCACAGCTTCTCTGAACCACCAGTTCCAGGGCCTCACCATCCTCACAGCAAAGAACTTTTTCCTAATATCTATTCTAAACCTACTCTCATTCAGTTTAAGCCATTGCCCCTTGTCCTGTCACTACATGCTCCTGTAAATAGTCCCTCCCTCTCTTTCTTGTAGGCTCCCTTCAGGCACTGCAAGGCTGCACTTCGGTCACCACAAAGTCCTCTCTTTCCCAGACTGAACAAGCCCAATTCTCTCAGCCTTTCCTCACAGTAGACGTGCTCCAGCCCTCTAATCATCTTGGTGGCCTCCTCTGGACTCCAACAGGTCTCTGTCCTTCCTATGTTGAGAGCCCCAGGGCTGGATGGAGCATTCCAGGTGGGGCTCAGCAGAGCAGAGGGGCAGAATCCCTCCCTCACCTGCTGCCCACAGTGCTTGGGATGCAGCCCGGGGTACAGCTGGTTTTCTGGGCTGTGAGTGCACATGGCTTGTCCAGGTCAATGCCCTTCTTGGAGCCTATCTGAGAAAAATGAACTGTTCACAAACAGTCTCTGTGCTACCAGGACACAACAGCAAACAGCTCTCTGAACAGGTCCCCACCATTGATGACACAGGGCTCTTTGGAGCTTCCAAGGTCCTTGGACCATCTGATGCTAAGCAGGAACTTTAAACAATCCCAGTGGATTACCAAAACAAAAACAAAAATTAAGAATGGGAAAGTGGAAAACAAAGGGCAGAAGTAGAACTGCATAAGAAGAGAGAGAGACCTAGACAAAGAAGGAAAGGTCAAAAGTGAAACATAAAGACAGATTCTGTACAGAAAAAAAATTAAGCTCTAACTTCCTATGGGGATAAAGCAAGGAAAAACAAGCAAAATATTTACATTTCTTTTCACAGAACTGAAAAGGTATAAAGCATAAGAAAAAAAACCAGCTTGGTACTCTAGGGGTTTCTCAGTATTGTTTTGTTTACACACAGAGACCCAGGACTCTGCTTAGAGCATCTTCCATTAGCTCTACTGCACAGAATTACAAATGAGGAATCAGGTCATTCACTGGAAACGATGCTAATATCAGTCTCCTATGGTTAATAAGCTTCTGCATTGTGGTGGGTTTGGCTGGAAGTTCATGCTGCAAATCCAAATAACACTGGGTGAACTGGAACCCTGAAAAAAAATGCCAAACCCTTGCTTGTATGAAAAACCCAGCAAGCTGAGAAAAACAACACTCTCATCATTTGACAAGGTTGGTTTTTCTTCCCTGTCTCCTGCAAAGTGACACAAATACCGGAAAGAATCTAATTTTCAGTATACTCCTTGTTACCAAAAATCCTAACACAATTTATAGACTATAATTATAAACAAGACAGTGAAACATGAAGAAACTAAAGACAACAGCTGTTCTTCAATCCAGGGCTAACAATACGACGTTATCAGTTCCAAAAAGCAATTACAGCCTACAGGACCTTTAAACCAGAAAAAAAACCCTGAAAATCAAAGTCAAAGGCAGAGCTTCAGTATCCAGCCTGAGATGCCAGTCCATCATTTGTGACTGTAAACTATTGACAAACTGCTCGCTCAGGTTATAAGATACTAGCATCATTTATCTGTTACTGAAATGCAGTTAAAACATTCAAATATGATAAAGTGACACCTCTACATCATGTTGGAAAGTAAGCAAGCAACAGTTATAAACAGAAATTAGTGCTCCAGGGGAGGGAACAGCACAAGCGTTTGACACATCATCAAGGATTACTGCCCTATTTAACAAGATTTCTCTGACAACAGTGACAGCCAGTAGCCTGGGCAATGGCTTTTGCAGAGCAAAGCAGAAGATGTCACATGGCAGCCTTGCTCCTCTTCTGATCCCAGTGCACCAGGGCTTGTATTTTTGAGGGTTGTCTGAGTCCAGAGAGAATTCAACAGCCAGAACATAGAGACTCAACAGATATCATAACTGGAGTAAACACTAACCTTTATAATATCTTAATAGATATTGCCTTTGTCAGGGGTGCTTCAGATTTTACTTAATTGGTGTGGGGGTATTCTTATCCCTTTTCTGCGTTAAGCTTACACTCTTGAAGCAGAATACAACACTAGCATTCTACCAACCTTCACTGCAGTAAGCCAAAAGAGCACAGAGACACGTGGAGGGTATAAAGATGCTTTTCTTGACTCTGTTGTTTCTTGTGGCTTCTTCTATTAAATGAAACTGGAATTTAGAATTTCTCCCTGCTTTGCTTGTTCATCTTTTCTCCCAGCTTGACTTTTCTTTTTTAGCCTTACCCTCAGGATTTCTTACCCCTGGCTCTGCCATTCCATGCACTTCTTTTCTCTGTACTCAGCCAGGTCTCCCTCGCTGTGGCTTCAGCTGTAGGAGTTAGCAAAATTGGCTGCTTTGATTAGAAATGTGTGAGTGGAAGGCAGATAATAGCCTGGCTCTCTACACCTGATCTCCCAGTGAGGGGTCATTGATAGGGGTCAACAGCTGAAATAAGTGTCTCATCACATGAAGAGTTTGTGAAGGAAAAGCTGTACTGTGGAATAAAGCAGAGCACAGCAGTGTTGGAGCTGGAGGGGGCTGAGTTATCTGTATATTTAGGTTGGTTTGTGTTTAGCAAATTTTGTTCTAGGCAGGAGCTTCCAGGAACTGCGGAACCTGAACTACTGTATTAAACTACAGAAGAGATGCACCTGAGGGACTTGCAACTCCATGCTCCCAGAAATTCAGTTTTTAAGAGGCAAAAGAAGTTGTAGCCATCCTTCTACTGAGGCTGTGCTCTTGTCATCTCTTATGCAATGAGGCTGCAGGAATAATTGGGAAGCAAGGGGATTTCCATGAGCTGGTTCACTGATGGACTCTGATTAAATTATCTCCAGACTAATCCATTTGTTGATTGACACTTGTAACATGAAGACCTTCCCAGATCATTTGACACTGGCCACTGGTGAATCATCAAGTTAAAGCCTTTACTTGAAATGTGACTGTTATGAATGAAATGTCAAGTAGTGACATTTGATATTCTGCACCAATTACTACTGTGCATGCAGGCACATAAGCACCATTTAAGCAGACTCAGACTCAGGCTTTTAGGAGTTCAGGGATCAAAAGAGGTGGACCAGGTCTTGTCTAGGTTTATAGACTACATGGCTGTTGAGAGTCCATTAATCAAATAGGGGCAAAAACCCCAGCCATTATGGCTAACAAAAGGAGGGATGGACTAAAGGAGGTTAAAATGGACAGGGGCCTGTGTTATGCCCCATATCCTTTGTTCCTCTTGAACAGTCAGTGGTGCAAGCATCAGTCTGGAATGAATGAGAAAAATAGAGGTACTGTTGGGTTAAAGGTGACACAGAAAGAAGAAATCCAAGTTCAAAAGTCACAAACTTTCCAACAGTGGAAGGCATACAGCTGTGAAAACCTGTCCCATGGTTCCTAACTTCAATGGTGAACACGATGAGAAAGCGCCCTACAGACAATGTTCCTGTATCAGGTGTGTAGAGAGTCAAAGCAGTGTTCCTTTCCCCAAAACTCTTATCCCCTTTACATGTATCACAGCACCTGTACCACCCCCTGTGTGTTTGCCTGTGTTTCCCATGTATCATGCATATAGGAAAGTACAGATCAGGACTTTCATTCCACTGCCTTTCAGACAAACTACCAAACAGGGTGGAAAGACAGAGAGGATGTCTAGGGAAAGAATGAAAGTCTGGGGATGTATCAGGGGACAGAAGCATGCTTTCAGTACAAAACCTGGTATTAAAGAGGCTTTCTTTAGAGAAAGCTTAGATATTTAGCACTAAACTTGTTGGCTTTTTGAAACCTTTTGACTGAATGATTTGAGGCAACTGTTGAAACTAAGTTTTATTCTTGACAAAGATGTAGAACTGGGATACTTCAGAGGTTTTAACAAAAAATTACTCGAAAATTCTGAACTCAAAACTCAGAGGTTATTAATTCCCACGTGAACATGCACTTTCCAGCTTCCTTATTTTCTCTTTTGAACATGCCATTGACCCTACGTACAGCACCCCCCAGCTGTTTGTATAGCTGCCTCTTGTTTTAGAGTGTGTTGAGAGGAAGCCCACATGATGGATAACAAAAGTCCTTTGACATACCGTGTCATTTATCACATAACAGCCTCAATCCTGCTAAGAGGGCCTTCCCCATATGTCACTGTCAGCTCCTGTGCCACCTCAATGCATCAAAAAGAAAAGTTTGAATATGAAGCACTGTAATTCCTAAGTCACAGCTCATTGCAGCTTTCCAGACATGAAGAACCATTCTGTCTATCTGCCAGCTTGTTTGTTTAATTTTCAGTCTCACATATGTGAGAAATTAAGTCTTCAGTGTAGAAGAAAACCAGAAAAAAGTCAGAAGTCTGACAGAGGAAAGAAAGATAAAAATCTCTAATTCCATCAAGAATACAATGTGACATTTTTAAGTGGAAAAGGAAATGGCAGCCTATGAGCACCAGGTATTGGAGAATTACTAAGAGTCCCATCTTCTTCCCAGTCCAGGAAAGAGGTTCTCTAATGGGCTGGTGTAAAAGTAGAAAGCTTAAACCAATGCAGATAAGCTCTTGACCTCAGCTGCCTAACGGAGACATTTCTCATCTCTTCAGCCACTTGAAGGGTAAAAAAATGGAGCTAAAGCTTCTAGGAAAGCCTCTTGAGATTATCCAGCAGATCCTGCTTTGGGCTGCCTAAAGTAATAGGAATTCACTCCCTAATGCAAGACCTCAACAAGTCAGTTCCCAGATGACACCTGAGAACACAAACAAGAGGAGTCTGGAGCCACTGCTTAGGCCTCAGCTCTGCCCTGTTACACAAACACAACTGTCTCTGTGCTGCCTCAAGAGTCTTAGCACAGATGGCAATGGAGCCAATGGAGCCAGAGCCGTCCACTCACTTTTGCCATTAGCCTACAGGAAGGAGCTCAGACTGAGTATAATATCAGTTTTAGGCTGCCTGTAGCACTCAAACCTCATCCTGAATTATCTTCAGCTCCCCAGTGTGAAATAGTCAAGGCCATGACTCTCCACTCCATTACTAGTCCCCAAAACATTCCTGCAACAGGGTAAGACCCCTTTTCTCAGCTTGCCTAATCCTGCCCTGCTCAGAGACCAGTCTCTGCAGGGCACCCCCGGCACCATCTGGGCATCCATGACTCTCCAGATGAGTCCAGAACAAGCTCTTTTTAGTCCACGTGTCCTTGAGTCAGCCATGACTGAGCACAGATCCCACACCTAACCATGCAAATTGTTCTAACCACCCACCCTGCATGCGTATGAATCACCGTTTGGAAAGTCAAAGTCATAACCTTCCTTTTAGCATTCTTTTGGCTTCCCAGCATTATTCCTGGCCCAAACTTATAGGAACTATTTCACAGGCACATTTCCCAGCTTAGGGGAACTTCCATATTACTTTGAGTGATTCATAGACTCTCACAATGAGAATGGTGTTAAACTCCAAGAATTAAGATGCCATTTTGGATCACAATGAGTAATCTAAAAGCTATGGTTTGCTAGTTTCATTGGGCCATTGTCATGCAACCTTTGTATATTTCCACTTCATAAAGATACAGCCTCCTTTCAAAGGAACCACAGGCAAGTTATGCCTTGAAAATAAATCAGTAAACCTTTGTTATGTTTACCCTTAGCAGTATTATTAATACAAAGAAACTTAAAAATTAATTTTTCCCCAGCAAATGTTTACTGACAAAGCTTCATCCTTCTGTGGCATTCACATTGCTCCTGTCCTTACCTGATACCTACTGTTGCTTAAAGAAGAATCACAGAAGGGATATTAAACACAATCTTCTTTACAAGTGGTATTTCTGTAAGCTGAGTCATAAGTCAGCTGACTCAAAAGTTCCTATTTTGGGTGTAAATTTCAGTGTACTGAAGGTTTTTAGGCAGCAGTTCAACATCAGTGCTAATAGCCTACCCTTCCCATGTCAGATTGGATCTCTTTATCCTATCTCTCAACTATTTGCAGTAGATGCTCTATATGGATTTATTAAAGATGTGACAAAATAAGAGTCTGTGAGCCGAGTCACTGAAAAACCCTTCCAAGACCTTCATAGCCCTGTAAGCAGCTCTCTCCCTGAAGCTGCAGGAGGTAGCTCTGAATCAACAATATCGCTTCTGCTTTCCTTTGTATTTCAGTTTGGCATAAAGACAGACTTGTTTATGTGTATGTAGGGAAAGTAGGAAGCATAAGAACAATAATTCAGCTAGGGGCAAGCCTTGGTCATTATTTGGGCCACTAGGCAATGGGGTTGAATTATGGCTTGCCATGACAGTACCCTAAATAACTGTTAGCTGGGAATATTAGCTTGCATTACAGAAACAATTACAAGAGTTAACCATTTGAAAAAAGGAAAACATGCTGCTGAAGAACTGCCATTCAGCCACCATGGCTCACATTCCTCAGATTAAAACAGAAATTTCAAAAGGGGGAAAAAAAAATAAATCGATCCAAGTTTATGCCCAAGTAATGCAACATGTTTTCAGGATAGTACACAACAAAACATATGCATATTTGTGTTGCTGATTTGCACAAACCCATTCCCGCAGGATGAACATAATAATTGAAAATGAGAGCACAAATGGCCACTTAAATGCCTAAGCCCCAGCTTGAGTAATTGTGCATGCAAACCCATATCTATTTTTCAAGCACAACTGCATTCTTTCAGCCTTGACAATCTGGATCAAAATGGTTTCTATTAACATGATTATATATGCATTTACACACATAGAATACTGTATCACTTGGACCACAGAGTTTTCTGGCAAACCTCAAAGCAAACTCCTTATTTGGGCTTACATGAGGTTTAGTAAGAATTAGCAATGACAGAGCCATACAAGAACCACAGCTAGTTTGTGGAGAATTAGATATATGCTCTTTAGGGAACAACCTTCCCATCTGAATATGTGCAAGTAAAATTATGGTTTTGGAGCTGCCACATGTGTTTCTTAAAGATTAATAAAACGCTTAGGGAAAAACACAGAGCAGAAGGAGTTTGATTGCACCTGAGTGATTTCTTTTCTGCAGTTTGCAACATCTTGCAGACCTAGTTGCCACCACTTCTGGCCAATGGCTTAAAACCAGAAACTCCCAACATTCAGAGGCAACATGTTCAGAGGTTGTGAGAGAGCTGCTTTACACCAGTCCAAAGGTCGGACAGGAAGCAGTGCCTGAAAGTGAAGCAGGTAGTTTGTTATGTCACTTGGAGACTGTCTGGGACAAAAGATATAATGAATAAATTGTTGTAATCAGTCCACACCATCAGAACACACACATGCACCAGTTAAAAATGGGAGAAGTATGAACACCGTCAAAGCCAGTTCATTATAAATAACAGCCCTGAGCTGGGCTTTTGTTTTTATAAGAAATTGCATAATGAAAAGGTACACTTTGAATCAAGTGCTTCTACTGTTTACAGCAAAAGAGGCTTTTTCTTAAAATTCTCCTTTTTATTTACATTCTCAGCTGTATTAGTGCTATGAGTCTGAAAGCTCAAAGCCATTGATAAGGACAATATTTGATTATTGAACAGACTGTGCACTGGATGGGATTACATCCCATTCAAAGCTGACGAAAGAAAAACAGAGAAGTTGCACAGTTCAAGGGTGCCCTCACCTGCATGTCAAGGAAAGAGACACAAATTACTGTGACTTAAAACACTTCTCCACTTGAAATCCCGCATGTGCCAAGACCAGATAGCATATTCTCCAAACCAAGTCACTTGAAAGCAAACTCTTTTTTTTGTCTGACTTACATGCTCTGGAGGGAAAATAAAAACTGTTCTCCAACTGTTTTAGGATTTCCGCATTCAACTTCTACACAGGTTTGTAAGACTACATTTGACAGGAAAATCCGTAGGTTTGGCTATTTCATGGAGATGGTTCAACCCACAAAGAATCAGATGCCTTTCCAGAGGTCTCAGCCTGAACTCAAAGATGTTATTTCTATCATCCAAAAATATCCTTGGGAAACAGTTAAATCTCCCATAGCTCCTTCTACTTCACTTTCAGACCTTGTGTACTCCATCGTCACGGGTGTAATCCAGACCTGTTTTGCCTAACATCACATCCACCTAAGCACAGAATTCACTGCTACTCAGCTGAAGTACTAGAGATTCCTATTGTATAGGCCAAGATCTATTAGAGACATGGATGAGAGACCACAAATTTTTTTCACATCACTGGAGCAAGGATTTAAAGCCATGATAGTGCTCTGTATAAGTGACTGATTAGTGCAATAAACTACATTGCTACATAAAGCCTCTTTCCCTGATTCTTCTCATTTCTAAATGGTATTAAAATAGTTTATGACTGATCAGCTGCTCTGCACTTTACATCCTCTTATGTGCCATAACTGTTAGGGGGAAGAAAGAAAAATCATCACTTTTTTAATCTTTGCCTTTTGTTTTTATGTTAATGACCTTTTGTTAGCTAACAGACAATGAATACAAGAAACATATCTCAAGAAGTAAGTTCTCATTAGTGTTATTACTATTGCTGCTGGTAGAAGACACTACAGACCAGATCTAGAACCAAAAACCAGATTTCTGCTATAGGCAGTGTTCAGTAGGAGCCACTGTCCCTAGGAGGACAGCTACTTCCCTCTCCTTCAAAAGCTGAGCTTCTGAGTATTTTGGGAGAAAAACGGGGGATCACAAGGAACAGAGAAGGAAACTACTACTAGAGATGCTGTCATGGGATGTACATGACAAGAATCCTTGTGCTCACACCTTGTTATTGCCTGACAACTTTAAAAAAAAAAAAACCAAAAAAAAACCAAAAAAAACAAAAAAAAAAAAAAAAAAAAAAAAGCCAGCATTACATGAAGATGCTGACCTGATTATGGATTGTTATGTTTATGTATTTAGAAATAAATCATTTTTCTTATTTGTATTCAGTGATATTTATACAGTAGAATATAGCATCTCTTTCCCAACTATTATAATAGCCCTTAAGTCCTCGTCATTTGTGGCAAACAAACGAAAGCAATCAAAAGGATTAATTAGGCCCTAGACTATATTGTTCACTACCACTTCTCCTCTGTGTTCTGCTTTCCCAGACATGGAAGACTCCAGCAGATATAACTGAATATTTTATATAAGGACACATTCACTCGTGAAATTCAACGAACCACTTCTAAAAGGCCATGGAAAAGTTGGTCAGTGCTACACAGCTCTGCATATAACAATTTCTAAAGAATTCTACATTATAAATCATCACAATTCCCATGCAGGAAGAAACCAGCAGTCACCTGAGAGTCCCTGTTCTGTTATGCTATCACTGAGGCAGCATGTGTTCAAATCCTAACTCCAGAGCATTGCAGTATGCATAGACCCAAGGTGTACTATCCCTAGAGTTCTCTTCTCTGTCAATCTCACTTTTTTTCCTTCTCTTCCTCCTCCCTTAACTCAAACAGGGGCTGTACAACTTCAAAAGCTCTTCAGTTTTCCAAACCCTTCAAGACTCAGAGCTGCTTTGCAGCATTAAAACCCATACTGCACCTTTATGCTGACTCCCAGCAGTGCTGCCTGTTAGGTTGCAGAAAAGGCTTAGATTTCTCACTCTCTCATTACAATATTGACTCAATTTTCTGGCTTTGTTTTCTTGATGCTTCTCTGGGACATTCAGCTGGATTTACAAATAAGAGTGGCAATTTGCTGATACCACTGGAGCAAATTTTGCCCATGTAATTACTCCAATTGCAGCTTCATGAACCATGCGCGCAGGTAAACAATTCAACTTCAGCTGGACCTCTGTAGGTACATTTTTGCACAGCAATTTTGAAACGTAAGGTTTCAAATGAAGCTTATTTTTGTGGACAAGGGTCTTCATCACGTTCCTACAGACACCATTTCCAATTGCCAGTCTGTTTCCCCAACCCAAGGTCATTATGTATTTCCTCTCCTCTCACAGCACTTTGCCAGCTTTTAATGTTACATTTGAATAACAGATTCCAAAGATGGGGGAGGGAAAAGTGAGAGAGAAACACATAAATAAATACAAATGTTAAAGAACAACATTAGCCAAAACACAAAGCTAAGCCCACACAGACTCCTTTAAAAGCAAATGCATAGAAAAGCAGCTTTACACTTGCAAAACTAAGCTCCTATTTTTTTTTGTTCATAGGCGTTCAAGAAAAAATTTTGTGCACATTTCACAAGAAATTTATGTGTTTTAATACTTAAAAGGGACCATGTGGCCATATAAAATGTGAAATGTCACTTGGAACTTCAGGGATGTCCAGTTTTCATGGCAAAAGAAATACTGCCTGATTTATTACACACTGTAATATATGAAGGTATATTACAAGAGACAATAACCCTCATTCCCAGGCAATTTCAGCTTTCCAGGTAGTGTGGATATTGCAGTAAAGTATTGGACATTCTTCATGGCATCCATAAAAGTGAAGTTTTTACAATTTCATTTTGTGGACTTCTCTTTTTCCATCCCATGAATAACAACTCCATCACTGCATCTCTACCTTCCAATAGGCATTAACTCAGGTAAACAGATTTGATCTTGGAGATGGGCAACCACAACAGCCCCTTTACTCATGATACTGGCTCCTCTCCAAAATATTCAGGTTTGATATCAGTATTTGATGTCTAGCACAATCAGCTATGAGGTAACATTTAAGTTCAGCAGGAATTGCAACATGTCTCAGCATAGGTTTACTTACGCAGCCAGCTATATCAGGGTTTGCAGATGTCTCCTGTAAATTCCAAGAAAGTTTAAAGACACTCTTGTTTTTTAACACCTTTCCCTAATTCCTGCATCAGGTGGTTGTGGACATCACTGCAGCAGAAATGTAATCAGGATGTCATCCTGAAGAAGAGCCATAACTACAAAGCTCACAGCTCCATGAAGTGCATCCTGTGGCCAAGGCTGAGAAGGTGGATCAGGCTGCATTAGAGCAACAGCCCAGCATCCTTTTCATTCTCACCAATCCTATTGCACAGCCTGTGCCACTAATGCAGCAGTTTCTAACAAGGGACCAGCTGCTCCCTGAATGTCTCTACACAGAGCCTAGCACGGGCACAATTGTTATGGGAATAATATACCACAAATGGGACTCAAATAAGCATAATAACAAACAAAAGGGATAATGATACACAATCAAGCTAACAAGAATTATAATATAATTCAATCATCTCATTAACTTTACTAAAAGCTAGCTTTGTACACCAGTCTCCTGGCTCCTGAAAATGTCTTCAAAGGAGCACACATCTGATTGTACGAACTCCCATCATCAGTCAGGAAAACAGACATGAATGCAGAACAACAGGATTCCTTTCTGAGCCTGGAGAACAACCTGTTCATAACTAATATTCACGCTAACTTGAAAATGCAAGATCGAACCTACCTAAAGTGAAATAATTTCCAAGGCTAAAAGCAGAAATGTTTAAGTAGTCCAAGACAGGAACATAACTGAGGCCAGTGATTTTTCCAGTGAAATTCCCAGGTAACTTTGCATCACCAGCACAATTGGATAGGAAAAAGCAAAGGGACAAGTATTCGACTCATTGGGCACCTTTACTGTTGAAGGGCTTACAAAGACTGCACATGCTTTTGAAATTGACAACTGGCAGACTAAAGAAACAAGGAACAATGCATTTAATCCTTCCAGTTTTTAATATGGCCAGTAACTAGTTAGATTTTCACAACCACTTAGAAGACAGAAAATACTGCAATTTCCACTCTTATTAGCAAGAACAACATGGTACATCCCTAAGAAACCTGGAAGCAGGACAATGAGGTCCCAGAATTTAGAGTTTAACAAACCCCATACCCTTTTCACACCAGACTTTCCAGTGCCCTGTCACAAACTAGCAGTTGTGTCAGTCAGTTATTAGGTTGGACACCGGACAAGCAGTTATAAGCAATAGATTGCGTTCATGCTCCGGCTCAAACTCCTGGAAGCACATGGGATATGTTGAAGGTAAAAGAAATTGCAGCCAAGCACCCAAAAATTCAGTTATACTGCTTCTGGGAAACAAAAGCACCAAGCAATAAAGCCAACCACTGAGACAAGGCTGGTGCCGAGTCCCACAGACAATGATATCACACAGGCTTCTGTTTTAGAGGCTCAGGCACACAATAAATTAGGTGAGGGTGTTAAAACAACAGCTGGCTGCTAATTAGTCACAGCCCCCCTCAGCAGGGTATGAACAAAGTGGCAGAGAACATCTCAAGTAAATTAAATTTAAAAAAATCCTACTGCAATCACTCCCCCGACAGACCCTTCCTTCTTCTCCCTTCTCAGCTTTTTATTTATTGTAATTACTTTAGTAATAAGATTTGTTTCCTTGTTATTATATATATTACCATGCAGGGCAACAACAACAACAACAAAAAAGTAATAGCTGGGAAGAGTTATGGAGCTTATTTATCTCCTTGGCTGTTATTGGGCCGTTGGGTGGAGAGAACGATGAGGAGGTGGGGGCCTGGGAAAAGCAGTAAATAGAAAAGAAAGCATATTCCTCAGGAGCAGAGACATATGGGGGCATATTTACAAAGGAGGAAACACTGACAATGAGTGAATAGAGCTAATAACTCAGGGGGCCCAGCAGCTCTGGCTGATAAAGGAAGGAATAAACAATCCTGCACTGGAAGTGCTGTCAGAAGGGAGAGTCCTGGGGTGCATCTGTCTGCAGAGGGATGTTTAACACAGAAGGAGAGCTAAGGATGGGCTGTCGCATCAGCAGAGCACAGAGAGCCTTGGCTGAAACTGGGGTACCTCCCACAGCAGAGGGGAACTCAAACAAGTGCCTGGGGCAGGGCCAGACCCCATTTCTGGCTCCACCAAGGAACGGTTCGAGGAGATGAGAGCTAAGAAATGCTGCAGCTCATTTTATGTCATGCTGCACAGGCACCAGCTCTCTTTGCTACCCTAAGCTCCCAAATCCATCACTGTCCTCTCACTGGAGGGCAACAGAAGCAACACCTGAGGCACCAAAGAGCTGCAAAAACCTCTGGCCCCCTTGAGGAAAAATTAGCCCACACCAATATGCACTTCCCAGAGCCACAGAGTATGACAGTACAGGTATTTTTAGCTTTATCTCCTCTCAGCTCTTAAGGAAACCACCAGTGCACACAAACTTGCCACCTTACAGTGTGCAACTCAGAGCACAGCCAGGGTAAGTGATTAAAGGTTGAGTGTTTCACATTTAACAAAATGCTCTTTTTTTATCCAAGTGAGCCTTTGCTTCCACACGTGCCTACCCAACTACTTTTGGCAAGGTAGTGACAATTTAGATGAACTTCTGAAATAAAAATCAGGGAGGACAAACTCATACAGCATCAAAGAAGAGCAGCACACTAGTGCTGTAGTACCACTCTCCTAGAGAGACTGCATTAATTCAAAAAACAGTCCTCTCCCAGCACTCCCACATCTCTGCACTATCCTTGGAGAAACACACACATCATAGATTAAGTAGTCTGGAGAGAGCCTTTGGAGTGTGTTTGCAGAGTGCATGGCACCAATTTAGTTATGTGAGGCTAGATTGTGAGAATTAAACTTATCTTTCAACCCTCTGACCACAGAGAAGCAATAAAGAGAAGAAGGGATGTTTGCAGTTGTACTACTTTGTGTGACATCACCTCAAGATTTAGTCCTTGAGGATGCAGTTTTGGATCATAAACTGACTCAGACTAGCCCATTACCTTTTTTTTCCTATCCCTGATCGTTTTTGCCCTTATTGCCCAGAGAATGCAATACCTCAGTTCAGGGGAGTAAGCATTAATACAGGACAGAAAAAGGTCATACACACAAATAGTGCATTTTGGGTACAGAATCAAACATGCTTCTGCTCCTCCACTTAATATTGTCCTTCAAAACAGAAATTACCAGGTTCCAAAGATTAAGTGGGAGCACAGTCCTTTTTTCCTTCATAGCTTTTGAGAGTGTGCAAAGGAAACCTGCTCCAGAAGGGATTTTAGTGGACATTTCTCTCTCGCCATTTCAGTAATTGTTAAAAAACTAATGTTTTTCTCTGATGGATTTGAGGAGATAATGAACAAAGTCTCTGGAGTAAACAAGAATGAAATAGAAAGACTAAATATAAGGGGAGAGACAGGAAACACAGCACCTCATCTTGGAGCAGCAAAGCTTGCTCAACCTGTGTTGTGGGAGGGCAGGTGCAGGAGAGACCAAGGTGTCTATAAACCAGGTAAAGAATAGTCCATGGCTATAATCCAGAACACAAATGAGGATTTCCCCTAACTGCTACTATGGTTACACCATGGCTTTGAAGAAATCATGCAGCTTCCAATAATTTCATCTTCTTTTACAAAAAAAAAGACTCACCAGCTCCCATCTCCACTCATTGGTTCAAGTAAATTATAAAATGCATTAAGTTCTTTTCAATTAATTCTCTTTAATTCAATAGTAGGGAGGGAAAAGTGAGACAAGGGAGACAGATGGGAAAAAAAGGGAACATTAAAAGGCAGTAAAGGAAGAGGAAAAAGGTGGCAGCATAGGAGTGAGACATGAGCACAGAGGGCTGTGATATTGGCCAGCAAAGGATTTGTCAGTGGCGAGAGAATTTATGAATACACAAAATGCATAGATGCTTCATAAGTAGTCTGCATGGCAAGTATTCTCTAACACAAAACCATTTCCCCAGGACCTTCCACTTCTTGCTTGAGCAGTGATCTTGCAAGGCCAATCATTTTTAATTTAATACTTCTGGGAACTGGGGAAAAAAACCTCTCTGAAATAGGCACAATTGGCAAGCATCAAGTGTTAGCATTTGGCATCATTTATTACTGGTGTTTATGGTGATATAAATTAGGTTATACTGATATAATTAATAACCCTAAATTTAATGCATAATAAATAGCAATGTTTATCTAGACACTGCAGGGTCTGAAGAAGTCCAGCCAAAAGCACAAAATGTTGGCTACTCTGTTGAGTGAGCCCATGTGTGGGAGTGCCAGGTGTGTGTGTCTTGCAGGTCCAACAGATGCTGGGGAACAGCTGCAGGAACAGGCTGCTGACAGGAGGATGCACAGCAGGCACACACAGGAACAGGCAGCACAGGAACACATCACGAGTCAGCACGCAACTGAACAGGCATGTGTGAGCACACATAGCTCTATACTCAAATGTGTGATAATGAGTTTATGTGGAACACTGTGGAGAGCAAACAGTGTTCTCTTTCTTCACAAACCACTCTTTTTGTGCTGCTGTAATCCAGCTTTTTACAAGTTCCCTCCCTGAATCCTGCTTTCTGGATTCTGCACAACTGCAAGTATAATTAATCTACTTTGGGGTACAAAGATTTCACTCGAACAGAGGAACTTTTTTAAAGCAAAAAAAAATTTAAAAGGTTTCACCAGAGGCTACTCTGCACCATTCCTCCTAAATCTAAGGTTTTCCAAGAGCATTATTTTTCACATTCTACAAGTTGCAAACAAGACTAATCGTTCAAACAGCAGTAGATCTAGACTGACATTTCAAATTGCTCTAAGGTGATGTGTGTCACTCATTCTATAAGGAAGAAAACTCAGCCAAAAGTCAGGCAGAGACCAAGGTCTCTTAGTCCAATCGTAGCAGAGCCAGGAACAAAGCACAGGTTTCTCTCTCCCCCACTGCCATTTTCTACCACATTCCTAATGAAGGTGATACTCTTCTTCATGGATTCTCTTATTTTACTATGATGTAGTTTAAAAGTGGGCTACAGGTATGGGAGTGAAGGTACAGAGCCATAAAGCAAAACAACACTTATTACTTTGGATTATCACAGAACAACTTTTGCAAAATATGATCAGACTGCAAGGACACCAAGTACATGACTGTCGCTTCAGATTGACTTACACTAACTGGTCTTGGAGGCTAAAACTAATTTTTTTTATTGTAATTTTTATCAAAAGAAACTAAATTGAAACAAATAACTGTATCAGGTCAGATCACAAATCCATATGAGGCAGCATCCCATCACCAGCAGTGGTCAAAAGCCAGTGTCTGGCAGAAAGCATAAGATTAACTTTATGAAAAGCAGTATCCATTATTTAATTTAAAAGATATAACCACTATCAGATCAGCTGAATATTATTTGACAACCCAGCACCTGAGCCTTGGTCAAGATGGAGCAAGACACTGGGCTACACACAGCAACACACCGATTTTGTCTGAATTGAACACAGTCAAATCAACTGCAGAATTTAGTAGTAATCTGTATTTTTATGTGATGACAAGCCCATTTGTTTCACCCTTCATTTAGCACCAGTGACAGGGCTCCAAGTCTCTATCTCTGACAGACAGGGAGGGATTCTCTGAGCACTGACTGAAGTGAAAGAGAGGATGGAGAGCTGCTTCCTGGCTCAGCCCCACATAGGCAGAGCATAATCTCATTCCTGCAGACCTGTCTGTGTTAGAGGGGCATTTCTCTGCGTGTAACTTTCAGATCACATTAACCAAAGCAAATACCAAGGCCCTGATCATCTTGTTGCATGAGGCTCCCAAAGTGCAATGGTGCAGTGCCCTGCTGAGATGAGCACTCGTCCACTGAGCTGTGCCTGCAGCAGGGAGCCAAGCTGGGCAAGGGGCACAGCTGGGCTGCTGCAAAAAATCCTTTGTAACCAGGCACTGGTTGTGCACACCCCAGAACACAGAGCTAGAGAACAAGAAGAGTGAGGAGATTTAAAAAATTGCCAACAAAAATTAATGCTACTCTTTTTAAAATAAAGATACTGAAACACAGTAAGAGATAAGGTCACTGGAATTCCCTGTGTCCAGCACTAAGCCAAGATGCTTGTTGGCCTGCATAGTGGATTTGCTGCATTCAGCATGCCCAGTCCTCACAGGAGGAAGGCGTGAGATCACAGCAACTTGTATAAAACTAGCAGAGAGCAGCAGGTTGGGATGTTAGCAGAGGGAACAACAGACACTCTAGCAGATTTTTTGGGGGTGCCTGGTGGTACTTTAAGAAAGGAATTGTGAATACCAGGGCAAACAAGGAATTTCGTTGAATGAACTATCTAACAGGTTTTAGAGACGTAAAAACATTTAGCAAGTATCTTCTTACTAGTGTTATTGTCAATGATGGACTATGGATCAGCTTTCTCAGAAAATAGTTCCCTCAACATTGATTTGAAAGATAACAAAGATTAGTGGAGCATTTAAACTTGGAAAACTTTTTAACTCCTCACCAGACTTAGCCTCAGTGCAAGCTCAACTCCACCAGGGAAGGCAGCAAAACACCCTCCTGTGAGACAAAAGCCCAGGCAGTATACTTCATTCATGTGTCACCTAGAGCCATGTCCTCTCTCCTGAGGGTCCCTTCTTTGCAACACTTGCTCCTGACAACTGGAGAGAAAGGTCAGGTATTCCCTCCAGTTCTGCATCTGCTGGAAACTGTAAATGTAGTGAAAGGAAAAAAAAATAAAAAGGAGGGGGGGGTAAAAGCCACAACCTTTTTTCTTGTTTCTTCTGTCTGGAAGGATCAATAAAGCATTTGATGGCAAGAGACGCTTCAAATACCCTGGGACAGTATCCAGATATTCTGAACAGTCCTCCCAGACTCCTTGTAGACTCAGGTCCTGGGGACCACAGCAGACTAAAAGCTGTGACTTCACAGAATAGAGACTGCCAGAAAAGCCCAAGGAGCTCCCTGCTGAACCCCTCACCCCAAACAGAAATTAATTAGTGTGGAACCAAACTCAAGGCAGTTGCTGCTCAGGACTGCTTTTCTGTTCCTGCAGCACTCCATCTGCACAACCCCAAAGCAGGTGGGAGAATGTCACTTAAGAAGAGTTGTTCCTCTATACTTTGCTGTGTTTCAGTGCTTATTTAAGCTCATCTTTCAGCTTCAAGATTTGTCATATGTTCCACTTTAATAAACCAGGGGACACAGCTGTTGCCAAAACCTGCAAGACCCTCTAGCCAGGTGAAGGCACACAAGTCACCAGCCACTGGTAGGATGTGATCATGACATCCTGCCCCTGCATCAGACAAGACCAGTAGTTATTAACTTACAGCCACTCCACAAACACCCAAAGTGAACAAACTACTGACTGCAGAGAAAAGGATTTTTTTTTCCCTGATAAGTGCAAGCCTACCTTATCTTAGTGCACTCTCCCAGCTTTCAAAGGAATTCCTCATCCACAGATTGCAAAGCAATATTTATTTTTTGTTGACATGTTAGGAGCAAAGTTTTACTTTTTCCACTCATGTACAGGGAGAGGGAAGGGAAGTTAGTGTGGGTGGACAGGGATGGTATAAGGCAAAGAATGAAAAAAAAAGAAATCAGTGTTTTCCAAGATCATATTCAGTATCTCTTAGGAAACATGTGGGAGGAAGATTGAAAAGGAGGTGGGAGACAGAGGGAGCTTCACTATATGGAAATATTTCCGTGAAAATTTAAAAGATCCTTACTCATCTTCCCCCCCACCCGGCTATACAAAGCATTAATTACAGCCAGTCCTTACCAAGATTATCTGTCTTGCAGGTGTAATCTGCCCTGCTGCTTTAACAGAATGCATAGGCCTCCATTTATCAAGAAATATCCTGTTTCTCCAGCACCACTAACACTCCATCCAGACAACTGAGAGATCTTATGGCCACAGACAATACAGAATCACATGCACCTGACAAATGCAAGACAGCACACCAGGCCATGTCTCAGATTCACACTTTCCATACGGGATTGATAACAAAATGAATGAAATGTGAGGAAAAGGGAATTCTCCTGACCCAAACACTGAAGTCAAGACCTGGTAGGACAACAAGGGTAAAGCCTGCAGAAAAACACAGCCAGCTGCAGAAAAAGGGCTCATCACAACTCACTTGCCATGGATGACTCCATCAGGATTAAGCATGGGTACAATCTTGAAAATGAAGCATTTCCGCAGGAGTTCAGCGATGGGATCACTGCTCACCAGGAACTCCAGGGTCCCCTTCATCACCCAGCTGGCATTGCTCTCCCCAGGGTGAACACGGGCTGTTAGAAACACATAAGGACGATTGCCTGGAAAACAAAGCAAAAACATCCCATAACTGAACAGGACTTTTCTTTGAATAATATCTTTGCAGTACATTTTATTCCTTTGAATTGAGATAATTCAAAACGTATGCTTAAGGAAAATACATCCCCCTAAACAGTCCAGAAATATCCTCAAGGTGCTATTTGTAAATTGAACCTCAGAACCAGCTCAATGCCAGTTTCATCTGATCCTTTTGCCTGTTTATTCTATTATACCTTACAGATATTTACATGTGCCATTAGAGAGCATTCTGTATGTGCAGATTACTGGGGTTACTGCCTCTCCAAATGGCACCAGCATACATTCTAGCAATTCTTGGAAGCTTTAACCTCTCAAGCTTCATTAAGGCTTAAAAGACAGCTAGAAATTATTTAATTTTCTAAGGTCCTGCTCTACTTTCTGTATTTCAGCATTAACAATTCAGAACTTTATAAATATTGAAGCAGATCTGCCCACCCATAAGGACCCTAAGGACATGGAAGTTGCCTGATCTCCGGCAGTAACCTATTTGTAGGGTCAAAATCATAATTAATCAAGCTAAACTGATATAATTAGAGAAAATGTATTAATATGTTCACCAGATAAGCTGCAGAAGTTGAGTGCTCAAAGCTAATCGTTATTTCGTAACCATCTAACAAAAGGTAGGAATAATGCACATAGTTCAAGGAGGCTGTTACTTTTGATGGAAAAATGTTGTTCAGTTTTATATAATATACTCAGATTGGCAAAGCTGATTTTCAGAAGTTGCAACTAGAAGAGTTCAACTGTTTCTAGCAATACATTTGGCACGGGAAACACAAGCTGTGGTAATTCAGGGTAGGGAGCGGTTTTGGGGATTTTCTTTTTTCTAAAAAGCAAAAAAATAAACTTCTTACTAAAAAATTTATTGGTAATCTTTACTGAACCTGTTTCAAAGCAGACTTGCAACTTAACAGCAAAAGTTTCCTTGTTATCAGATATGTTATTTGCTGTTCCTGTGAAAAAACCACCAAACACATTTGGTCTAGTTACAAGCCTCCAAAAGCTCTCAGTATACATATGCTTAGAAAAAAACCCTAAGTTTGACAGCAGATTCTTTGAAGATCCCATCTGTGCTGCGCGTGCTCCACTGATGGAGCAAGGAGATAGTAGAAGGCAGAAGGAGACACCTGCCAGGCTCAGAAAATAAAAGGAAAGGAGAAACTAATTGTCTGTCTTAAAAGGATCCTTTTGTGAGCATTCGCTATCTCAGGCTGTTGTCACAAGTCAACCCGACAGATTTACTTTAGTGGAAAGTATTATCTGTCAGGGCATCACAGCGATGCCAGGAGAGGTTTGTCCTGCTCTATCAGGCAGTGTCAGAGCTCAGGCTCTGCTCCCTGAACTGAAGGGCCCCAGCTGACAGGCTTGGGAGAGGTAACAGAACAGAAAGCAAAACTAAAGGCCTCAGCTCAGCATCCTTGTAAACACGTGCTGAATTAACAAGGTACATGCCTTGGTTCTTAGGTCCCAACGCCACCAAACAGGGAGTCATAACTCCACTGTGAAAATACAGATGCTGTTAAAGAGCTGTTTAGTTATTTGTCTGACAAAGCAAAGGCTGTGTCAGAGCTGAGAACAGAGGTGAAATTTCTCATTTCACAGTCAAACAAGGAACAAGCACTAGTTTTACTCCATAACTATATTCTGCACAGTTCTGCTCAGTATATACATTACAGCACAACTTAGTTACATCTTACAGGGATGTACTCTGATTTGGAAACAATCCCCCTCAATACTTCCACGCTTTTCTCTTAAGCAGTTGGTGAGCACTGAACGAGCAAACTGCACTCTCAGCAAAAAGAGCTCACACAGAGCAATCATCTTCTGGTCCAGTAATGCAACTGGGACTCTTTCTCAATAGACACTTATTAGGCTTTTATCATTCTTATACCTTACCATACTAGGGACTTAGGACATTTGGATCAATGGGTATACATAAATGCCGTTGACACTTGCAGATTGCAAAGGATTCCTCCAGCTCCTTAAAAACTACTAGCCATTCTGACTTCTTTTTTCCCCAAAATTAGAGCACACTTTCTGTTCTGCTCCAGCTAATTGTGCATTACCATCTACCTTAATAATGCTTAAAAATAACATGCAAAAACTACCTCTCAAAAAGACATGAGCTGAATTCTGCATTTTCCAAACATTTTCTCCCACCACCATGATTTAGTGCTGTTTTACAGGCTCATTGCTGAGCTAAACTTATGGGGCTGTGCGGTTGTAGCTGGGAATGAGACTCCTGAGGACTTCTAATGGACAACAGCTGTAAATAGCACAGACCAAAATAAAATGTGCTCTTTTGCAATTGATAAATACAGCCTTAACAACTCTACCTCTTCTGTATATTGGGAGAGAGCTCAGCATCTCGACTGAGCAGTCTCAGTCAAAATAAGGAAAAAAAAAAAAAAAGAGACTCTAAGCAAGGGTTTTCTCATGTCAGAAACCCAGAATAACTTGCCATAACTCTGCTAATTTTAATAACATGGGACTGGCAAAGGCCAGAGTTCTGCTTTTCCTCTCAAAGCTCAAAGTCAAGCTCATCTTACTTATATTCAGTGTTTGAAAAACTGCTGGAGTGTCCAGATCTTAAAACCCAGGGAATAAGAGAACAGGGGAAGAGACCAGAGATCACCTACACTGCTTCCCTGTGGGTGACAATGGAGGGCCCAATAGTGTGCAGGACCAGCCAAGAAAAACTTCCATTCTAGTTAAAATTTCATTTAAAAGATCCCCTCCTGCCAAGCACATCCTCAGTTCTGACATCCCATCCACAAGAGAGTCATAACCAAGGTATGTACAAGCAAGGAAACTACAGCTCTTGTTAACTGCTTTTTCCCTTCACGGGAGCCATCACAGCCAAATCCCACATCCAAACACTGCTCCCCCAGAGTGCTCCCAGCATGAAAACTAGTGAAGCAGCAAATAGAGCAAAGAGCTGATGACACAGCCATAAAACTTGCTACCCTTGAAACACCTGGAAAACAGCAGGAATCACACATGTAAATCACCTATGTTTTACAGCATATCCAGTTACTTGTTTGCCTTAGAATTATTTTGTTAACTGCAATTAGCATTAGAGATCATTCAAGCAGTGAACAAAGCACTGGTCAACTACACTCCACAATCAACTGGTATCACCAGTCAAGATCTCTCCACTCAGTTCAGCTGTTTCAATTCCTCCTTGACTTCCAACAACGCCACAACTGCAGTCCTGACCAGACTACATCCATACTACCCAGTACAGCTTACTGGTTTATACTGGTGCCAGCTGCCCTTCTCTCTGTGCTCTTTCAGAGCCCCTTGTACTCTTTCCCTGCTAACCTATCTTCAGAACACACAGCCTTAGGTCCTCTCATGTATCTCCTTCCAGGACCAGAACTGAGCTTAAGTCTTCAAAATCCCCAGGCCAGCACTTAGGCAGCTCCCCACCAAGTTCTCAGGAAGCTGCCAGAAAGCTCAGTTTAGCCATTTATCTCTGCAAAGCCCACATGACACATAACCTTCTCTAGGAACGTAAATAATAAAAAGGGAATGTAGAGGAACCTTTTCATGCTACATAAAGCCTTATCCAACAAATCATGTCTCCTTACACTGTGTTACATTTTGACATGCCCAGAATATAACATGGCATCAACAATACCCAAGGTGAGAGATTAAAGAAACTCTGATTCCTCTTGCAAAACTTCAAGCAAAGAACCTTTGAATAATAATTTTAGTAATGTATCACCTAATTCCCATCTCTCCTTCTCTTCACTCATTTTTGACTGTGGATATATGCATGAAAATAAGAGCTTTGTTCTTATAGTCCTGCTAACTTGCTGCTTAATCCCCCTGCCTCTGAGGATCCTCCCCTAGTCATGATATAACTTAGGATCACTAAGAGGTGACTTTCATGTCACTAATCATGACATCAGTTGGGGAAAGAATAGCCAGAAAGAAAGGAACAAAACCCCATTAACACAGCAGTGTCCCTCATCAAGAGGAGCACCGAAAGGAAAGGAAATGCAGTTCCAGATGCCCTGGCCTGAGCTGCTGTTTTAAATTATTTCAAGCTGAGATTTGAGCCATGCCATTTGTAAAGACACAGGGCACTGAAACAACATAGGAATTTTTTTTAAAGAGTCAAAGGATATTATATACTCAGCATGTGAAAAATTCAACCTAGATCCTGGTTTTGACTGAAATTTTTCTGACTGTGCCTCTGCATACTTCTCTTCCCTTTACACAAGCCCAGGACCATTAAGACACAGGCTTTTTTTCTTCTTTATGCCTAAATACAGCGTCACTACCATGAGTCTTACACAAATCAAAGGGTCAAGTTTACCTCAGTATATAATAGACAGAAATCAAGAAAGCTAAACTCTCCCTGCCAACTTAATTAGCTGTGGCCACTACAGGGTACTATGCAAGTAAATGATGGGTAGGACAGTCGTGTAGCTCTTCCATGTCACAGCTGCATCCTGCCTTGGATACATCTGATATGCCCAAGGCTGCACAGTTATGCAAAGGCAGAGAGAAAACAGGATATGGTGTGATGTACAATGAATATATTAAACTATGTTTGTAAAACGCATCAAATACTGAGATCACAGAAAACATGAGACTGATCTCAGGCACAATCTGTGTCAGACAATTTTTCCCCCTCCTAAAACTTTTCCATTCGTTGTCAGTCTTTTGGTTGCCTTAAGACAGAATAGCTCTTTCCTCTCCATCTCTGCCCCCCTCCCTCCCCCCATTGCTGTTTCCTTGCTGACCCTGCTTTTGGCTAAATGCTCCTGAAGTAGACACATCTTAAGACAGAGGAAAAATATAGTCTAGCAGGATCAGCTGCTGTTTTCTGGAATTATAAATGAGCTATTTATTTCTTAAATAGGTCTGTATTATATGTGTTATTACTGTTACCTGTGGCAAAGTAGTTGAACATTACAAATTATCTCAGCTGCCTGTTCTTTACCTTCATAACTTGGTGGGGGAGTTTCAGCCTTCAAGTTGCTTGGCAACCTCCTTTTGTGTGTGTGTTTTATGAATTCATTCACCTCGAATCAGAGATGATCAGGGAGCTGAACATGGGTATAGACTGCTCAGCCTCAGTTCACCTTGACACCCTACTATTGCTGGGTTTTAACTCCAGGAAATTGGTAAGCAAGTTGTCAAGTCCATTTTGGATAAGCTTCCAAAATATGAAGCTCTGCAGGCAGAACCCATGAGAAACCTAGTATAACCTTTCGCAAATTGTTTCAGTTTTTAACACCCACATCACAAGTGTGCGCACCTGCATTAGTGTAGCTGAAATTTCCAATCACTGCATCATCCATATCTGGATATTCCAACTCAACATTCACTAGCATATCCCATCTCATCCTGCACACTCTCTGAACTGCTCAAATACCATCAAACTTCAAAACTGAAACCATGCAGGTACCTTATTAGTCTGTTAACAAGTAAGCTACCTTGCATTTACCTCCTCCCAGATCTGTCACTAGCAGAGGAGTTCCTCTACCTGGGTGCACCTCCCACATTTGCACTCATTGCTGCTGCCCATCTACTCCCCTCAGTCAGATTCCAAAGGTGTGAAACCAAGATCGGAGACAGCTGGTTAGGAAGAAGCACTGCCAAGAAGGATTAGGGAATTATAGCAGAGGAGTTAGTGATGCAAAGCAGTTGCAAAAATGGCAGCTCTCCTGGGACTTACTACCAGGCAACAGCACAACTAAGGCAAGGAATGCTGTCACTTCACTCTGCTCAACTCAGTAGCTAAAACCAAATAGTTGCAGTGTTGTGCCCACTATTGCCCACCATGGTTTTAAAATTTATTTGATGAAGAGGTCATTAAAAATGATAAAAGGTTCAGAAGTCATAACTTCAGCAGAAAAATAGGAGAAAATGGGTTTTAGACATAGAAAGCAAAGATGAACAGAGAGAGAAAGATAACCTTTAAATAGCAAAAGGCAGCTATAAAAAGAGTTTGCAATTAGTTGTCCTCACTGTCCACTAGGACTAGGTTGCATAAAAAGAAACACAAGTTAGTATCAACTAAGCCAACCTGTAGTGAACCAACTGCCTTCACTTCTGTGCTAGCTTATTTGCCCAGCCTCCTGCTGCCTCCTTGTTCATGAAGTCCTGCGTCAAGCCACTCCACTACACTGCCCAGAGCAGTGTCAGCACAAGGCCTACAGCCACCTAAGTCACCCTAGCTCCCCCTTTAGAAATTCAGTCCATGATTTCTCCTACTCCTCTGGAATTAGCTCTGTGTTCCAAAAGCTACTCCAGTCCACAAGACACCTCTGCCATATTCTGGGGTCTCTTTGATGCAAAATGTCTGCTTACTACTTAATACGATGCACTTTAAAACATGTTAACCATTAGCCACTAGTGACTAATCAGACATATTTCATCATCATCCTATTGTGACATTATTTGGATGTCTTCACACATACAGTTCACTTATGAAAAGTTGTTTCGCCTGCTCAGTTAGTGACAACCCTATCATTTTAAAATTGGAGTAATACAATTACTGGGTTTTCTTTTGTTAGTAATGATCTTCCAAAACCCTTCTATTAGCCTTAAGAGTATCAGCTTCTCTGCATGTGCCCCTTGGAAAGTATGAGAAGCAACCACTAAGGTCAGCTCCAACATATGATCCAGCTGGCTTATGGAGAGAGCTCCAGATTATCTGTCAAAAGGCAGGCAGGGATCTATCATCACCTGCTTCTTTAACACACACATTATGGCCTTAATTTGTTCTGTGGCAGCAGGCAATTTCAGATACTCATGTATTTTGTACTCCCATAGTACTCCCATCAATCTGTATGTTTTTCATTCAGTATGGGAAATATGTGGATGGCCTTGCAGAGATGCAAGACTTCTGAGTCATGGCAAGCAGGGAAAAATAGTATTTTCAGGTTAGGTATGTACATGAATTTCACCTTCCGGGTTAGGTATAAATATGAATTTCACCTTCTGGGTTTTTTGTATGACGCTAACATTGACCCAAGAGAAGAACCATCAGCAGGCACTCAGAAGACTGTAAGACACTGGAACAGAGATCCATCAAAGCAGACTGTACAGTGTTCTCATTTAGTATTATTAGACAAGTGGCAGGATCGCCCTAAACTGTCCCACACCTAAAAGAAGGTGCAGGCAGGAGATATCCTGCAGGTTTCTGCGCAACAGGCAGAGTGCAGAGATCTGTAGAGTTATAAAATCCATAGGCTGTTTTCTGAGAGAAGGATTTCATCTGAAATGAAATCAGGCAGGAGGAGCAGACTGAAAAACTTCCATTGTCAGAAAAATATCTCTCTGGGTAATCCACAATGATGGAAAAAGGAAACCCTGATAATTTATGTGACAGTTTAATGGGATTTTTGTGACATACGATACTTTAGAAAGAATTCGCCCAAATAGGACAGACAGGACTTTAATAAGACTTCAGCTCCAAACCGGCAGTATTTTCACCCCTTGCTTTTACATTTCATTCTACATACCCACTACTCGCTCACAGCTCATCTTTCTCATTTGCAAGGCACATTTCAACATTGCAAGAGCAACGACTGAACTTTCTAGTTTGATCGCCCGCCAGAGAGACCTACGAGCATCTGATCCCTGAAGGGATCAAGCTGCCTTTGCGCCTACAGGGCAGAGCATTACTGAGCTGTGAACTCTGAAGCATGAGCTGCCCTCCAGCCACGTCCCCTGCTCTGTGGATGGCACTAATGGCTTCTGTGCAGAAATTAAGGGCAGCAGATGGACAGTCTGGAGCAGGAGTTGCTCACAGAGGGGATGCCCCCAGAACAAACTCCAGGAGGAAATGGCTTTCACACAGTGAGTAATGCCTCAGCCCATGTCTCCTGCCTACAAGAGACACAACCTTTAACCCCCCAGCACAATACCCCAGGCCCTTCACTGCCTTCACTTCAAGAGCAGGCACAGCAGCGAGAAGAATCACTCAGAGTGCTAAACTTGGGTGAATCCAGGGTTAATGGGATGAAACTCCACAAAGGAACATTTAGGCTGAATATCAGTGAGTTACACTAAAGAGACTCCCCTGTGGAGAGGTAGAAGTTAACATTAAAACCACATTGCCCAGAGCACAAGAAGTCATTCTGCACACAACAATCTTGCAGTAGCTGGGGACAGAAATAACCCAACAGGCATTTGTTTTCTTCACTAACTTCAGTGGATCCAGTTGAGAAGCCCTTATTTTGCTGGAAAATCTCCTTCTGGGAATGGAGGCAGGAATGGTAAAAAGTTGTGTGAAGACCTCAATATTTTGTCCAGTCTTTTTGTGACTGCAGTAGGCTAAGATTGACTTAGGACTTGCACTGGGGACTGTTAGCCCTAAAATGGGCAAAGAAAATGGAGCACCTGTCAGAATTTCTTTCATCATGGGGAATAATAGCCAAATTTAACAGAAAAACAAGTTATCTATTGTGTAGTACTTCAAGCTGTTCTGCTCTACAAAAGACAGTTCTATAGTTTATAACAAAAAGCTCTTTACTATCTATACAGAACAGATTTAAAACCCACCTAGTACTACCTGCAGCATTATACTTAAATATATGTTTTGCTTTTAAGAGGCACAGATCCATCTCTGCCTCTGACTTGAAAGAAATAAAATATGTATTAAAAAGAAGCGCAATCAGAGCCTCTCATTGTCAAAGGCATAAAATATCAATTTTTGTTAGGATATAAAAGTATCACAGATTGCCTCTGATGGGAAAAATTAAATTCTTGGTCTTCACTTGATTTGATATTTATCACTCCGTTGCTCCAGAAATATCCTAATAGGCAATGTTTCTTAGAAATACTATTCTGTATTTCTCCTGCAGTAAGCAAACTTAAAGGAGTTTTAAATTTTGTGGTTTTTTACATACAAAAAAACCCCAAACAAATATCAACAACAAAAAAACCTCAGAGAAAAAGAAAACAGAGTCTCCAAAAACATCATCTAACACTTCACTGTGTCAACAATTTCACAGTAAAGGACGTTCTTCAGGCTGACCTCATTTGTGGCATCACTACATTGACTTTTACATCATTGCTGTCCAAGTCTATTCTGAGTCTTGGAATTACATTGCCCAGAGCTGATCCCAAAGGAAATTACTGCTGCCACAAACAAAAGATAGATAAGGTAAAACTGTCTCCAAATTTTGAATAGTGAATCTTTTCTCCATTGCAAGGTCTCAGAACAACTCCCCAAACATCTGAGCAAGATAACACAAATAAGGGGTCAACATTAAAGGTCCTTCAATCAGATCATCACAAGAGCAAAACTGACATCAGCCCAACCATCTTGTACCATGACATAAACAGCACCATCTTTCATCTTCTAGACTACATGACATATTGTGTGACAGACCAAAAGAAGAACATAAGTTTTCCAAGGAAAATAACAGAGATGAACCTTGAAGTTCATACCATATTCTTTTCAAGCAGTTCTACTACGGAAACACCTTAAGGATGAAGAAGGAATCAGGATCATATGGCACAATCAGAATCCCTGAATACGTGACAAAACTAGGTGGAACAAAATTTACCACTGCATGAAATAGATAACATGCAGAAATCTCAAACATTATGTGCTAAGACACTAAGCAGTCACTGTCTCAGGTCAGTAAGTTCTTCCCTTCAGATGATAGCAAAATGATGTCTAATGGATGATGTCTTTCTACATCAATCACTACAGGGTGCAGAATGTCAAGCTAGGAAGACTAGCCTGTTTGAGGAAATAAGATGGTAGGAAGGCGAGAGAGAGGGAAAAAAATGTTCTTTTATCCCTCCAAGTTGCTACAAAGCACAGAAAAAGGTACTCATGACTAAAGAAGTCAGGCTGCCAAACAGTCTTGTCAGTCCCAGAGGGAACAGAATTGGAAAATGCGATGTCCTGCCTCAACACTCCACGGATCACTGCAAAAGTGAGTGTTTTCACACAAGAGAGCATTTTGTTCTTAATTTTAATAATTCCTAATTGATATTTATTTAAACAGAAATTTCCAGAAGGTTCTTTTACATAAATAATTTAACAGTACAAGTGATGGCTCCTAGACAGTTGGAATTTCTGATGTGTAGTGCACAGACTAAACTTCACGAAGCTGATACTGTGATATGTTTCCTCAATCCCAATGCCTTCCTGAACTATCACCCCAACACTTCCCCATAGAACTCTGAACTTTTTCAATTGACCCTGCCACAGAACCCTTCTGTTGAAGCTCAGCCACTCTGTACAACCTATACAATCCACAGCAGGAGTGCCTTTCTGACTTGCCATAAGAAACACTCATATCGTGATCATTATATTCCAGAGCATTCACTGTTGCTTCATCTCCTGCTCTGAAAACTCTGAGTGCTTTTAAAAGAAACACTTATTTATATGAAAGAAAATCCCTCTAAATCATGGTCATGACAGGCTAATGGCTAGACCTGCAAAGATGATTTATCTTCCTGCTGTATCTAACAAAGCTTCTTATGCTAATACCTTGTTTTCAAAATATGAAGAGACTTCTAACTGATGTTTTCTAACTATAAGAATATACAGTTAATGAAAAATGCCTTACATCAAAAAATAACCTTCACCTGCCATCTAACATCCCCATCAACTCTCAAAATCAGAAGATCCCCTTGCATTATTTTTTTCTTCTGTATTTAGTGTGCTTCCCTCATGGATGAAGAAACCAGCTATTCAGTCTCACTGCCTGTTTATAATCCAAATTCATTTTAGAGTTTGCATGCATTAGCCATGTGCTTTAATTTGATATATTTTATTTTATTTCAGTCCATTAAATTACATTTGAGGCAGGTTATATGGCCTCATGGGGAGCACTACCCTTTGTGCAAATAGCAATTATTTTGTCTGGGCTGAGCCTAATTTCACATTGCATCTTGATAGGCTGACAAACAAGGTCATGGTGTCTGTGTGGCAAGTGATGTCCCAACTGGTGGGAGAGACTCTTGACAAGCTGGAAGGTGGATCCTGGGACTGTACTGATTAAAAGGGTATGATCTAAGATATGAAATTAAGGAGCAAGCCATCAATTATGAGAAGAAGTGTATCTACAGACATTCTGCGTAGCTTGCAGGGCCATCACCTGTGCCAGCACAGAGACTGTAAGCATCTCACTACATGTTTATTGGTCATTCATGGTTAGAACTGGGGAGAATAAGGGTAGTGGGCGTATCACAGCCCGTGAAACCCCCAGAGTCCTTCATCTCTCACTTACTTTCCTACCCTCTGGCCAGTAGCTCTTGGTGAAGCACAATTCCCACGTGTCACGCTGTGCCTCACGGTGACCCTCGAGCCATTGTTTTTGTGCCCTTTCAAAACGCTTGACAAAACTGACACAGAAGGAGCTTGGCATCTGGAAGCTGTGACAGACATGATATGACCTGATTCATAAAACACAGCTAAACAGCTTGGGCTGCCAGAGGCCAGGATTTACAGGACAGCGTTTAAGAACAGCCTGCTCTGCTAAGCGTACCTTCCTACTCCACAGCGATACAAATTCCCAAGCTGGGTGAGGGTGACCTGCAACACTACGAAGTGACAAAGCAGCCAAGACACTAATCCTCCTGGAGCTCACCCTGTCCACTGCTAGTCAGGACAGGGAAAGAAGGACCTCTGCTCTGGCTGCACCTTTTCCATGTGGCTACAGGGGTAGAGAGCACATTAAAAAAAAAAAAAAAAAAAAAGGCTTTTTCAGAAATTCCCCCAGCACAGCAAGCACAAATTAAAAAAACTCAAGCCACAGATACTTTTTGCTGTGTTATCCACAACAGTCATTTTCACAATAAAAGCCTCTCTGCATTTCTATTTCCAGCAGGCACAGCCTGAGCAGCAAGGAATTTAAGGACTTCCTGCCCTCTTATCCATCTCTACCTATTTTCTTCATCTCTATTTCAATCACTAGTTGCAGTCTTCTGTTAGGTGCTCACCAGGGGACCTAAATTTCCTTTGGGAGACCTGTCAAAGTCACCCTGATGCCAGTGATAATAAATTCCATCACACTCATCTTCTTTTGAAACACTTCATAGACTGAAGAAGATTACATGTTTCAAGTGTGTTCCAAGTTATGAAAACTGGATTTTTCTGTAGATATCTTCAAGTTGTGCAAGGCTAAAATAAAAATCAGAGTTGGAAGCTCCACATCTGTTTCCCAAGCCCCAGTCATAAAGAATTCTGTGCTATCCACATTCACCCTAGAAGCAAATTTCTACATAATCCATTATTTCCAACCACTTACTCCTCTTTTCATTAGCCGTGAAAATGAGCTGAAATGAGCACTTAGACATAACCAGTAGAGCCTTCTCTCTATTATGCTATTTGTCCTTTACCAAGATTAGGTGCCATTTTCATTCTGAAACCTACCCATCCTTCCCAAAATTACCAAAAATACACACACACACTTGCAGAGTGCCATGATATTCCTTTATCCACCACTATTATGTCATGTTTTCAGACTTGGGGAAAAAGTGAAAGATAATATGAAAGTAATAAGGGAAGAATGGGGGAATAAAATTGGATGATGAAGTTTTCTGGTTTTCTTAAAAACAAAGCAAATAAAATAAAATTCTATAACATTTGGGAAACTCAAAAGAAAACTCCATCATGTCTTTTAATATTTTCCCCTAAGTTATCCACAAGTCCTCCCTTATCTGCAGGCAAAGACATGCCTCCAACCCAATCCTGACTTCTTAATTTACACATACTTATCACCTTCCACCTATATCATATTTTAATAAAAATTTCAACCTATTTTATTAAACCTCATCATTTCAAAGACAGAGAAGCAACACCCAGACTAAGCCAGAAAAGTCTTCAAAACAGTTAGTTAAGCAAATTCAATGAAGAAAGAAGAGTAAAAGTTTACAAAAAGAATTGCAAAGTGGCAAGGAAAATTACTTTTTTTTTTCTTTTCCCCACAGCTAAATAGCACAACAATTGCAATTGATAGAGCAAATAAAACTCTAAATGCACTAGTTATTTGATAGATGTCATTTTTCCAAGTGTTACAGCCTCATAATAAATGCCCTGAAATGATACAGAAGTCCAAGTTTAGCTCTTTGGGAGCACTAGTGCACTTTGCAGTATCTACCATGTCACTCGTCAACTCGTTGATCTTATCAGCACATTTGCAGTCTGAGCATAGCAGCTGTCTCCACTTGTTTTTTAGCAATTTCTATTTCTGCATTAGAAACAGGTGGGCAAGCTCAGAGAGCTAACAAGTTTCTCTTTGATGTAGAGATGGACTAATCCTCTCATTAACAGCATGCCCTTTTAAAAATCATTATGGGGTATTTTTAGTCCCATTTCATTTTGGTATTTCTGTATAATTGCAGCCCATTAATTGCAAATTCTTGTTTCTAGAATCTGTCAGCAGCAGCAAGAAGTATCAAGCCTGTGGTGTCTGCCAACTACTAGTTTCCATATATTGCTGCTCTTAATTTACTGGTGCAAGATTGACTACACCAGTCACACAGGAGTGGTTCTTGTTCTCCAGTTAGAGAAATTAAATTCAGTTGAACAGGTCAGACAGAAATCTGCATAGACCCTCCCAGTAAAATCAACTTACAAGTGGAAATTAGAAATAACAGGTGTTCAGAATTACAGATACAAAACCCTGAGCAAACCAAATGCACAGAATGTATTGCAAATATGCCTCCTTGCTCAGTAATACTCTTTTGGATAGATTAATATTAGGATCAGCATGTAGAAATAACATTTGATTAGGATCAGCACATAGAAATAGCGATTGCTGCATTTCACATGAGTGTGGAGCCCCTCGCATGGATGAGGGCAGAGTAGCTGAACAAACTCTCTGCTTGCAGCCCTGGCAAACACGCAGTAAAGCTGTTCCATACAAACCAAACAGCTCCAAGCATTTGTAATACATGACTAGCTAGGTCAGCCTTTATCAGACAAAAACGCATAGCTTGGAACATTAAATCCAGAAATTGGATTGTTGTTTTCCAGAAAGTTTTCAAAGCCTTGAGGTATCAGTTGAATGGCTTTTCTATTTTGAAGTCAGATGCAGTAGACAGTCTCTCCCAACCAGACAGCCAAAATCAAAAAGCACCAAGAAACTTCCTAATTTAGAAGGATAAAGGTGAAAACAACATGAAAGATATAATGCCACCCACACTGTTTCCCAACAGTCTGTTAGTTCTGTGTGTCGGGGAAGGGTTTGCCTGTGCAAGCAAAAGCCTGTTGTTAGACTGAAAAATTCAGGAGTCACAGGATCATGAAAAAACATCTCAGAGTAACAGAGTTTCCTGCTAGCAGGACACATGCTGGGTTGTTACAGCCAAGCAATTCTTTAACACAGTCTATGCAAGACTTAAACAGTCCAGGAGCAGACTTCCCAAACTAAATGCAGAGGTTTCCTAGAAGAGTGGCAGACCCCTCTTTTTGCCCACTCTGTCCAATCTTCCTGTTCAAAATAGTTTGTTCCCATGAGATCTTCAGGCACCAGAAAGCTAAATGTATCAAGCTCAAGCTCAATCTCTGTATCAGCACAGCCTTTCTAGAACAGAAAGGAAAAAATATTGAAAAAGAGACAAAATCTGGGCTCTCTGATGGTGAGAGTGATTGTTTGGGTCTGACAGCAGCTGGTACATGTGCTACACTCTGGGTTTTCCAGCTACAGATTATTCACAAGGCCAACCTGTCAGCTGTCCTGCCCCCAGCTCTCTGGTCTTGACTAGTAGTTATCAATGAGGAGGTACAACCAAGCAGAAAGGAACAGGCGGTCACTGGGAGAGCCCAACAGCTCATCCCCTCTTCCTAATCAGCTCACCAAGAGCAGAGAAGACAGAGAAATAAAAAAAAAAAAAAAAATTTAAAAAAATCACATTCAAGCAATACCTCTACTGTTACAACTCCAATTTCTTACCTTAAAGAAGACTTTAACCTGAGGAATTGCTTGCTCACTTTATATTCAAGAGGCAAACGTGACCCACACACTGCCACACCTTCAGCTCTACTGAGGAGAGCCTGGTTTAACACAGGTGTCAAGGGGCAAACCCAATTACCTTCAAGCCAACCCACTTTATATATCAGCAGGTGCTCCAGACCGTATGATTTGTGAAAAACATCCACCTGTGCGTACAACCCATGACCAATTGGGCAATATCATGACCAGCTGAAGGAACCCCTTCCTGACCTTGGCTTTTACCTCCAGGCACAAGCATTGACTCTTCACCCCTTAGTAAGCACATTGCTCCTAACGATAGTTAATCTCCAGAGGCAATCTGCCCCTTAAGTTATGTCCTCCCTAACACAGCCCATCTCCATCACATTGAGAATAGATTTAATTCAATTCAAATGCTTCTCTGGCTAATTTATACTGTACCACAGTGACCTTTTAGTATATGCCCCACAGGACCATGTGTGACTGGAATTTATGGCCAGGCATGGGAAATGTGCAGCTCACTGAAATACAGGGGGGTTTGTTTCCCTGATTTAATTTGAAGTTGATAATAGAAACCCAGTAGCAGTTCAATGCTTGTTCACCATTTGAGGGAGTAAAAGCTGCCTGGGGGCTCTGCCGGGCTGTATTTCAATACCTTTACCAGAAAAAGATTGGCCATTGGAAGCACAGCATCTGCAGGTTTCTCACGCATTGTTTTCACCTAAGGGACAGAAGATGAATTTTTTCCCTCCCTTTTGTTAAGGTAAGGATTTGGGCAACCTATCACTCCTGTAGAAGCCTGTAGCTCCACTGCAATGAGGACAGGCACTGGGGTGCTGTAAGACAGGTATGTTCCAAGCAGCTGGCTATAAAAATCCAAAGTAATAATGAGTAGTACATACAACCAAAACCATTTTTAGTTTCATTGATAATTTTCAATGCACTATAGCAAAAATACTAGTACCACCGAGCTCCTGTGAGAAGATGCTTCTGAGGCACTTGAAAAAACAATCATGAATTAAAATAATTATGACTAAGATATGCTAGTTTAGATTTTCACAATGTTTAATTCATTACTGTACCAGAAAAGACTCTTACATTCTGGAAGTCTGGAGCATAGCCAGTGCTAAGCACTACTGAGAGAATCAAAGTACATCTTGAGTTGGAAGGGACCCACAAGGATCATCAGGTCCAATTCCTGATGTTCTAGCCCAAGTCCATACCAATCAAGAATATATTGCTAACTTGTGTTGCAGAAAATGCTGCTGTTAATGAGATAATTTGTTCTCTGAAAAGGACCTGAAAAGGTTACAAGTCTCTTGGGAGAGAGATATAACTTATAATTCAAAGAAGGAAACGTAGCAGTAGAAGTGCTGAGAAAAGAGCAGAAAATTCTGTAGCACTATCCCCTAAAAAGATGGGGGGCTTAGAACAAGCCTCCAAATTACAGAAGGAATTTTAAAAAAAAAAAAAAAAAAGGCAGAAAGTTACAGCTGAATAAAGAACACTACGAGTGATCTCACTTCAGGTGGTTATTCTACCATCATGCTGCATAAGGTGAAGGGTGGGACAGAACGAGAGATTACCCTAATATTTACTTTCTCTTTTTGCAAAAACCACTGTGATTGTCTATGCTTCCGGGCCCATTTTTAGCATCCTTGTTCAGTGTTTTCTCTCCATTCCTTGCTGCCTTGACTACTGGGATTTGATATATTAATATGCATTTTGCCAAGCTCACAAAAGGCTGACCACAGTGTCAAAGCTGTACCAGCAGAGTCAGTTCCACCAAACGCTGGGATTTTGAGAGCAGTTGATACACCATGAAAAATTCTGGCCTCAGCCTGCAGTCAACCCTGTGTCTGTCTCTCAAATTTCATGTTCTATTCAACGAGCTTCCACCGTTATGGTATCAGGCAGGATACTCAAACAGGAGCAGAGTTTTGCAGAAATTTGTCTGCTGCTTTTGCAGTGGGCTGCCACACTGTTGTGACTGGGATATCAGAAAGAAAGAGTAGATTCGCTGTTTGAAACTGAAAGACAATCTTAAAAAATTTTGAGCACACACCACCCAGTGTTGCATATCTGGAGATTGTTGCTTTGGCTTCAGATGCTTGATAAACTGTCTGTTCAAGTGGAAAAAAAAAATATTTTCTATTCGGTAATTATTTAGCACTGTAGAACACATGACAATTTTATTCAGCCTTTCTTCACTGCTGCATTAAAACAGAATCACAGATTTCACAACAGCTGACTCTTCCTGTCACCAAAAACAAAAGTGTTTGGTACAAAGCAAGAGAGGAACCAGCACCTCTGCCTGGCAGCCCTGCAAATTAGGAGCAAATCTTCAAGAGAATAAACACCTCACTATTGCAGAGGCAAGAATAAAGAAAAAATGTTTTTCTCCAGTGTTTTATAATCATCTCATTCAACTTCTATACACACTGAAGTCTGTTCACTTTTAACTATAATCAGAAATAAGGAGAAGAAATGGAGAAGTGATGAAAGAAAAAAACCAGAACAGGTACTGTAAGTGGAATATGTTAGGGAATATAATCCTAGTGTACTCTTTCTGCATAAGATTGCAATTTGGACCATCTTAAGTACATAGACAGCTAGAAAACCAGTCTGTGTGGGATAACATCCTCTGTTCACATTCAGTTGAAATGCCATCTAATGGGGAGCCACCTGAGGAGCAGAAGCTTTCTTCAGCTCTTGGTTTCTGTCCTGAGACTGTCATCAATAGTAGCAATGGCTCTTTCTTCTTGGACGACAGTTGCTCTGTGGAAATACCATTGTAAAAACCTATCAGGCCTTTCCACAGAAACCAGCCCACATACAGACAGACAAGGGGAACTGGATTGCTCCATATTTGGCAGACAAACGTGGCCTCAGGGTTCAGCAGCATTGGCTATACCACGAACATGGTGCTGGAGGGGGTATCTCATGCAATAACACTAGAACAACAGATGTACTTGCTGTTGGGAACTGATTCCAACCAGCACTGTGTTGGGTTAGCACTCCAGCTGAATCCCTACAGGCAGTTCTTCTGCCTGCTGGAAAGATCATTACCAATCAAAGCAGGTCATTCTATCTCCCTATTTCGACATTATTAGAGGAGAGCATCTTTTAAAGTGTGCAGTTTCCTTTGGCGACGACTAACTCCAATAAGGTGTTGATCTAATTTGATCCCTGTTTCACTAGGAGATATGTCATCTCCAGATTTGAAAAAGTTATTGAAGAGAAGAAAGCTTCAGTCTTTCATAATTAACATGCAACACTGGTTGCCATGCAGGGAGCAGGCACAGCTATAATAACTTGGAGTCAATAATTCATAAACTATAATGCATTATTAATCAATTATCGAGGCCTGAATTACATTTAATGAGATTAAGCTGATTGGAGCACTAAGCTGTTTGAGTCATATTGATTTAATCAATGTGCTTAATTAAACTGTGTACATTTTCCACATGATCATTATTTCCCAGTATCCTGCATAAGTGGCCCCTGCAATTCACATCCTCTGCTGTTCTTTGCTCAGGAATTGCTCTTTGCTGCAATTTATACTTAAAGGTAAAGGGCTTGTTTCTTTCTAAGAAAATATCAAAGTTGCAAAACAATCGTCTAAATAGCTTATACAAGCAAACTGAGAAATGTTAGTATATTTTTCCCAGTAACTGTGTCTTTTTGATTCCAGAGATTTAAGATGGGAGCAAGCAAAGACACCTCATTAGTCTCACTTTATCACTCATTCTAATTCCAGGAACATCTGCAGATTCAAAGGGCACAAGCATCCTGCCATATCTATCCCAAAAACACTAGTCTCTCCATCTTTAGAAGCATGCATAGATTCAGACAAAGAATGTGCTTCAACTCCCCAAAAGACTACATGTAAGATAAGCAGATGTCATTATCTTTTTTTGACAGTATTCATAATGGTTTTCCCAGCCATGAAAAGAGGACATTTGATGACAGAAAAGGAACTCAAAGTGACAGCTATTACAGATGTAAATCCACTTGCTAGTGTCATTTTTGTTTAATTTCCCTCACCTCTGCTGATAAGTAGCTGGGATATCTTGGTTTAACTTTAAACCCCACAATTCAGCTCTATGAGGCCACACACTGCTAAAAGGACACTCATCAGGTGTGTTGACTGGGGGAATACTCATGCTGAATAATCAGTATTATTAATGGGAATGACAACAGTCCAACCAGCCATGAAGAGAGCTTTGCAATTCCTTTCTCTGTGACACAACAAACAATCGTCTTCTCCCACTCTTCAGTGACAGTGTTCTCAGTGGATGCAGAACTAACCCCCATGGTGATAAATGATGCTCATGTCCTTCAGCTGAGAATGCAGCAGTGCTGGGGTTCATCAGCTGAGGCCATGCACTGCTGTACCACCCTACTGCCACAGAAATCTTCATTCCTGTAAGGAATTCCTTTGGGACTGTTTTGATTATTCCTCTGTATTAGCACTAACTGGAATGACACCTACTCTGTGTCGCTTCAGAGGTGTCCTGCCCCTTCCCTTCTTTAACTGAAGGTGAAAGCAAATCCACCCCAACTCAGGGCACAATCAGGGAACGCCTCCTGAAAAACACTCACAAGGCAATGTAGAGTGTACACAGTCCTTCTCTCTTCAATAATTTTGCATTTGGTGGTTTTAGTTCCACCACTCTGTTATCATTAGCAACATATCAGTGTCCTTTACTTTCCTAATGAGAAGACAATTTTATCATTGCCTATGCATCAGAGTTTAGATGTTTTACTTACAGTTCTTTGAAGAGTTACTCTGTCCATTTGCTCTGTCACTTACAATAGCATCCTTGCAGGGTCTACTCAGCTGTCTGCCAGGGAGTCCAGGAGTTACACACTGCACATTTGCATGCATAAATAACACTGAATTAAGAATTTGCAAGCTATTATTCAGTACACACGCATGCTGCTATCACTGCCTTCACTGGGCTGTGTGTGTGACAAATCCAAGAAAATCAGAGCTCTGCAAACTCCTGCTAATTCACGGAGCACGGAGTTGGCACCAAGACCAGAAGCTTTATTATTCTCCTGTTTCTGCATTCATTTGATAATGCTCTAAAAGGTGCTGGGAATTGCTCTTCCTTCAAAAGACCCTTTAACTCTCATCAGGCAGTGTCTAAGGCTAGACCTAGCAGAGCCAGAAATAAAGTCACCCCCACACAGTCAGAGTGAGAAACCCATGGCTTCACCTTTATCACAAGACCATGGAGGATATTTCAGTTAGAATGGGTAGCAAAGACATCCCTACTAGCTGGATGCTCAGTCTTTGCATGATAGAAGATAGGGCAAGTTTAAAATAAAACTTCAATAACCAATAAGACAGACATTCTCAGTTTCTATTTGTACAAGTCTATGGAGCTGCAAAGCCCAGCAGGGATCATGGAACAGCCTCAAATTTTTGTTGCAGTCTCCAGGTACCTCCAGACATAGATGAAATTTGAATGGAGGTTGTGCTGTTTGTAACTGAGAGGTTGCATGACAGAGTCAAAGCACAGAAAGCCAAACAGTTCCCAGCTCACTTCTTTCTTTCTTTATATCAATTTCAGAACTGAGCATTTAATAAAAATCATTCAGTGCACCACCATCATATAAAGGGCAGATAGAAGGAGAAGAAGGAGAAAGGATCCTAAAGCGAGTATCAAAGCCTCACACAAACAAGGCATAATGAAGGGAAGCAGCAGCCCATTTTTCTTCCCTTCAGCATGCGGTGCGTGTGCAGTGCCTGCGAGCGTGCATGGCTTGTGCTTCCTATTAACAAGGTGCACGTTAATAAATTTAACTCAGACAAATTTAACCATCCTAAGGCCACATTAATCAAAAGCCTGACAAGAGCAATCTGAAAGAGTTGAGCAAGGGAAATAAAGCACGGCTGACACAGAGGATGCCATGCCCTCGCTGTCCCTGGGCTGCTCCCGCTCCATCAGCATCGCCAGCACCACAATAACTCCTTCCCGCTGCACTCCTAACTGGGCTGATCCCGCTGCCCTCCCAGTACTCCTCACCCACCCAATGCCTCTTCATCCACAATGTTTCGCCCTCCGCATGTTTTTAACTAGAGAAGGATTTAAAGCATTTAAGTATGAACATGTACAAGAGCTACAAAGTCCCGGTGAGATTTGTGTTTTACCTGTGCCACCTGCATCATTGAAAAGAAACCCTCAAGATACAGATTATAAGCACAAAGGAGAAAAAATTTGATAGGAAATCAAAATTACTGTAGCTTCATGAAAACTATGAATTGGTCAGAACCAGAAGGAAACAACAAAGTCTGTCAATTTGTATTTATTACTCATGTGCCCAGTTCCCCAGTGCTGGAGCTCCATGTCACTGCTCAAGCTGAAATATACGTGCATGGAGATTGTACAAAGCAACAGAAAATATTACAGGGAAATCTTCCACCCTTTGGTCCCTTCATATTTAGCTCTAAGTTGTTGCTTTTGAGTTATGTTTTTTTAGTAAGGAAAACACTGACAAATAGGTCCTTCCATCAGCCAAAACACTTCACAGAGAGAAGGGTATGTCATACAAGATGAGGAAACTGCGAAGTAACTGCTGATCAAAGGCACACAAAGCAGCACCAAATTAAGCTAAGTGTGTCTCCAAAAGCCATAATTATCCAAGTTACTTAAACAAAATAAGCACATACGTGATTATTCAGACTTGCCTAGAGGCATCCCCACAGCATAAAACATGGTGTGCCGCCTTGCTGTTCTTCCACTTGACGGAAAAAAAAAAATATTTTTGTCACTTAAGAGTATTGGTGTTTACTTTTATAGTCTTGGAAACTTGAGAGAAGCTGTGTTGCCTTGACAATGCCTTTCCCCAAAAAAATTCTTTTACAGTTAGACAACTTGGTCTTCTACATGTTCTGTTTTGATTGAGCTCCACTAGTTCGTGGATAGATCTACAAAGTCTGCAATCGTATTTTATTGCAAGGCTTCAGGGGAAGGGTTTATTGGCACATCATTTCATGGCATTTCAGTGAGAACTGCAAGCTCCCAGTGGCTTCACACATTACCACAAACCAGGAGATGTTTATTTCTCTTGAAAATAAAGAGGACTTGAGTTACATAATTGCAATTTGAACTCCGAGGCAGTATATTACAAGTCTGAAGCATTCAGCGCTAGTATCTGTCCAAACCATTCCTAGACACTTTATGAATCTTTTAGCAAACCTGTGCTGAATAAGCAAGCCAAGTCTTGTCTTCACAGACAGGTTAATGACCTTTGAAAACCTACCAGACTCTTTTAAGACTGGGAGAAGCAGTCTAATATACCCTGAGAATACAGTGCTCCAGAAAACGGCAATGACTGCTAACATTGGCACATTTATATCACAATACTTCCTTGGAATTGTTTTATTTTGCTCTCCTATGACAAAACACACCTTTCAGAAAGTGCTTTTAAAGCCGAAGGAGCCCAAATTCAATGTTTAGGACATTCACTCATCATGTGACTGACTCATTCCAAGCCCTCACTTTGAAAAATCCAAATATCAGCTTAGTTTGTGCTTTGTACCAACATTGCAAAGGCCTTCTCACTCGGGCAGAAAAACTTGTTCACTGCATGTCTCTTCCAGATGGCTCCAACTTTCAAATAAAATATTCCAACTTTCTTTGAGTTGCCCCCTTAAGACATTCTGCCTTGAAATGCCACCAGCTAACATCTAACCAGGTGGTCATCTGCTGTGTGCCAAAGGCTTCTTTATACAACCAACCTTCTCCCCACAACTCTCACCCACTAGTTTTTGGTACTGTACATCAAGGTCACTGAAGGTCTAAATCTTTGGTTTTCGCAATAAAAAATAACCAATTCTAGATATAAAAGGGCAATTATAATATTTACCATTAGATAGGACATCATCAATTAGGTCTAAGAATGCAAAGAGCTACATTGTGTCCAGATGGATCTAGCGGCCACACTAAAAGAACTGGAGTTTCACCAGGACACTTCAGTCACTGGTCCATCTGGGAACAAGCTATTTTGTAATTATTTTTTTTTCAAGTTTAAGACCTCAGAATACCTAAACAATTTCAATATGGAACATAACACTAAAAAAAAAAAATCAAATTTTTTGTAGAATTTTTTACTTGAACACTTTTTTTTTTCTGTAGGAGATATTTGATATTGAACTCTGCAACTGTTTCAGGTTATTAAAGAGACATTGGAAGTACAAATGGTGTCAGTCCTCCTCCTTTCTCTGTGCAAACCTGTAATTTTTTTAAGGCACTATAATTGGCTACTCCCCATATTTAGTTTTCTCTTTCCAAAATGAGAAAGATAAGAAAAATCAGCATATTCACAAAACAGGTTGTCATTGTCACTGCTGATATGAGCACAACTCACCAGCATCTTTTTTAATGCTTCATTTGGCTACTTACAGAATTGCTCCAGGTCATCTCTGTTTTTAGATTCTGGCATAGCAGTGATTGTGAGCAATGGGCATGGATTTCCTCCCAGTGTCTGGCAGAGTGTCTGCTGCCTCCAGTAAACCTTCTTAGGATTCCTATTCTGTTCCAGGATATCAAGATGTGACTGAAAATGAAGCAAGGAAGCAGATTTATAAGGGAGTTCTTGGTTTATGAAATCTGATTTTATCCCACTAGCTGTATATTATTATTATTGATACTAATTTCATATCTTGTTAACTCCCCAGCTCCTCTCTTCTGCCAGTTAACATCAGCACCTTTTGCTTCCCACAAATATGCACAAGCCATTCACACAACATCCCAGTTCACTGAAGCTGCACAAAATTATTTATTCTCATATCATGGTCTAGTTGAAGATGTCCCTTTTCATTGCAGAGGGGCTGGACTAGATGATCTTTAAGGGTCCCTTCCAACCCAAACAAATGTATGATTTTACCTGAACAGTTTTTAGTTGCTGTTCTTGTTAGTAAAAAGACATTTCTATGCATACATGAAATCCAGAAGAGAAGCATCTACATTTAATATTTTAATAGGGGTTGCGTAGAAATGTGAGAAAACTCACCATTTTTGAGCATTTACAGAACTGACTGGTTAGCTGTCAGGCACATGCCAGTGAAACTCAGTGACAATTCCAGATCAGAGGCAGCCAAAAAGTTTACATTGAGACAACATTTTTGTATGATCAGTAGTGGTAAATTTGAAGAATGTTTTTCCAAGAAATTATTTAAAAAGGAGATTTTCTTCCCACCCCCAAAGTTTATGACAGTTTTAAACAATTCTTAAATCCAACAGCTCCTAGAGAAATTTGAGAAAAAGAACTGGCAGCTTAGAAAGAAGACTTTGTGGAACAAATTCTGATCGCCTCATTAGACACACAGCCACTTGTCACCCACACACCAGATGATGTGTAGTTCTCTGTTTACACTGTAATTGTAAGTGGCAAGATGAGTGTAAGTAATGCCATTGCAGGGTGTTGTTAAGTGTTGTGGAACAGCAGTTGTCTCTCTGTTGGTAGAGATAGGGATAGTGCACTAGGCACACTTGTCCTACCAATACTTGAATTAAAACACATCCATTCACTCAACGACACTTACACAGCAACTTTTTGTCTTTACAGCTCAGGGCTAAATTAAACATATACAGAACAAGACATTCCTGTTCTTCAAACCTTAGAACTCGCTGCCTTTCAGATTGTTTTCCAAATAGAGTATCCAAATAGAGCCATGTAAACATAAAAGTGAAATTTACAGTCAGCTATGTTATAAAACAATTAAAATACTGCTCTATAACGTAAATTCAATTATTAAATGCACCTAACACTTTCACATAGATACAGAAAACTCAATATAATCATTTGCTTATGTTCCTGGTACCCAGTGAAACTTAATTGCACATAGTTGCCACTGAGATTTCAGCTAGATATCCAAACAATTAACACTGTGATGTAAAAATAGATAAATTACTGTTCATAAAAGAAATGTAATTACTAATGTACAAGAAGTAATGAACTGCAGCATGCATCCAGTTCAAATAGGATTCTGCACTGTCTATTTCCTGCAAATATGCCTGTAACTATTAAATATATATGACATTTAAAAACATTTTCAAATTACGAACTCCATATACAAGTTTATCTTCTTCCCCAAAGCACTATGTATTTAATCGAGCCCTTGGGTTCATAATAATCTTTAATTTATTACTGATATGTAAAACCAACACTTCACCAGTGGACAAATGCTTTAAAATGCAATCCACTGGTGCACAAACCTGATTTAGTTTATTTACTGTGGAAATTAAAGTAAGATGGAAATGTGTGTGTTACATCACTCAACATTTTAAATGAGCCCAAGCAAAGAAGCAACTTAGAATTATTAGAGGTAATGATTTTGCTTTGGCTAAAGAGCTGGACATGACAATCTATCAGTCTTTCCCATCCATAATTCCCATTGACCCAACTTTATGCTCCTTATTGGGTCTGAGTTAATTTAAACTTTTTCCTAGGGCAAATTCCCTTTAACTTCAACAAGCATTTTATTTGAAGACAGTGAAATATTTAAAGACCTTGTCTCGCAGCTCTAGGAATAACATCTTTTTCATCTCTATTCTATTCATTCAGGAGCAGGCAAGATATCCAGGAATTCCCAGAGCACACAAACTCTCCTAGTCTCTCTTGCTTTGTGCCAGCAGAAGATAGAAATCAATAACAGTAAAATAATGATGAGACACTGCATCTATGTGAAACAAGCATGACAGTGAATAAGTCCGCCCAATTCTTCAGTATTGCATTTGTTTTTTGCCCCAAAGACTGTAGATAGATGTGCCTTCTAGGCTACAGGTCAAACCCCAGCACCGGAGCATGCACTCTTCCTCATGGATTTTAAGGAGTAACTGCTACCCATAAGGCTGATAAGAAGTGAGTTGACAGACACGTTTTGGACCGCGAAGGCTAGACTGGCCTTCTCCCAGATACTGGAAGCAATTTCTTTGAACATCTCTAATGGGATGCAGAGCAGCTGACAAGAGACTTGCTTGAGTGGGAATTAATCTAAGCCAAACTCTGCTAGCATGGTGAGTACGTGGGGGGAGGATGCTGTTCCTGTGAAAGCACAGTCTCCAATATCTGGTTATGGCAAACTCATACCATGGAGAAGGAGGAAAAAAAAAGAACTCAAACTCCACCGACCCATGGCAGCATTTATTGCCCCAAAGAAAATGTGTTTTTAATGGAAATTGAGGGCAGAAGGAAGGGGAACTGATCTTCTGGAACTGTATGGTTTTGTTTTCAATAACACCTTTCGCACTTTTAACAACAAAGCAAAGCTACTCCCAGAACTATTCATTTTCCTTCTTTCATCCCACCTTCCTTTCAAATTCTGGGCTCTCCTACATCAATTATGAAGAAAGCACATTGGATGCCTTTTCCAGAAAATTCCATTACCATCCACCCCTGGCCAGAAAAAGCCATAAAAAACAAATCCTCCCCCAGGAAGCAAATTTGGTACAACTCAATAATTCAATTTATGGTTTGGAGTTGTATTCTTTTAGTTTCTCTACTAACAGTAGTGGTGGAAGTGTCACAAATCCCTACTAGAACTCCAGCTGGCACAGAAGAAAGAGCTGGTAAAGCATCAGATGAGACGAGGTCCAGCGTGGTAGTATTGCTGGGTGCAGCTCTGAAAGCTGAGCTGTTATCCTCTGTCAGAAAGAGGATCAGGCAGCATATCTCAGTTGCCATTAGTTTTCACCCCCTGCTTCCCACCCCTTCAGGAGGAGGATCCTGCAACCCTACGCAGATAGACACCCCTTTGGTTTGCATTATGACTGGTATAAGCACTAGTGGTTTGTACCCTGCTTTTCCTATACAGAAATTTCTTTTCTCCTATAGCATTCCAGGCTTTAGAGCTGGCAAGGGCTGCAGTTACAAGCCAGGCAATGACACCATCACAATCATAGAATGGTTTTGGTTGGAAGAGTTCTTAAAGATCACCAAGTTCCAACTGCCCTGCCATGGACAGGGACAGCTTCCACTAGACCAGGTTGCTCAAAGCCCCATCCAACCTGGCCTCAAACACTTCCAGGGGTGAAGAAGTGTGAAAACAATCCCTATGTCATCTCAAAATCTACAAATACCCAAGCAGTTCCAACCTGTCAGGCCCATTAGCTAATCTATGTGGACATGTCAGTATTACCATCATTGCGGAGTAGGTATAGGGGTAATGGTAGGCCAGGTAACAGACATCATCTTTATGAGGGAACTTGATGCTGAAGGTGAGTGTGTAGTAGAACTTTCCTCTCGCACCTCCTCCTGCAGCTGCACTGCAGCGGTAGTGGTTTCTGGAAGAAGAGAGAGGAGGAAAGTAAAAGTTTTTCACTTCTAGATGCACCTTTGGAGTAGCTGTGAGAGAACTGAGCATTCTGAGAAGCATCCGTCCTGAACGAACTTTCTTCTCATGCTGTTGGTGGGCTCCAAGCTCAACCAGTCATTGCGCAGAGGCTCCCTATAAGTACAAGAAATCCAATCCCAATTAATGAACAGGTACAAAAATATTACACACTATTAAACAATACCCAGTGACCCAGCAATGCACCTGAAGCCTGCATGAAAGAAGGAAGGTTAGAGAAACCACAGCACCACTGAACAGAGTTCCAGACCGGGTCACCATGGTGAGCACCACAGATCAGGGTGGTACATCAGGTTCAGGGTGTCCTGGGATTCACAGCAGGACACAAAGACCAGCAGGGAGTTAAGAGGCAGAACTGGATGTGGAAGTACAGAGCACTGCCAGTCACGCACTGCTCACGGATGGGAGCACTCTCACAGGGAAAGAACAGTTGCTTCATTTTGTAAAGATGCAAATAAAGAAGCAGCCAGCTAATACTAGCTTCATATAGCACAATCCAGACATATTTAAACTAATGCATTCAGCTAACACTGCTGTATTTCCTCAGATATCCAAATTATCTTGCTTAGAGCTGCAGGTTCCTATTCACAGCTCTGAACAATGCCATGTGAAAATATTCTGTGAAAAGCTTGGAGATTTAGAAAATATGAATACCCTACCAAACCAACCATTCAGTTTTATCACAGGAAGAAAAGTGATATTTCAGGAATAAGAATAAATAATAAATAGGACATACATAAAAATATTCCAGATATCATCAAAGGCTCTTTGTTGAGTAGGAAGAGGAAGAAAGCAGGTTTGGGTAGATTGGGCAAGAAGAAGAAGTGACCTCATACAGATTTGCAGGTTGTGAGCTAGCCAAAAAATCCTCTTTTCTGGATCCTTACTTTTTAAAGGCTTGAGCCTCATCTTCTCAGGGAGCAGCAAGGATCCCTAAAAGATGAGGAGCTGAGCTTGATATGGAAGCCAGAAGAGCAGAGACCTCACCAGGCAGGGTCACCTCCCACAGTACCTGAGCAGGGCATGTCTGGGGACAGCAGATGGGTTCAGCTACTGGTTCAACCACACAGCCAGATCATCAGATAAGTTTGCAGTGGTGAGGCAGGTCTGGGTCAAGCCAGAAGGTCAGTCCAAGTGTCAGGGCCCAGACCGCCAGGGCTGATAGCAAAGAAGGACTGAGCTAGAGCCTTGTACAAACAGAGCTATGGGTGAGGATGGTCAGCATCTTCAAGGTCTAACAGGGTGCACAGGTCCTTGACACTGCCTTCAATAAAACTACAAAATCTTACAGTGAGCTTCTCAGTCTACTTTCAGGACCAAATCTTTTGCAGGAGACTTACTCTGATGAAGAGATGACTTTAGGCTGAGTAGGAAAGTTTCCTTTCAGCAGAGATGAAAGGTACTTTAGGGAGAAGCCTCACAGCAAATGGCATCCATAAGTACATTTCAAACAATATTTTTCCCCACATTGCACCAATTATGCTGTTGCTGAACCTTCTGATTCTGAAGGACTGTGAGGTTTCTTTGACAAATGTTATCATCAATGTTGCATTAAAATGCAAAATAGAAGAGGCAACCAAAAGATGCAATTTCAGCTCCTGAATTTTACAATACTAGTTTATTTTGCTGCTCTTCATTTTTATTCAAAGGGGTGGAGAGAAAAGATAATTATTCTTGGCAAATTCTCCAAAATAATCAGCTCTTTTTCATAAGGGAGACACAATACAATACCGCAGGGTTTTCACCTAAATTCAATAGTTAGGGACATGTGGGGTGAGTGATACTGACTGGATCAATAGATAGTACAGGAACACTGAGTCACAGCAGCAAACTGAAAAGTCTGTGATTTTATTCTCAGCTGAACTCTTCACCCCAACATTTCCTTTGCAAATAAACCACTTTAAGAGTGAACAAAGAGACTCAGAGGGGGAAAAAACGCAAAGAACCCACAAATACAGAAACATTACTTAGTTATTATATGTATATTTTGCTGGATCAAGAGTTAGAGCCTGGTGTTTTTTTTTTAAGTCAGAACAATGACATTTAATAAAGTTCCTGTTAATTTTGACAATGAAGGATAATTAAGAACTGTTTCTTGTATAGTGTCGAATGAAAGTGCTCATCTCCATAGCCTCTATTAAAGTTAGGGTCACTTGGAAGATTAGATGACCTTATTCATAAAGAACTGTCACAAAGTGATGAGTTCTTCCAAGTTCCCCCCTTCCAAATTCACACTGGGAGGAAACAGGTCTTCACTGTCAGATATCGCCTAAATGTCTTACATTATTCCCACTTGTTCTTAATGCTCCACTAAAGCCTTCTTCCTCTATAATCTGTAATTCTGCAGCCAAAAATGGCCACTTAACCCAGAGCTTTAGCAGCAGCAGACACCTCTGACCTTGATGCTGCACTGGTAGTCAATGGTCCTTACTCCTGACTGCTCAGATCACACGATCCCAAGGGTACTGATGCACAGCACTGCTTAACAGCACATTTCTTTCTTGTTCTGAGCATCTTTGCTGTTCCACCTAACTACCCACCCAGAAAAGACATTTCCAAGCTTTTGAATCACTTCTTGACTCCTGCTGAAGTCTATAGCAAACTATCTGGCAGTCAGTAACAGGAAGTTTAAAGGTGGATTTGGGAGGCTTCAACCTTCTTCACTCATGCATTAAAAAGAAAACCCCCAGTATGAAAGCAGTGTAAGTGATCACGTACTTTTACTGTATATAATCTGGTCTCCTCACAATCCATTATACAAAGCAGTAGGTCTGAATATTTTTAAAGAAACCTAAAAAAATAGCATTTTTCCTCTTTGTCTCCATCTCCTCCTACTGCTGTCAAGACAAAATGGCTCTGTAATTTCCTTTTTCCTCCACCAGACTGATGGGTTTTCAGTTCGTCATCACTTTTTCATCACACCACCCTGCCATATCAGCATGGAGCCTAAAGCAAAAGGCAAGGAAAAGGGAAGGAAAAAAGATACTGGCACCATCTGGTCCCCACTACCTTACTTGTTTTCTCTCTCAAAAAATGTTGGAAGTCTCTTGTGTTCTCTAGAAGCTAACACAATGATTATTGGAGAGAAAAAATGAGACCAGAGTGTGGTTTTTCTCAATGAGGATGCAAGCTGTATGCACTGAGCCTTTCAGTCACTTTGTAATAGTGAAATCACTTTGCTTGCTGCTCTCCTTCAGAACAAATGTACAGGCAATGTGTTTCCAGCATAGCTGTGATGAAAAGTTAATTAATAACAATTACAATACTACTTATCACTGACTCCGCACAATAATTTTTTGAGCTTAAAAGATCTTTGCAAACATTATTTAATTAAAATGCACTTCTCATTGATCTATTTCCATTCTTCAGGTGGCAGATAAGTGACTAATTTTCTACCCTTTACAGATGGGGAAACAGAGACAGACAGGTGAAGCAACTTGGACAAAGATGCAGGCAGGAAGGGAGCTGGATTGTAACTGAGGAATTCAAAAGCACCAAACAATTCAGAAACAGTATTTCTTGGCCATCCCTTTACACTTCCAATCTGGAACACCTAGCATGGTAAAAAGCACTGTTAGGTGACAGAATATGGCATTTATCAGCTTAGATAAACTAGCCAAAAACTATCAAATATCCTAAGTTTCTGGGCCATTTCAAAACCAACTGTTTTGAAAATATTTATCACTTCTAGCCTGCTGATGCACTCCCTTGGTAAAAAATACTTCCCAGCTGGAGTTTTGGAGTCTCTGTTTTACACGTCCTGACCACCTTACATCTCTAAGCTTGGCTTTAAAGCGCAATTTACTTTATAACACCCTAGTTCATACCATAAAAAGGAATATTTAGCGATTCACTGGGCACAGCTGTTATTTTGGGATCTGCCACACTGGGAACCGGAAAATGCACAACACAAGTTCCTTTTCAAGGGCCAAATTCATGTTGAGGCTTTTTTTTTGTCAAGAGTTCAGGCAGAATCCCAGTCAAACAGGGGTTTTCCCACAGCCATCTTGCTGTTAAGGTGTTCAGTCGTACTGCAAAGGCCAGGCATGTGCAGAGGGAAACTGGTGTCGCAGCCTCATTAGAGCTGAGGGGTGACCTGCTAATGTTATGATGATTATTTCATCTAATGTGATTATAAAGATTCTGAAAAGAGAAGACCTAGTTCTGACACCATTATGATTGCTAAACAGCCAAGTTTTTAGTGGTGATGTGGGAACAAAACACACCATGTACCTCATTACTATCTGTGAACTGACTATTGTCTGAAAAAGCTGGAGGTTAGATAATATGCTCAGAATGAGCCATGAAACCAAAGACAAGCACCTTGTCACCATTGTTCCTTAAATACTTTGCCAGAAAGGAATATTATTCAGTGCATAAAAGCTGCCAAGACAGCAAGAGAATTAGATGATCTTTTAGTGACTGCAACTGTTTATCATGGGTGTATCCTGTCACTTCACTGAGAGGCAATAAAATAGAGTAGAAGTGTCACTCAGCTTCCTTTTGACAAGAGCTCTGCTAATACTCTCCATAAGACAAAAACTCTTGTGAGACATATGAGAAAGGTACGCAATGACACAGCTGTGCCACAACATTTGTCTTTATAAGTGAACTACCCCATCTTCAGGGAAGATGAATGTCAAAGATCAGCCAACCTGCTTCACCCAGATATCTCACCAATGAGCCTTTCCTCCCACTGTCCTTCAGCTCAGAGGTGTGTCTCAATAAAAAACCTGCTGCAAGAAAAATTGCAGGCATCTTTTCAGAGGTGTCTCTCAACAAAGGCCCCGCTGCAAAAGCTGTGTTTTTGTTAAGTATATCACTCTTTTCCCTGATTTATGGATAACTCCTGGTAAAAGTAATTGGACAAAGTTCCCTTCAAAATGTGGACTCCCACCCCAGGACATATGTGAGCAGGGTGAATGGAAATGAAGGGAGCTCGTTCCCCAAAACACAGTCCCATCTCCTCCTTGTATGAGCAACCCCAAATACCTTCTCTTCACATTCCATCCCCACTACAACTTCTCATGACTGGGAATCTCTTTTATAATCACTGAAATAAAAACATTAGAGTTTCAATGGAAGTAAAAGCACAAATATGTGTGTATGCACATTCTTGTATATACAAAAATATTTGAAAACCTGGAACAGTAAATGAAAGACAACAAAGAGTAGTTATCCTAGATGATTATGTTGACATATAATTCAATGTACAGCTAGAAAACACAATATTCCAAATCAATAAAATTATTCTCTCATATATTCTGAACAAGAAACTAATTACAGGCTTAATTGTACAATCATGGCTTAATCTTGGAAGTCAGCTGCTGTTTAATCACTGCACAATAGCTGCCTTGTTAATGACGTGGGAAGCCACTGCTATGGCATTCAGTGTGTAAAGTCTGCACAACCAGAAGCCCATACTCAGAGAAGCCAGAGATTACTGGCATGTGAAGGGAAGCCACTGCACCACATTATGTCAGTTCTTGAGCTAGAAGAGGTTAAGATTAGGGGAAGGAAGGTTAGTGAAGAATGCTTGAAACAAAATAGAATAATTGCTATAGACAAATGCCAGATTGAGAGAGGATAATCTGAGCATTCAGCCCAACCACCTCCCCTAAAAAAAAAAAAAACGAAACTATTACTACAGAGATTGGGAACAGGGAATTTTTTTAGGTGTCAACATAAGTTTGAGACTCTGCTACTTCTGGAATGCAGCCCATTCTCATTGTTTGGGTTGTCTCATCAAACCCACTTGCTAACACAACCACCTCTGAACCTAACACAAATAAAGAGAAACAAAGAAACCTAACACAAACAAAGAGAAATCCCATTGTTTCACACTGGTTTCCAAATTCAGCCTCATCACAAGAATTAATGAAGGAAGGAGCACCATTTAGAATATTGGGAAAGTTCAGCTCTGTCCTGAGAGCCCCACTTACCATGTCAGACAGTCATGATTGTTAATTCTGTTAACACCTTTTGTGTTCTTGTATTTCCCTGTCTGCAGTCACTGGGTAGCCCAAAGCCTGGGCCTCAACTGCAGGGTATTAGGGGCAAGGACCAGACTTCTGGTTTGTTTATACAGCACATAATGCAGCACTTAAAGAGCATCCTGAAGCATTGTAATGATGCAAACTGGTGGATAGAAATTATGGTAGAAGAGAATAATTAGAAGAACAAAAGAGAAGAAGGGAAAATATGTCACTCAGGCATTCTCAGACCCAGTTTTCAGGTCATGACAGGTACATCAAGGATAAAATAATTAATTAACATCAATGGTTGCAGTATTTAATTACACAGTATGTGAACTTCACCCATAAAGCTCTAACTGTTCAACCTCAACATACAATCTTTTTTCCAGTGCAAGTCTTCCTGCTTGCATCGCCCCAGGCTACATCATTCCCAGACATCCCACTCATAGGCACTCAACCAAATACATTTACTTATACCTGTAATTTTCCTACTTGCTCTATTCTCTCCCCCCAGCCTTCAACTCTGAACAGATTTTCTAATCCAAAACATACTGATTATCCTAGTCCTGAAAATCCTACCAATTGTCATTTTAAAAATAAATACTGTAGCGGATAATGTTTTTAGAAGCCTTGAGAAAATGAAACAGAGTTCATTCAACCTACTGAAACACCAAGCTCTACACTTGTCTCCTTTGTCTGTAATAAGCAGGATGAATCAGGGATCAGTTTTCTGCATGGAAATGAGAAACCTGAGTGAGAATGTCTCACATGAGTCAAGCTCCAGCTCAGATACAAGTTAAAGATTAGACTGATGGAGTGGTTTGCTTCTAAGGCTCTGGCACACTGCAAAAAACAGCCTGAAACAGGGACCTTGCATCAATACCAGCACTGAGCTTGTGAGGACTCTTTTATACCACTGTTGCTTCATCCAAGCAGAAAGACAAAATTTGTCACAGGACAGTAAGACTAATCCCTACTGTTCCTGCTATCAGGACAGGGTCTATGTGGTGCCAAGCAGCACAGTCCACAGAGCCATTTGCCTTCTAGGATGCTGGGAAGAAAAGGGAAGCTCATGAAGATACAAAGGTATAGAGATAAATTCACAGAAAAAGGTGTATTTGTATATGGGTATTTATATATATATATTTATATAGTTATATATCTAACCCTTTCTTTATCTCCTCAGCTCCTGCATCTCTTACAAAAGTCAGTGTGTGCAACAGGAAAGCAATGATCCCATGAACCTCATTTCTTCATGGACAGGGAGAAATGCCAACATCATTACTTCAGTGGGTTAAGCTTCCTTCTATTCCTGGCTGCATCAGGAAGGTTTGAGCACCTACTATTCCCTTTCCCCCTCTTTCCCCCTGGGAAAGTGAATTCTGCACATAGCCTGTTTGTCCCCTGGCATCTGATACTGAGATCTCCCTTGGAGCTGTTTTCTGAAGGTGGAAGAACAAGACACACTGAACCAGCACCAATTTAGAGGCATTTGGAACAAAGAGCACTGGTGGCGAGAGGTTCATGACTATTGATCAATAGAGTTAACAAAAGGGAAACAGTGGAGGAAGGAAGGTACAAATTATTCACCAAAACCACACTTACTTATAGTAGCAGATATCATGGCCTGCCCGAATCCAGCGAGGTCTGCCCTGGAGAGCTTCCTTCACTGAGTACATGACCAGCTGCATACCTATGTAAAACAAAACAGTTTCAAGTGACATGACTTCCCTGGCTGGAAAAGACAGGAGTGGGAAGGAAAAGACCAAACAAGAAGCATCATTATTTTGTCAGTGCTTTCTCTGCAGATAGTTTATGCAAAGTAAATGCATTCCCAAAGCCCAGTGCTTTGTTCTGATATAGCTATGTCTGTAAAAAGAGCACCCACACAAGAAATTAACTGAAAAGGGTTTATTAAAAACATGAATTGTCCTACTGGCCTTTGCAAAGGAGGACTTCGAGCCATTCTGTTTACACACCAAGGAAAAGAAACAAAAGAATAGGAATCAAGGCATCAACAGGATCAGTAATTTGGTTAGTCCAATATTTCATGCTTGGCTGCACTATTATTGAACTCTTAATCCTACCACAGCATTAGAAATCAGTGGTGCATCCAGTACCCTACCTTCAGAAAACAGCAAGCAAAACTAGAAGGTTTTAAACTTACTATTAGACCTAAATAACCGCTATGTGTCACAAATGCTGATAACAATAGCATCCATCTTTGTACTATATTATCCCAGAGGATGACTTCTTCCTGACCTCCAAAGTATTTCCATTTTGTGCCCTGAGGTACAAGGCTTTCTCTGATCTGAGCTGTTTATACATCACTCACAGCTCCACGAAGCCAGCCCAGCAGTGGGGAATTTTTTGTATCCAATTCCTTTGCTGCACACATCTGCCTGCTTTTCTACAGGCGCAGTGAGGATGCTGCCCTCACCAGCACAGGGTGTCCCTGGTGAGGGGCTGGGCTCTGCAGGGGTGGCTGCTGCCAGCCAGCTCCAATGGACCCAGCACAGCCACAGCTGAGCCCAGCAGTGATTGCTGGCAGCACTTCTGTGAAAGCATATTTAAGAAAGAGAAAAATGCCCTTTCAAGTATTTTTTGCATGTTGATAAGTTGCCCCCTGAGCCTTTTTTCTTGGCTGTTCTTGTGCTGGAAGGAGGTGATGCTTGAAAATCATTAATACTGATGACATATTTCCATAAGCAGCTATTCAGTTCCCTTCCTCCTTTGGGTTTCTCTGTTAAATTCTCCAATACTTTCAGAGCCAGGAAGTGTATCAGCAGCAATGCCTTTCCAGCTCTTATTTGGCTGTGCTGTGGGGTAGCACTAACTCACCTACACCCAGAAGTAACCTCTATATTGCTGTTTCCTGAATCAGCACCCTGAGTCATGTACAAGAAGCAATTCTGTGTTTGGTTCTAGGACATGGGCCACAGCAAGTTTGGGGAGTCACGGGCTTGTCCAGCTGTCCAGTTCATCAGACAAGAGATGTGGGGCTTAGGGTCTGCAGGGCTGTCAACATCCCAGATGTTTTCTCCTGCCCTTCTCTTTGAGTCCAATGAACACACACAGGAAGCTGCTTCAAGGCAGTGGTCGATGCTAGTGTGCCATCTCAATTTAAAAAAAAAAAGTTTTTCCTTCCCAATTTCCCAATGCAAGTGTTCAGTTTTAGAAAACAAACTGAAATTAGGCTTCTGATGAAGTCCCATTATTTCCCATGGTAGACTAAGTTAGTAAAATACAGGGAAGGAGAGAGGTGGAGGGTGCACCTCCTGGCTTGACTTGCTCTGCTACTGGCCAGTATCATCTTTGCTGATTTGAAAGTCATACAGTGCCATCTAACCAAGAGCAAAAGGGAACAATTAAACCAGACAAGTAACCAGGAGCTGTAAAGAATTGCCACCCAGGGCACTTTGGCAATACATCACAACTGGAGGCTTTTAGTATTATAGCATGGGCATTAGCCCAGGAAAGTGCAGAGGGAATGTAGCAAATAAACAGCATCTCTTACCAATGGTCTATGTAAATGTTATGCATGTGCTGGAAGGGTATGAGCTTTGCTCAACCAAGCCAGAAAAGCTGGAGCTTCACTGCCAGCTCAGAGCAGCAGAAGTAACCCACAGAAGAATTGTTTGATAGCCAATCCCACGTACAAGCCATCCAAAAGTGAGCCAGGGCTTAGCCTCCCTCCTTACCAGATGGTATTTTCACATTTCTCTTCCAAACATGTTTTCCATTGCATGCTTGAACATGTGAGTCATGTGCAGTTCAGGTACACAAAATGAGGTTATAAATGCTGACAACAGTCAAACTATCAGATAACAAACAACCTTCCACCAATAACAGCCTGAATCTCTGGCTGGGAAGGTACTGCTGGCTGCATCAGGGTTGTACTGAGCTTTACAGTAGGATATCAACATACTTCATTTTTAGGCATCTCCTAGACACACCACTCTGAATTGTTTGGTAATTCATGGAAGCAGCATAAGATGACAAAAAGAAATAATTTTCAGTTGGAATCTATATGAATATTTGAACTTCAGCCTTTAGGGTTAAAGAGCAAATGCCTTACAATTTGTCATGCCACTCATCCAGTCAGTTTCACACATACAATTGACAAATGACTCAAGCTCCTAATGTATTTGTTTTAGGTACATTAATCCTGAGAGAGTTGTCCTGGTGATGCTAAAGGCTGTAACCACAGGGCTTCAGATGAATGCAAAGTCTGTTATTATGTACTTATTAAACATTCTAAGTCAGGTATTGAGCTGGTGTAAATTAACAGAGCTCCATGGAAACATATGAAAAAAACCCCAAAACATAAAACAAAAACCAGCCTATGCCAGTCAAGAAGAAATGCAGAAGAAATAACTTTCCTCTAAAATGTATATGGAAAGCTGGGATTTGCCCTGCCTATTTCTGAGTAATTCTGCCTTCCTCCTGAACTGTGGACTATGACAAGAGCTCAAGGACAGCAAGGAACAGAATTTTTTTATCACCATTAATAGCAACAGAAGTTTTAGTAATTCTGAAGTCAGAGATGTCTTTCTGGATAAACCAAAAGAAACACGAGTGTTTGAGGATTATCACATTTATTCGGATCTTGGAAGTACTTTTCAATCTCATGCTGCTCATTCAGTTCCAAGAGATTGTCTGTTTTTCCTGCACCTCTCCCAACCCTAATGCCATTCTTCCACAGTTCTGGTCTATAAACACAACAGTGATATTTTTTCCCACAACAAATCCTCTCCCAGCTCTCAATATTCTCTCTACTCCTCAGTCCTCCTGAGGATAGACAAAAGTACCTTGACAAACCTAAAATGACTTTTTCAGTGTATTTCAGGGCAGATAAGTTTAAACTTACAGTCTCCCTTACACTTATAGACATGGAAAGTTTAAAACCTTTATGGCATTAAAAAGATATTCTTGTGAAAAGAAGGCTACCCCAAATCCCCAAAGATTCATACCGTAATTAAACTGGCTATTGAACTTCTCACAGTTGATAACATTGAAGCGATAGGGAACTGCCAACTTCATGCCACGGACTTCAAAGTAGAACCACTGGTGATGCTGGTTGCTGTTCACATCTGCATTCATAATTAAGTCATATTCAAACCTGTTAAAAAAAAAATAGCCATGAATACCCCATGTCTGCCACCGAACTTGCTGAAAGCAGGTGATAGTCAAATTCATTAATATTTTCTGAGCTTCAGAGAACAGCATTAAACTCACAGTGCCCAAACACCATTAAATACTCACTCTACATTAGTCATGTCAAAACATTTTGAGCTCTGTTTTCTTACCTCTGTTGCTTTCATGACATTTAGGTGTAGGAAGGCATGATTAGCTCTGTGTCATGTAGACTGTTTGCCTGGCTGGCCCTTTCTAAACCCAGGAGAACGCCACCATTCCATGCTGTGGTGGCAGCAGAAAGGCAGGCTGGGACACCTCTGCTCCAGCTGTACTTACTCACGCACTTGGATGGCTTTGCGAAGGTTTCCCGATTCAAACTTGGAGAAGAATGTCAGACAATCTGGAGCCCTTGGGCTTGAGGAACTGCTGTAAAGCAAAGCAAGGACACCTACAGGAGGCTGCTTCAAAGACAAGCTTTCCCCAGCACCCTTTATATGTTGTAATAGGCTTTAATAATTTTTCTAGTAAGCAGAACCCTGGGCAGTAGCAAGAGGTGAGCAAATCCATAATCTTCCTATCAGAGACATCTTTCCTCTCTACGCTTGCTTAATAATTCTAATTCACGTCTCTCTTTTTCCCAATACTCCTTTTTGTCACAGTTCATGTTTGTTTTCTTTATTCCAGCTACTTTCCCACTGGACTATACTCTACTACTTCATTAATTGCAGAAGGCAGATTTATACAATTACTATACATTTATTCTTGCCTCATCTATGAAGTTTTCTTCTCCTAGACCTAAGAAATGCCTAAGTTAATATTAAACTTCTACCTCAGATGTTCCTTCAATTTTTTTTTTTTTCTATCCAAAGACTGTTCTCCAACTCATTCATCCTTCCTCTGAATTCAATTTCTTTGTATTTGGGACCTTGTCAACAGCCCTGTGCTACATCTCAAAGATCACTATTGCTGGTCACAGTTGAGCACCTAAAGTAGTTCCCAAGGCCAGATGTGTGGTTTTCAGAAGATTTTTGTGAGTGTCACATTTATAAAACACGGGTTTATAGCCTGTGACAATGGGTGATCAGACACTCAATAGGAAATGCTGCTTCAGGATGTAGAGAAACTGGATTCATAGCTGTAATTCCCAGCACCAGTCTGCACACCTCTGTTCCAAATCACCATATGCAATGCAGACGTATCCAGGACACCATACAGTCCCTTTGATGTATGGATTTTCTTGGTCTGTCCAAAAGTTTTAAGACTCACCTACTCCCATGACTTCCACAACACATCCTTTCCCTGGAGTCATGTACCAGGGACCTACACTTCCTGGCTATTTTCTCCTTTGGGCCTTTACCTCCTGTATTTTTTCTTCTTTACTTGACCTGCTCTGATAAAGGCAACCTGAGCTCACCACCCAATCCAGCACTGACAGTGCCCCTGGTTACAGCATGCCATTGAAGTCACCCACCTGGGCTCATCTAAATCAAACACAGTTCTTCCTATCACATCATCTGGCTGGATCAGGCGGCGAACATCATCTAGCACTTTGTCCCTAGGAAAGAGAAAGCAGTAAACTGTAATGACACTACATGAAATCTCAATATAGGGGATTCTTCTAGAATAAATATGAAGAGTCTTAGTAAATTCTTTTTAAGGACTGGCAAGGAAGGTCTTCCATATGCTAATTCCAGGTGAACTTTTTCTTTTCCCACCACAAGAATTTTTATGGTCCATTCCCCTTACGAGTTGCCTTTTGGGTTAAATTACTGATTCCGCAAAATTTTTATTCTCTATGGTATTGTGTCAAGTTTGATTTATCCCCAGCTCTTCCTAGTCAACGCCAACCTCCCAAGTGGCCAGTCTTGCCCTGTGAGGAAATATCTGCCATAATTCATAAACCTACTAGACTGACTCACAGGGAATCTTGACTTTAAGTCAAGTTGATTTCTACTATTTAAATGGAGCTCCTCTGATCTCTGATGATCATCAAATGTGGAATATCAGATTTTCTTCCTGACCTTTGAAGCAATCATGTTATACCCTGAAGCATGTTATGATTATTTCCATTTTAGCTGTCCAGTTACACATGTTGTTATAGCCATTAAAGCAAAGCTTTTAGAGCAACAGTGCAAGAAGATGGCAGAGTGATTTTTGTCTCTAAATAAGATTTCTGGCTTTTATATTTTATATTTGCTGTAGAAAGAATCATTCTCTCTAGATTTCAGAAATCAGTGTTCTTCACAAAAGCCATTTGATTAGTGTTGATCAACTCTAAATTGTAGCATAGAATCCAGCCTCTGTTATCTGCTAATAATTCCCTATACCACTAAAAAGAAACGTAAAGTCATTGCATACAGCCACACCTGGAACAAACAATACTGTAAGAGCTTCCTCTCCCAGCACAGCTTCAAAACACAGCTTACCACTCTTCTAAGCACCTAAATAACATGAGAGGTCCTCTCTGGAAAGACAGAAGGAATTTTCCCTCAAAGAACCAGTTGGGAACCAATGTTGCAAGCACTAGAGATAGCTGGGTAGAGTGCAAGATTGAAGGTAAAAAGATACCCTGAAAGGACAGTCTTTTTCATCTCTAGAACAGATTTGTTCTCATTTGTGTTCTAACAGCCCCACAGATTCACAGCATACTCTTTGTCTGCTTGCTTTAATGAAAAGCCACTACTAAATCTATGTCAGAACTTTGAGCAGCTGAGTCCTGTCACAAACATCAGTGTATCAATGCATCTATCAATAACTGGCTTGATCAATAACAATTTGCAGTACTAGATAGAGGAGTCTTTATGGAGTCACAGAAACCATAAAAATCTCTCTCCAGGGATGCCACTACCACCTTGATCAATGAGAGAAAGAAAGCAACACAGATAGTGCACAACTCACCCACTGACACAGAAAGTCCATGTCAGAGATAGGAAATAGCCTTGCTGATTCCTAATCCAGTTCCTAGTCCAGGGAGATACCAATTCCCTTTCCTCAGGAGGAAATCCTAGATAAGATCACACTGCTGTTTGGCCTTGAGGCAAATAATTGGGTAGCCAAAAATTTGGTCTATAACTTTCTAAGACCTTCAGAGATGTTAGAGTCAGAACTTACATAAACCAGTTTGAGCCTGAGAGTTCTCACTGTGGTAATTCTAGGAAAGCACAATCACCTTTGAACCCCATGCTTGCGCTCCAGCATGGGCTTGCTGTAAGGAGGTGGCTGGTGACCCCAGAAATCAGGAAATGCCAGGTCTCTGTAGCCTGGTATGGACTTAACACATTTGGCCCTGGCTGCATAGAAGTGAGGGCTGTGGAATGGGATATCCTCTTGGTGTTTCTCCAGAAGACTTCTTGCTGTGTCCAAGCTCTCCATCCTGCCTCCAGGACAAGGACTGATCGAGGCCTCACAGTGAGGGTAAAACATTTTTTTGTACCAAGAAACATCTTCTGGAATAGAGCACAAAGCAACCACACGACTTCTGGCTGAATCCTCCCCTTCACACAAGTTTGTATCCAGGGCTGCTTCTGCAATGTCTCTCTTTTCATCACTCTGATCCCATCTGCATTCCTCCTTCTTTCTCCAACTCTGCAGTGGGACTTTGAAATCCTGTTCCCCTGGATCTGTTCCCATCTCTGTGACACTTTGGTTTCTCCATCTGCAGTTTGGATGTTTCACAGAAGCAGTGCTTGGAATGAAATGAGAGGGAGCAGAAGGAAGACTCTCAGTCCTGTCCTCCAAGCTCTTCTCTTCCTCAGACTCCAATTCAAGCTCCTTTAGGTTTAAAAAGCATAAGGAATTAAAAGACACTAAAGACAGATTGTGCCTCCTTCCAGAGGAAACCTTTCAAGGAAGAAAAGGGGAAATATTTGCACACCTCCCAAAACAGTACTCAACCAATAAAACAGCCAGAGCAAAATCAGCACATGGACCACCTGCCAGCATTTCTCTATCCACAAAGCTGGTTCAACAGAAGTCCTCAGAAACTAAAAAAGATCCAACTAGAGATGACTCACCCAGATGACTCAATCAAAACCAATTGTTCTAACAAAGAAGGGCATATATTTTGCAAGGCATTTTTTAAAATATAAACGTTACAGCAGGGTAAAGGCAGCCAATCCTGTCATGAAAAACTCCACCTACTTTCATGCAAGAGTATAATTTAATCCCATTTGACTACTTATGGTGACAATCAATGTAACAATATTGTGTGCTCAGGAGACACATTAAACCAGTGGTCTTTTCTAGATTCATATCTGAATCAGGGTTTTCAGCTCTCCTAAATTCAAAAACTTGTAATGAGTGCAATAGCCCATTTTTTTTGGCCCAAACTGCATGAAAGAAAATTATTGGAACTGTTCATTTCACTCAGTGGCAGCATAATCTTCTTCTCTTCCTTCAAACCACTAGTTGACAGTATTTATTTTCCACATCTCATTCTGATCTTGATATTGCTGTTGAAGTTGCCAGCAAGGATACAAATTATCTGACAGATTTCTCATGTGGCAATTGATTCAACAGTGCTTACTTAATCTATACCCAGGCAAATGCGCATCAAACGTCATTCCCTTTATCGCTCATGATTCACACCAATAAACTATACCAAAAAGTGGTAATCTTTGGTTTTCCAGGCCTATAAGACTTACAGGTTTCCTTTTGCAATAGCCTTGTCTAGTCATCACTTGTCAATGCTCCCTTTCAAGTATTTCTTAAATTCTGGAATATTCATAATTAAAGGAAACTGTGCTATGATTGTACCTGAAAATTATGGGAAAGTTCTGGACACATGGCTTCATACTGTCCAAGATCTTCCTCTGGCCGGTCAAGCAGCGGCCTTGACCTCAATTTATTCACATCTGTCTCCAAGTCATAATCCTACAAAAGCAGAATCAGAAAAGCACATATATTACAAATGCCCCACAAGATGATCCTGACCATCAGTGAACCAGGGACAAGAACAATATCTGAAGCTTTCACAGCTGAGAGCTCCTGTGCATCGACGTGCAGCCTCACCCATATCAGATATGAGAACCAAAGCCAACCAGTCATTGCATTAAAAATAAAAAAATCCAAGAAAAGATGGGGCAAGAAGGAAGGATGGAGACATGCCATGGCATTGATGACTGGGCATTACATTATTATTCAAATAATTCAACACAAAGTATGTCCCACTAATTGCCATCGAAGAATTGATTTGCTCCTGACAAACAGACTCACTGAGATTGGACATGGCACTGAGTGCCATGATCTAGTAAACTGACTGGAGTTGGACCAAGGGTTGGACTTGATGATCTCTGAGGCCTTTTCCAACGCAATCAATTCTATGATTCTGAGGCCATTGCTAAAAAAAAAAGTTGCAAATTGCCTGATTGCACAAGTGTCCATGTCATTTCAAACCCTGAGCCACACTTGTGTCACAAAGCAGAGTCTGAACTGCTGTTTGGACCTAGGTAAGAAGGCAATGAAGAGCTGCAAGGAGCATGAGGTCAGGCTAAAACGATTTCCCACTAACAGCATAATGATGCATAAGTAGCTTCAGACATGCTGAAGATTTGGATTGAAAAGAATAGACGGTTGATGTGGTGATTTTGATTTTCATAGAACTGTCTGAACAGCTCCTGATGGAAGCACAGAGGCAAGTTTCAGTTTGGTTGGTATTTCTTGCATGCATGGATGTGTAGAATATACTTGTAAAAATGTTTGTAAACAACATCAATATCAGGAAACATTGTGCAAAAGACCTTACACAAAACAAAAGGTAAGCTGAAAGCTCATTATCCATTCCCTTCTTGCTTTCCCTTTAGCAAGATTTTTCAAGGGAGATATATGACCAGCACCCCAGACAAACAGTATTTAAAACTCATATTCAGAAAAAGCTCTTAGGCAAAAAAAAAAAAAAAAAAAAAAACAAAAAAACCACAAAACCAAAACTGCTTACATCTACTTGGTAAATCCTTCTGAATAATTAAATAGTTCAGAAGAACATATGAACTGTTTCTGAGTGAATAACTAATTAAAAAAGGAGATAAATTCACTATGGACCTTATTCCTAATGAACATTGTGACGAGCTCTAATATTCAGATAAAAACAGCCAGACGGGGAAGTTAGGACACTTAGCTAGCGTGCAGGGGACTTTTTTACCTTCCTTTTTTCATTGGGTGACATCAGTTTAATACTTGAGGACAAAAAGACAGGGCAAGTAATGAGAACCCCCTTTCACAGAAGTCTCAATCATATCTAATTAGACTGTATTTGCAACTTCATTTCTTTAATTTGCCTTCCCAAGCCACTTTATGAGGATAAGACTTATTAGCAGCATTCAGTACTTCACATTTGCATATGAGCCTGTTTTTATTTTCACAAGAAAAAAGTTTGCACTCTCATCCTCAGCTGGTAGGAGTTGTTTTGTCACTTAGGTCACTGCAGGGAGAATGCCAAGGTAAAATTCAGGGAATAATTTACTGTATTATTTTTCTGTGTGCAGCATCAAACAAAGAAGGAATACAGGTTCAAATGCCCCAACTATATCTTAAAATAACTAACCCTTGCCTTAGTGTGGGTGCACAGCCCAAATATGCTCTGATATGGGAAGAAAGAGAGGGTTAGTCCTTCCAAGGTGATAAATCAATTTTCCCTAAGTGCTAATTTTCTGGCATACACCTAGAGGAATCAAAGATCCACCATCAATTCCTGACTGTCTATGTGATTCTAATAGTCACTGGGCAGCCTCTCTGCAAGAACAGAGAAGTCACCAAACCCACGCCCATCCTGAGTGACAATCACGGCAATGAATAAAATAAATGCAGAGGAACTCTAATGAAAATCAGTGCTTTCTCATCATCTTCTTTCAAGTGTCCTTCTATTATCCACCATGTAGAGTGTTCATGTGGGACCACATGCATATCTACATTCTCTGCTTAGATTGTCCATTTTGACACCCTGAAAGACTATGAAAGGTTTGACTTTCCATTATGTAGATAATTATGTAAACTATGGCTTGTATACCTACTTCCTCCTTACTCTCCCCATCCTCATTATCCAGGTCTTTTTCAGCTTCTTCCTCTCCATCACTTTCATAGTCACCTGCAGAAATAGGAAAGAGGTAGAAGTAAAGGTGTTCTACCCAATATCCCTCTCATGCTCTCCACAGAAACACACGTCAACTCTTCTATGTGTGCCACACACTCTACAACCTGACACAACACTGATAAAAGCAGATCTCATTTGTTCATCTCATACAAATGAATTTGGCACTAAATCACCCAGTCTTTAAAGCTCTGTTCTCTTGGACTCCAGCACTGCCTTTCAAAACCATGACAAATGTCCCCATGGTGTGGATCCAACTCATTTTACAAAGCAATGCAGAGACTTTCTTCTTGGCTGCAATGATATTATAAGATGCTCAATCTACAGTATCTGGATTAGAGTGTTTCACTGCTATGATTGTTATAGTATTTGAGCATCTCCCACATGACACTGAAAGCAACAGAAATTGCTTGTGTGTATCACAGAACCTGCTGTTTCTCCTTTTCTGTGGCGTAGCTATCCTGGCTGTGTTTGCATTCTGCTTTTCAGCAACAGCTCACATCTTTTACTCGTGCAGCATGACTGCTACCTGTTTTTATTTTAGAAAGTGAAAAGAATAATAATTCCCACAATTCTTTACCAAAAAAAGACTGCAGGACAGTTTCCCCTCTCCCAAACAGCCATGCACAGATGTGTCTTGCTCCATTGTCATGAAGCAATGGCATCTCCAGCCTCTGCTATGCCCACTCTGCTCCATTAATTTTTTGGATAATAGAAGAACTTTATTTTTTTATTTATTTTTCCTCACTCCTTTTAGTCTTCTTTAGTTTATTCTCTAAACTCCTAGCTTCAAGAAGACCTGTAATTTATCCCCAATTGAATAATACTCCAGGCCATTGGATTAACTTTAACTGAAAACCCCAGAACTATGACACCAAGCCTCTATTCCCCAGATCCCACACTGAATTCTCATGTCATGCTCCTTTTCTTCCTATTGAATTCAACCTTCAGCCATTTACCTTCAGATTCCTCACATGGAGGTTCAACCTTGGCATTCCCAGGAAGGGGGAAGGAATAGGAACTTCTCACTGTTGCCACAGGCAGATGCTCCTTGGGGTAGCACTTTCTCAGAATCTGAGTTGCAGTGGTTATAACAGGATCCAGATTTTTACAAGATAAACAGTCCTAGAAATGAAAAGAGAAAAACATTAGGAATGTCCCCCCCTGAGCAGTAATGGGTTAATGATTGGATTTGATCTTAAAGGTCTTTTCCAATCTAAATGAGTCTATGATCCTGCAGTACTTTATTCTAATCAGGAACAGGAAAATTAATGTATTGGGGTTGGTTTGGTTTTTTTGGTTGTACAAGATTTTACTCTGTTTTCTAATGTATGATTGAACGGCATTATAAGATTCAGTGGGATTAACCGGGATTCCTGTAGGGAGGATAGAAAAAATCATCTAAAGCTGACATGCTTACAAGACTCACTACAAGAATCTTAATATGTATTTCCAGATCTCTGGCTGTTTGGAACAAGGGGGAGAGAAAAGACAATTTTGAAAGCATCTCCAAGGAAAGTTTTATTATGGGTAGAGCAAACACCAAGGAGAACTGCTTTCTATTTCTGTTTCAATTTATTCACTTTTTCACATGGTTGCCTTTGTTTGCTTGTTATTAAAGGAAAGATTAGGAATGATTGTCTCTGTGTGGGAACAGCCTAACATTCTTGAACAGTCTTACTATAGTCTAGTTTACTAAAACTGTTTTGTTTTCACTAGAACAGTGAACACAGGACTGTTTAATTGCCTGCCTTGGGACAGCCATCTTAATTCACTGCCAAGTGAATTTAAATAGTCAAGAACAAGGCATATTCATCCAGTCAATGAATTTCCACACATGGAGTTATTCAATGATGCCATTTGAAAGTCATATTTTTCTTTACAGCAAATTAGCTTACAAGCGCAAACAAGCTTTCAGATACCTTACAGGGAATTTGTGGGACTGTTTGGATTAGTGTTCATAAAGTACTCTCAGATTCCAAGATAACACAGTTTACAAGTGACTGAAAAATATTATGTCATTGTATAGGAAAAGCCTTTTTTTAACTGACACTTGAGAAACAGGCAGGAGACTGTTTTCAATGTGTGTAAGCTATCCCGTTTATTTTGTGGTGGGATAATATGATGAGGGAAGAGTGAATTCTTAGCTCAGAACACTCATGTAAAGCTACCCTGAACTCAGATGATCTACTTTTTAGTCTCCACACTCAATCTTTTCTCTACTGAATCTGGAATATTCCATTTATTACAGTATGTGATATATTAAAAAAACAAAACAAAAACAAACAAAAAATGAGATTTCAGTATTACAGTAGGATAAAAGATAATGAAGCCAAAGGATGCTCCTACTGGAAAATGGAGAGTGGAGCACAGGATAACATTATCCTAGAGTACTACAACAGGAAGGTTGAAGAAAAGCCAGGCAAGCTCAAGACGTCAGATGGAAGAGTGATAAAACAGCAAAATAACATTCCATGCAGCAGCCTCTCCTAAAGCAGATACCAACCTGTTTTCTTGTGTCAGAGTAGGCAGCTTTGTCACTGCACAGTGCTAATGTGAATATACCATTTAGCTGTCAGGAAAGTCTAAGTGCAGCTAGAAAAAAGCAATGGGAACAGAAAGTATTTCCTTTCCACAAATTATTTCATTATCTAAAATTATTTTTCATTCCAGGCAGAAGTAGAACTCAAAATCTCTAAATTCTCTTAAATATCTCTAAACTCTCCTCAAATAAAGTAGCAGTCACTTCTAATCTATGTAAGGTGGCAATCTGAACTATTGGCTCTTCCTGTAAAGACATAAGATTAAGGGTTATTAAAAGCTCAGGTATTTCATCTGTCCATCAGCCCAGACAATAGGCAGCCAGAGAGGTTTCAACTGAAAACCATCCTTATAAATAGGATTTTCCACTGGAGTTTAAAACAAACCCATCTTGGCAAAACTGCTTCCATTCCACTAGATTAAAAAAAAAAAAAGAAAAAAAAAGCTTAGAAAAGTTCTGCTGAAACTTTGCAACAGCTTTAAAATGTCATTAGTCGCTCAGAGTTTGGTCAAGGTTAATCACCACAGCCAGCAAATTCCTAAAGGCACCAAAATACTGTCTCCACACAGAGTGTCATTGCTTTCCCAATCAGGAACAGGAAACACTTCAACACTTCACATCTTGGAGAGGCATTGTAAGACTGACAACATCCCAGAGAAGCACTGAGGGAATATACTGAGCTTTGAATTTATTAACCTTGGTAATTTCTTGTCCAAGGTCTCCCTAACCATGTGCGTTAGAATAAACCAAGCTGGAGGCCCCTGGAGCTGTCATTTCCGCTCCACTTCCAACCTTTGGAAGGATTAGCATTATCAGTGTTTCCTGGAGCCTTAGTGTGTCATTTCCTGCTTGTTCACCGAAGGTGACCCCACGTTTGCACTTCCCATGGAGTTGCTCCCAGGCTGAGCCATCAGGAGATGTTAGCTCAGGAAGCTTCATGAGATGCAGAGAGGGAACGAGCCAACATCTCCCCTCAGGTAGCTGTTTCCATCCACTCTACTGATGTTTCTGCAAACCAGAGACTCCTCACCAACAGAGGCCATAGGCCCTTGGGAGGTCTACTAGTTCTGGCCACCTCATCCCACCTAAAGAAATGGTCAATTCCTCATGAGGAAAGCAAAGTGAAAAAATTCCATAAGTCTCTCATATACTGTCAATAAGGAATATCTTTCAGTCACGGAAGAATCGTTCATGACAGTGACGGGCAAGGGGAAGAGGTAAACACACTGGATCATAAGGCAATGGATTTTCTAAAGGAGAGGGGACAGATTTTCTTTCTGTCTGTGATGGCCCTACACTGAGACAATGCACTGGCCAGCAGGAATGACAGTGGAAACACTCCTGTGGAATCAGGTCCTACAACTGAAGGATTTTCCTTAAGTCACTTGTCCCCAGCAGGCTAAGGAAGCATGTCGCTGAGAGACTGAGGAAATCTGCCTTTTCTATACCTTACAGGCATCCCATCCACAGGACTATGGCTTATTTCTTGAACCCACATTAATGTTTGTAATGAGTTTAGGTTGGCTCCCAGCCAATCCCAAACACCAGCCCGACAGACTCTCACTTCCCAAAAGGGAAAGGAAAAAAAACTGGTAGCAAAAGAAAATTGCAGCAAAGAATATATTTTTACATATATACAACTATATACAAACAAACACTACGTACATATGAACAGGAACCCAAACAATCCCGACCAATCCCAACAGGGGAAAGGGAAAATGGAGAAAGGACAAAAAGGGATAAAAACACAACAGATATACACAATCAGAACGCAAGGATTAGCTTAACAAAATAACTAATACAATGAAATCTCACCAAATTCCCTTAAGAACAGCAGGTTCCTTCCCCTCTGGCACAGGCCCGGACAGAGCCCTCAGATGGGCCCCAGCCCACGGGGATAAGCAAGGCCCAAACACCGAGAGCTGCTGTCTCTGAGCTGATCCCACAGGGAGGGAGAGGAGAAGGGAGGGAAGAGGACTTCCCTCTCATGTACTTATTACACCTGATGATGTAAGGGAATAGGATGGAATACTTCCTCAGTTTTTGTCCCTGGTTGTTAAGGAAGGCCTAAAAAACAACAAACCTCACCAAGGCCTCAAATTTGAACTACCACAATGTTTCACAAGATTCAAATTTAGCCCCCTGAAAAACAGTTGATGGGTGTTTCTCCTTAGAAAATTCTTGGCTAAATGAGTTGATTGAATGGAATTATCTGACAGAAAAATCTCATGAAACATCTAAGCAATTCCTCTGTAGATATAATGCATTATTCTTCAGGAGAGGAGGTCCAAGCAGGCTGCAGAATGCACAGGGAAAGAGAAAAGAAGCATTAAAAGACTGAACTAGAACTCCCATGAGGCCCATAGGAATTAAGATTTGTTTTCAACTGAAACATTTCAGCTTTTCTGAAGCACTAACTGTGTACAAGTCAATATTTCTTAACGTTATCAGTTTTTTCAACTATATGTCCTATCCTGAATTTATATAAGTATAGAATTTCCTTCACTGTGAGGTAAACCCAGCACTTACTATCAAATCACCTCATTTAAACACAAAAAGCACCATTTACCTGCACACTTGCAAAGAGAATCTCCATTCCCTGGGAACCAAGGAAAGTCTCCCTGCCCAGCTGGATGTTGGTGATGTACTTCAGGCAGAGCAGGAGACCCCTACGAATGTAAATGTAGTTGTTGGAGACATCATTGCGGCGCCAGTCTTGGTAGAGCCTCAGCAATCCATCCAGGTAGCCCCTGTTCACTGCCCGGCGGCTGTTAGACTCTGGACACAAAGAGAGAAGGCTGAATTAAAACTCCTTCCTGTTTGATAACCACATGGCTATTCTGTACTTGAACTCAGACTTTAGTACCTGCTCATTCTTGTTTAATAGTCTTGGTTAAAAAAAAATTAATTATTTTTTACTTTGTTTTTAATTATTATTATTTAGGATGTTATTTGCTAACCATGACTGAGGTTCTTGGAGTCATACATGACATAAAAAAGCTGTCTCTCTCCTGTCTATCTGCAAACAGCTGCTCCAGAATCCTCCAGATGAACCAAACCACGAGGGGGGAACAGGCAGAGCCCATATCTCCTTCCAAGTGCTAACAAACCTAATTCCAATTGCAGCACCACAAGATTTCCTGAAACTACAGAAGCTCTCCAGGAGTGAGAAAAGCTAAAGAACAGTAGTACTGGTCAACAGCAGGTTATAAAATCTTCACATGGCCTCAAATTTGAGTCCTGAGAGAACACTGTGCTGAGACCAACAAATGCAGAAACCTTGTGACTATATAATCCTGTCACAGCCAGAGAAATTATGTTTAACTTCTAAATGTATTCTCACACATACCTGTACAGTGAAAGCCATGAATCAAGTAATTCTGGAAACTCACAGTACTTTAAAATTAACCAAACACCAACATGAGCAATAGTATCTTGGGCTTCTTTTCTATTGCATTCTGGCTCCAAGATTTTAAAGGTCACATTCAGATAATTTTAAAGTTTAAAGGCTTTACTGCACAGGCAAGGAAATTTAAAAAACAAAAAAAATCAAGAAAATAAACTTTATAAAAATATAAAGAATAGTTGCAATATTCCCTTAATCATGTAGCCCCAGGATACCCAGCTGAAAAGGGGAGAGGACTATAAAACTTGCAATATACACCAAATTCTGCTGAGTATTCTAAAACACATCCCTCCACCCACTGTATTCCTTGTCCTGCCCCTCAGGACAGAGCTGAAGCCATACCAAACTCCAGGCTCCCTCCCTTCAAACCAACCTTGCCTAAACATATTTTCTTGACTGGTCCTGACATTCCTTGCTGTGACACACATTAGAAGCTGTCAGGAGCTCAGCAATCAACAGAGGGGCCAGGTAGCACATGTAAGGCACAAACTCAGCTCCCTGAATACCAATCAGCATTTACAGCTCACAACAGATGGCTCTTGGTACGGGTTCTCCAGAGCTAGTAGGCTCCAATCCATTTCCAGTTCATTGAGCAGAGTGCCAGAGCCTCCCACACCTGGAACTTTAAAGTCATAAGTGGGGATGGACAGGAGAGGAGAAGAAGTTGGAGGTTAAGAGAGAATAGAAAGATATAGCCTGAAGAAAATCACTAACAAAGGAAGGCGTGGAAAGAGGAAGCAGTGAAGGAGCAGATAGAGACATTGAAAAGGGAAAGAAGTTGCCCAAAATGGTCTCAGTTTGCTCTCTGCAGTACATTAGCAAACTCTTACCTGGAGAAGGGATTGAAGAGTTGCTCTGCTACCTGGCCCAGTCCTGGAATTTTATCTACCATTGGCACCACAGGGCTGGCAGCAAACAGCACCCCCAGAGCAGTTTGCCAACTCATTTTAATCCTCCTCGGCATCTTCACACCGCCCTGCTGACATGCCCCACACTGACCTGCTGGCTCCACAGCTCCTCCCATCCTACACAGCTCTGCCCAAGCTCTACACCTTGGCCTGCAGTTCTCTAGCACTGTATCCCCTTCTTGTTAACCATCTCACACTAACTCATGCTATTTCAAGGCTTGGTGGTTGTCAGCATGTAGAAGGTCATCCTCCTTCTTTGACCTTCACTCTGTATTTCTGTTTTCTGTTTGACTTTCTGCAAGAAAACTTTAATTGCTTGAGAATCCCTTATCAATCCCAATGATTTTATTCATGATTTCCTGTTAATCCTCAACCAGCTGTCATGTTTACTAACCTGCATGATGCCTAACCCCTTAAATCAGTCAGTCTTCCTTGGAGAATTACTAAGGAAGCCCTGTAAAAGTCAATAAGTATATAAAACATGACAAGAAGAAGAGAGTCAGGGAGTGTAAGGTAGGGACAATTTAGATCAGACTCAGAGCTTCCCTGAACTGTTCAGGGACAGATGAAATTGGACTAGATCTAGAGTTTTATAGCCTCTAGCACTCTGTGCTTGAAGTCTAAGCATTCTGTGTCAATGCCAATAGGAAGAGGGAAAAAGGGAAAAACTGGGAAGCGCAGTGCATAGAGCTTCTTGGGGAATTTATTTAAAATAATAAAAAAAGAATTTTAATAAATTGTGTTTGTGATTTTGTTTTTCCTCACATCTTTTAAGACAGATTCCCATATTTGATTCCCAGCTCACAAGGGACCAGAACACACACTGTTCTGTGCCTCAGTTTTAATACTCGATGAAAACATGAAGGAAGCTGAGCAGAATAACTTTGCTGTTTCCTCTGTGGTAAGTACATACTTACCACCTTTAGGATCAAAACAGTTGCTTTGAAAACTGAGATAGTCTGTTCTGCAAGAAAGATATGGAGAGGCAGGACTACAGTTTCCTCAGCCCTTTGATCAGAAGCAATGAGAATTAATTGCTGAAGAGGCAAAAAACATTCATTTTGTTTCTCCTGTCTGATTTCATTGATTCTCCTCTGCTCTCCTGTGCTGTCAGTGTTTTTCTTAATTTTTTCTTTCATTTTTTTCAGTTCTATAGTCAATAAAGTAGTGAATAAATGAAGGAGGAAGCATGCCAGGATCTCCAGAAGGCAGAATGGAAAAAGGAGGCCTCCCCACCTGTCTGTGTCTGTTGGTCTCTCCATCTAGGGATGCACCAGCATGGGTATCTATCTATATTTTGGCACAAATACAGATGGTGGAAATGAATCACACAGGTACAAGCAGCACTGCACAGATTTTTAGGCAGCAAGAACCCAGCCCTCCTGGAACGAGTATGTAAGATCTGTGTGGTAAGTGGCAAAATGTCCTATGTCTTTTGACCCTCTTACAGTTATTCTTTAGTTACTCCCTTTCCTTCTCCCTGGGTATGGTCAGTGTCCAGTGGAAATGGAGGTTCTTCCTCCCGCACAGTTTTCACAAGTACCCAGGGATGGTGCCTCTTATTTTGAGTGAACTGAAGTGACTCCTGTTGTATGAGACCATCATTGGGAACTCTGCACCAAACCCCCCAAAAAATCTGGGTTTTGGCTAAAGACCAGGCGGAGAAGTGGGCAAAACTGCATGAACAGCAAAAATATGACTACACGTCAACCACTTTATGCTATAAATTATCTGCAACCATCAGGGCCTGTTGCAGCCACCTGCATGGCAGTACCACCCCTTGACCAGGGACATCTCTCAAGGTTCAGAGACCCCTTGATATCAGACATTGATGGGTTGGTAAGTGACATTTTTTGCATGCATGTAACATTTAAGACACATATAGTAAGCTTATGCGATAATATTTGTATCCCATACTGAATTTCAGTAAATAGTAGAGTATTCCCCTCCAATCCATTAAATATTATATTATTAAATATTTTACATACCCAGATTGACTCATTAAAACTGAGCTAACTACTAGATCAGATCTGTCTCAGTGATCTCTGGCCCCTCTCGTGTGACAGTCTGACTTCATGGTCCTGTTCTGGCAACTCTGACAGGTGCATTGTCTTCACCACCATCCCCAAATCAGTCCCCAGCACACTATTTTCTTTGCAAGGGTTTCAGTTCTGCCTGCTGAGGTTGAGCCAGGTCCTAAAGGAATGTCTGATGTCTTCTTAGTCTCCCACACTTCTAGAACTGCTTCTCCATTTGTGGCTTCCAAGGCAGTACTGTTCTCATCAGTGAAACTTTAAACACTGCAGCACAGAACATGTGGCCGGAATCACTTGTACAGTTAACCATAAACACAGAAGCCTCAAACAGTTAAAGATGTATCTAAATTAGCCAGGGGGTCACACCAGAAAGAAATCCCTGGCATTTACAGAATCCTTGTTTTGTTTTAGGGGATGAGAGACAAGGACAGACTCCAAAATCAGACTTTCAGTTTAGTAGATCAAAGTCTCATGACCACCAGTGTTCCTGGGGACATTTCTGAAGCCCTCCTCGCAATCCAGTCCCCTTTGAAGTGTTTGCCAAGAACACAGGGACCACTGGAAAACATGCAGCATATTTAATCACAAAACTGTATTACAGTCAACCTGAAATATGATGAGCAATGCACTGCTTACCAGGGAGAACAAAGAGATATTTATCTTCCTGCCTATCTGCTTAAATCTCTTTGCTGATGCCACTCAGCTGATCCATTATGCCAAGAACATACATTGCTACAGTTTGGAGATAAGAATGCTCTGCTAAATTAGTCCTATGGCCCCTAAAGAAGTGAAAGGAATAAGACAATCTCAAACTTCCCCACTCTGCTCTAGCAATTGCCTCTTGGGAATAAAAGATGCAAGATATCTCCTACAGCAAAGAGAAGACAGCTATTTTATTCAGTCATTGAGAGGTCACTTTTGCTGCAGAAAAGCACAAGGATCCACTACAGAAAGAAAATAGTCCCCATGGAGAAACAGTCACACGTGAAGCATCGGGGTGAGTTCAGACCCCTGGGCTCTACAGTTCCAGCAGGAAGCTGGGATTAGCTCAGCTCTTGCTGGAAGCCAGAAGACTGGGCTGTGCCTTATAAACTTTAGAATCCAGGCATTCATTTAAGCACTTAGGATAGACAAAGAACACTGGCACAGAACTAGAGAACAGAGATGGGATTTTCTAGCAGACACAAATGCCATGATTTGCTCCTGTACCAGGAATCAGCCACAAACAGCTTCAGTATAAGAACAGCTCATTCTTTGTACACCAAAATACTTGTTCTAGTTCCAGGTGTTGTCCAGTTCAGTGGCAGTCACACAAACTGTAACATGATAGGGGGATTATTCTCTACTTTGCATTTGTTTCATTATTCATATGCATAAATTGCAGAAAAGTAAACCAAACCCTTCTAACTAACCTCAGGAGGAAATTGGTTTTCAAAAAGGTTTCTCTTTTCTCCTTTATGTTTCAGTTCAACAAAATCCTCTGTTTACAACTCACCAGAAAGCCAAAAATAAAATAAAAACAAAAAAAATACAGCTGCACGAAATTTCCAGTGTGTTTTTTTGGGTTTTTGGGTTTTTTTGACTGAAGTGGTTTGAAAGAGTTCAAATAAGGATGTTAGAATTTGGAAGACTTCCTCAGATTCAGGCACTGAATTTTCTGAAGCCAGATCATCACTGGAGGCACAAACACTGCCCATGCCAAGACAAAGCAGTAAGCAATCACTATGAAGGATGTCATCAGAGGATAATGCAGCTCCTTGACACAGGTTTCATTATACCCACTCTGAGGGGCAAAACAGGAGAAAGTTGCCATGCCCCCTTTTTCTCTGGTGGAGCAAGTTACTTTCAGTTTGGGATATGTGTGTCAATGCAGAGTCTTGGGGAGGGTATACAAAGGACACACAAAAAATAATTCTCTTTCTCACAAAGTGGCTCTTCTCAAAGGGATAAACTTAAAAGTAGAGAATCAAGACTATCTGCATTCTGAAATTCAGGAAGAAAAGATAGATGCAAAGCTTGTTTTAGATTATTACAAATGAAACTATTTGCAAAATTCAACTCTTATCACAATACCCTACAAGTTGTGATCGTGGATTTGGAGCAAGACTGATACTGGAGTCTGAATCTAGAGACGGATAATAAAGTCTTAAACTGATCATGAGAGATGAGTACCTAGCACGTTATTAGGAAAATCACAGACATTGTGCTGTTGGCTACAGGAACTGGGATGGTTTAACAATAGGGTATTTTGACTCAAGATCAAAGACCTGCGTCACTGAGTCTGTTGTAAAGCATTATGAATTCAGACATAGAGTGCAGGCCTTTCAGAACCCCTAATCTGCTTCGGAGCTAGAACATTGCTTTCTGCTCCTCAGAATTACCTGCCCCTCCCTGATGCCAGCATAAAAGGGAAAGAACGACACTGATTATTTTATCCCATCAGCCACAAGGCATAATCCTCGTGCTTTGATAAAAAAAAGGAGCCGGTGAAAGGTTAAATAAAGGTTAGTTGACGGAAGATGAGGAGGAAAGTGCAGGAAACGAGAGATGAAAGGCTGAGGGGGGAGGCAAGAGAATAAAAACTCAAAAGGAGAAAGGAAGAGATATAGAAAGAGAGGGGAAAGGCCATCAGCAATAACTGCTGTTAGCACACAGAATTGTCTTGATGAAATAAGCACGATCAGGAGGTCACCACAACCTGTCTTTTTAAATTGCTCATTCCAATTTTACTAGGCAAGCTCTGCACCCAGGGCCCCGCCTGTTTCCCTCAATATCCGCTCAGCGAATGCCTCTGAGACCACCTCCAGCTAATTTCCTTAAAGACATGCAAGCTGGTAATTCTGGGAAGCACAGATAGTCGGGACTAACAAATACAACCAAAATTAGATTAAAATAACCTGCTGATAAACAAATTACTCACCCAAAATACATATTGGATTAGGCACGGTGGGAGCAGGGATCCCTATAATCACATCGCCACCGTGTGGCTCCTGGTCCGTCACATCCCCTCCAGCCTGCACGCCCCAGGTATGTGCTTGTCTGTGCTTAGAGAGCAGGAGTCCAGTTTATTCCATTCCCCCAAGACTGGCAATGGCTCGCCAGTTTTATATTCTGGAGGGTGAGTTCACTAAAAGCAATAGAGGTCACAGCCAAGAGCGACTTGGAGGGCAATGGACGCCCCCCACCACCGTTCAAAAAACCTCCACACCTCAGGACTGCTTAGTGATGAACTTCCCAGGCCTTAACACAGGGCCAGATCAAGGTAAGACGACACATGTACTGAAAAGAAATAGAATAAAGCCAAAGGAGACTGGAAAAAAAGTAGTACGTGCACACTGGGACAGAGAGAAGAGACTGGCAAAGTTGAAGTGCCTCATCACACATCAGCCTATATGAGGATCTACCTCCTCATCCCACCCTGGGCTGTGGTAACCATCTAGAAATTGAAGAAGGAAGGAAGGATGGACAGGGGTAACCCTTGACAGTAACATCCAAGAGAAGAGTAAAAGAACTCTTTGTGCTCTCATGGCACTTCAGCACCATTACAGACATTCCCCTCGCAACATGTTGAGCCTCTACAATCACACAGTTCAGGCAGAGGGAGTTAACATAGCGGACAGACAACAGATACTATAAAAACAGCAAGGCAAGGGAGGAAGAACTTGCTGTGAGCTGCATGCATGTGGGCATGGCAGGTGGGGAACAGCGACTGGGAAAGTGGCATGCAAGGACTGGCAAAACACTCTGGGACACTTGAAAAGAGGTAAGTCAGGAGTGAGAGACTGGCTGATGGTCAGGCAAGGAATGTCTTCTCCATATCAGTAATCTGAGCTTTCACTGATAAAAAGATGCAGTACTGCCATTAGAAGGGACCTAAACTTCTACTCCTCCATTATTCACCATCTCTGACTATCACCACGTGACAATCATTTCACACAGCATAACCAAGGTCGCTGTCTTCTTGCACTGAGTTTCCAAGCATTTTTTCCCTGTTGTGAAAGACACACAAGTTTATAGTGTTCTATTACTTATTTCATTGGATAATTTTATGCTTTCCCCTCTGAAACACAACAGCAACAATTTCCCAGATACAGCTGCAGTGGTAATTTCTTCTTACACTGATGTCTTTTTTCCAGGCATATCTTGCTTCTTGCAGTTATGCACCTATTAAGTGAGCATTTAGAATCAACTTCTGTTAGGAAAGAGAAGTCAAACAGTTTCCAGCCAGCCCCTGGCTCTGCAGGTGGACAAAGTCTTAAGTAGAGCTTATGAAAGCCTGAGGAGATGAAGAGGGATGTTTCTGAATCCACCAGGGAGACACACTGCCATCTGCCTGCTCCCTTTAAAACTACTGTGTGCTTTCCCGTTGCAGCTCTGCTAAAAGAGGGACACTGACCCTCCAGCACAGCTCTGTGTATAACCACAATCCCCCTGATCACTTCGGGCTGAAGCAGGCAAGGATAGCACAGGCCTACAGAGATACCCTCAAGAAGGGGCATCTTCTTGTCCTGCCCATCTTACAGCCTCCAGCCCCAGCAAAATACAATCTCCCCACTGCAAGTCTCCGGAAAAGCTCACAATTACCAGCCTACTAATTCACTGCTTTCCAGGATTCCTGCTTCCCCCTTAGCTTGTATCCCATCTAAAACATGCTAAAGGGCTTCTGGGTGCTTTGCTGTATACACTATACCGCGTTTGCATAAACAACTTTCAAGTGCTATAGCATTCACCAGATTTGAGTTTCAACTTTCCAAGAACGCCTGCACCATTCAAATGCACTAAGGTCATGGCCACAAATAAGTTAATTGTGACAAAGCAAGCTGTCCTGATGCAATACTGAATAAGAATTAATCGCTTTTGCAAGCATGGTGACTTTATCTCAAAGAACCAGAGCTATTTCTCACATCTCCTGACCCGTACCTCCCAAAAGACACAACTTGCTCATTTGTATGCAGCTACCAGAGCAGTCTACTCCAAAAGCCTGGAGCTCCTCATGTCCTGAAAAACACAGGACAAGGAGAAAACTAAAAGACATTCTTGGTCACTCAGCATCAGACTACAGCAAGCATCCAAAAACACAATTCAGGCTGCCTTGTGGTCTGTGGTGTTCTATTTGGTTGCACAGTATCAGCACCATTTCCCAAATTTCAGTTTCAGTGCTTTAAAAAAACATCAGCTGAAAATAGATAATGTGTTATCCCCAAATCACTTTACCATCCACAACCAAACAACATCGTTGTCATTTGTGTTCTTTTCTCCCTTTCCACAGAAGCAGCAACAATTGGGAACGGTGTCTCAAAGTTACGTGGTCAAGGTCTGCAACACCCCCAACCAGCTGGTGCAAATGTTAAGCACAGCCTCTCACAGCAGGGCTGTACCCTGGCAATCACCATCTCTCAGCTCATGCCTGCACATCATCAGACCCAAAAAAAAACTTACAAGAGACATGCATTTTGGACAATGGAAATTTTCCAAGCCTCTGCCCACAGCATCACTGCAACCAGGGAAGGACAGTGGTACAGCACCATAGAGAGGTCTGGGCCCCACTCTCCTGTGATGCTGAATCAGAGCAAAAAGCATTTGTCACTCGCTGGAGAAGTTCCCCATTTCTCCCATTGTACCAAGACCCAGGACAACCACTGCTCCCCTAAATACTCAAAATAAACTCTAGTGTGCCTCCCTGGACAGCTTTCAGAGCATCATCTCCCACAGAGGTGTGGAAGCTCCAAGAATCACAACTACTCACACAGGAAACTGCTGCACTACTGCCTCTTTTCTATGCATTGCTCTTTGGAACCAAGGGAAGAGGGAATACCAAGGGAGAATGAGGTTCAACAGGATCATTCTGTCTTTCAGCACAGCACAGAAAGGAAAGCCAGAACGAATATGAAGAAAAAAAGCTTACTTGATTTCAGCAGAGCTGCCAGAGCCCAAATAGCTGCCCTGGGGAAAGAAGAGAAATGGAGAATTAATGTCAATTTATTAGATAATTTTTGTAACCTTCATCTTCACAGTCTTCTGGGCCAGGCTTCCAGGATGGTCTAAACTGACAGCTTATGATGGACTTTGACAGAACTGCTATGTTTTACACCAATAGAGGATCCAGTCTCTGGAGCTGACTCAGTTATTCTAAACGACCATTAGCCCTCTAGCTTTACTGTTACACTGATTTGTAGTGACCATTAAAATTTAAAGCAACACCCACACATCCAAAGTAATCTAACAAGTCTTTAAACTGCTGCCCCACAGCTCTTTCTTTGTACCAGAGACTCAGCACAAGCCCATTCCAGACACAAGTGCTTCTATCTACATCAGCAGATGGTAACTTCTGTATCTACTTGGGACATCAATGTCAGTACTTCCAGCCAAATCCCACTCCTTTTTCTATTTTCCCAAAATAGACTCACCCTGCCACCCCTCCCAGCTTTAATTGAAAATAAAATTGAATTTCTTTGAGTTGAAACAATGTCTTGCATTGCAGGGGTATGTCAAGGTCCCCACTCCAAAGGACTTTTAAGAAAGATGCTAAATCTCTGTCATAAGACTGCTTGAAGTGAGGAAGTAGCCACAGGGGAGGGACAGACAGGTTTCTCTTAACTTCCTGTGTCATTTCAATGCTCAGGTAAGCAAGTTAACCTGCCTGAGCCAGCGCAGCACTGGTTTTGTTGGGAGCTGGTCACTAACATTTCTGCTTGAAAAACTGAACTGAGATATCATTTTTCCCCAATATCTGGAGGCAAGTTTCTTCCTCATGCGGCAAAATCTCCATCCCAATAGTCCCACAGAAAACTTTCCCTTCCGGTCATGTTCTGCTGGAGCAAAAAAGATCCATGTTCTAACCTGGCCTACTGCTGTGAAGTTTCAAGTGCCTAGAGCTGATTAAATAAATACAGCTACAAAAGCATCCATGCCCAAGGATTCCTTAAAATGTAATCTCTTTACAAGCCAATCCCCAAACAAAATCGTATTAACTTCCATACTGAGCCAATTATCATTCTGCAGCAAATAAATATTTTTTGTCATCAAGCTGCTGTTCATTGTGTGTCCTAACAGCAGCTGAGACTAAAATATTCAAGGGCTGGTTCTTGCTGATGTTGGGTCAACATCTCCATCTAAAGTCATTCTTCCGTAATGAATCTGTCAGAGTTCAACAACAGCTTTACAAACTGCAAAGGAAATGCACACAAATATAGACAGAATATGAAATCAGTGACTAAAAATCTCACCAGTGGAAGCACAGTCATGCTTTCATTGCTCCTTTAGCTCCACCTAACAGCAATCATTCAGCTAGTGGGAGGAACACAGTCATCTACCAGCTATTCAGCCTGCTCAGAAAAGGGATACTCAGTCTTTCCCTGAGTTTAAAGTCTAGGACAAAGTAAACAGCTCTAAGCAAGTTAAAATTCCACCCAGAGCATCTCCCAAAGCTCACATTGCAGTATGTGTCTTGTAAAAAGAGACTGCATTACATGCCTACATTTTACAGGCTTGATGTGATGTCTCAATCACATGCCAGAACAGCAAAGCAATGAAGGAAGACCAGAGAATATCTGGCTCCAAGCAGAAGACTTCTCAGTATTTCCTGCAGGCATCTGCTTTATTTTGCATGTGCTTATGAGCATTGCTGAGTTTCAGTAGAGCTACGCCACTGTCATAAGGACACTGCCAGCAACCCTCCCATCAGCCAGCAAATCCAAGCTGGATCCTCCAATACTTTTAGGATGGTCTGTGAACCACATTGTATAAAAACAACTTTGTTCATCCTTAAAGGATCTTAGAACTCCTAGACCATGTTCTCAGATAGTAGGAATTGGAGATGACACTATCTTGGAGTCCAAATTTTCTCCAATTCGTCATCACACTTGCCCCAGAAGACCTAAGCTCTTCCTGGCCATACCATAATTGATCCTTTAACAGCCTTAAGCACTCCTGGTCATGTCTTTTCTCTGGGCTTGGGAGCAGCTGATCTGCTACGGGTCAAGGGATAAGAGCTATCTGTAGTTTTGATGGGGCCTGAAAGGACAGGTTTGCAACTGCTTTTCTTGTAAAGCTGAGAAACCCAAGACTATCATAAAGATGTAAGTAAATCCACGCAGAAGGTGCTGCAGGGTGGCAAATTCAGACATTAAGTGGAAAAACAAAAAATTAAAAATTAAAGGTGGTGTCATCTAGTTCCCATCACCACCTTTCAGCAGAAACAGAAATTTTCACAGTCACCATCTGCTTCTGAATTGACAATACAGACCTGCAGATGCAGCTAAATGGATTGCCCACCACCCAAGCTAACAGCCTAGACACATCCTTATCTCAGACCATGCCTGTACATAGTACTGCCATCAAATAAAGCAGAACCAAACTGGCATGTTCCATCTCTTCAGGTATTGCAACCCACCACAAGGGGTTTGGCACAGGCAAGATAACATTCTGTAGGTCCTACAGCATTTGTAGGTCATAGTAGGTTGGTCATAAGTAGATGCAGACACAATAGACTGACCTCAAAGATACACATGGCTTTAGAGCAGATTTTGAAAGAAAAAAATAAAGTTCATTAGGATCAACTGCAAAACAAATAAAACAACTTTAAGGGATAAAACAGAGTTACCAAGAATAGATCAAGCCTGCCTAACTTGGTATCTTTCTTTGATAAGGTAATTTATTTTTTCTAGACAAGGGAGTATGGTAGATTTAATTTATCTGTGCTTCAGTAAAGCATTTGATATTGTGCCACACTGAAAATTATTCGGCAAGCTGGAGAACATGGGGATTAGTGTAAGAATTACACCGTGGGTAAGGAACTGGTTAAAGAGGCAATGACAGGAGTTGTGCTGAAAGAGGAATTATTAGTCTAGAGGGAAGTTATGTGTGGAAGTCCTCAAGGATCTTTTGAGACTGATCTTATTTCATCTTTTCATTAATGACCTTGGCACAAAAAGTCAGAGTATACTAACAAAATCTGCTGACCGTGTGAAGTCAGGAGCTGCTGCCAATAGCAGGGAGTTCAGAATATCTTTCAGAAGTAACAAGATGTTCTTGAATTCTGAAGCAATAGAAATGTGATGAAATGTAATAGTCAAAGTGCAAGGTTAAGCATTTAGGGTTTAATAAGAATTACTGTTATGAGCAGGGGCTCATAATCTGGAAATGAGTGGAAGGACACCCTGGATATATGAGCCCATTAAAGGCTGAGGACAAGCGTGACCAGAGGGGTGACAACCATGAAAAGAACAGATCAGGTCTCAGGACAGCCACTGTGAGTGGAGCAGGGAAAGCATGAATGTTCTCATACAAGGCTTCACCTGAGCAGCTGTGTGCAGTACTCAGAAGGAACCATGCAGAAAGGTGCCAAGGAAATCTTTATGCTAACAGAGATGTAACTCATGAGGAGATTTAAATATCACAGTTTAGTCACCTTAGCAAAATGATAGTCAAGAGACAGCTGGATTTTTCTCCACAGACACACTGGGTGGTGGTGAAGTAAATACTGAGGAAGACAGAGAGCAACTTAGATTGAAGAACAAATTTGGCATAAGGACAAATGGATATAAAATGGCCATGAATAAATTCAACTGGAAATTAAAGGACAGGGTTTAAGCAATGGAAAATGAAGGTCTGAAACATCCTCTTGGCAGCAATGGGACAAACAGTCTAATGACTTTGAAAAAGAAGCCTGGATTCCTTATAATGGGACTGCTAGGCTCAGTTGTCAATGAGGAAATGGTCTGAAAAAAGTGACCCAGGAATGACTGCAGTCTTATATACCTACATTTTAATCATTGACATAATGGCAGTGAAATAAGAAACAGGAATTCTAACTGCACTGTTAATTAGCCAGCCCAGAAAAGAGCAGCTGCATCAGCTTAAGCTGGAAGTCTAAACAGTCCGGTGTCCTACGGCCAAAAATGACCAAGGACAGCGTATGAGAACACAGCAGAGACACAGTGACAGAACTTCCAGAACAGATACAAACTCCAGCAATTCCCAGTCCAGAGATCCATTAAGTAGCAATGGTGCCCTTGGAATGGGTTTAGATCTTAGTTGGTTTTTCTTCCAAATATTTCACTGGGAACTTTTGAACTTATGCAGACTCTTAGCATTCATAATTATCCTGGGAAAGGAGTTCACACCTACACTGTGTAGAGTTAACTACCTGCATTTGTTTTAAGTTTGGACTTTGAATCAGCGTTGTACTTCACACATTACACCAGCTGTCAGCAAGTATCCCCAGACTGTTACCTATCTTTGATGCTGAATGAATTCAAATATACAAAACACCCTATAAGAAACAAATAATGAGTCATACAAGAGGATGAAGAACAGGCTTACACTGAAAGCAACAGCAAGATCATTGAAGCATCAATAGGGTTAGAGCAAACCAGGAAAATGATGTTTGTGATAATATCGGCACCTCTTAGCACCACATGGCAAACCAAGAGCATCTTTTCCGGCATCGGAAGACAGAGATGAGTGAGCCTGGGACAGGAAGACAGAGACAGGAATTCATAAATTGTGCACGAGAGCAAGGATGAGGCGGGGGAAGATGGGAACAGAAGGAAAAGTTTAAGAGCACAAGAATGATGACTTGAAGAGCCATATGCCAGACCAGAGGTTTTTACAGCACACCCAGTGCAGATCTCTGCATTTGTCTCAAGGAGGAGTGGAGGGAGGATGGGAAGGGGGGCACAAGGGGGGACAGGGATTAAATCATTAAAAACCTGCCAAATCTGTCCAGATGCCTTCCTCTGATTTTCTATTCTCTATGGTAATAGGTTAGCAAAATCCAAGCTGTTTTGTCAAGTCCTGTGTATCTCAAAGGAGACTCACATATATTTTCTAAAAAAATGTATAAATAAAGTTGCCCTGTCTTATAAGGTGTAATAATATATGCTGCTCCATAATCAGAAAACATTAAAAACTCCCAGTAGCAGCAGTCGAGACAGCCACTCTGAAGAATGGAAATCTTTGAAGTGTTTCCAAGTCAGCAGCTTGGATATCTGGGCAGGAGTACAACTAGCAGACAGATAGACAAATGCAACTTCCAGATCCTGTGCTTAGGAACCAGAAGCAACAACAAAGAAAAACTCCATCTTCCAAGCCAAAGCACAATTGGATTAGCCAGTAAAACCAGGCTGCTAAAAAGCCTGGACAAAGGACTCCTATGCCTAGGTCACCCTTCCAGAGCTGAGCTGCCAGGACATTTTTTTGCTGAAAATCACTGCAGGCAGAGGAGCCTGAAAGCTGGAATCTCTCTGGTTTTCTTCTGCTCTCCAATATCAGCTCACAGGTTGTAGCACAAGGCAGTATGATGGACAACGTGCTTCTGTTTCTGTCTTTTGAAGAAAACAGAAGGACTTCTGAAAGTGAAGAAAACTCACTACAGAAGAGATGCGTGGTGGACTATGTGAAAGGATTTTAAGACTCACAGGACACATGATGCTCACCAGTTTAGGACTGGCTTGGCACTATGGACAGGGGACAGCAGAGAAGCCAAAGACTGAACAAAGACATGAACCAAAAGGGCCCTGCAGATCAGTCCCCAAGTAATTTAATCATCCTTCCTTCTCCTGCAAAACTGTGCCTTCTACACATTAGACCACACAAAACACCCGCTTCAAATTGTTGAATGAAAGCTAATGACCTGGCGCTTCATTAAATACCTCTTCAGCCTGATCTAATTCCTTAAAGCAATCACACCTAGACGATAAAGATGTAAAGCACTATTTTTATAGAAACATGAGAAAAGATTCTGCCCTGCCTGGCAACCCAAGTTGCTCAGCTTCTTTTGCCCTTCACCCTGCTATTTCACATATACTTACTTGTTGCTGTCATATTTATTTATATCACAAGCTGCGTGGGGCAGGGACCCTGCAATATGTATTTGTACCTCATCTAGCAAAATAGAACCCTGACTCAGGGCTCAAGGTATCACAGCTTACAGGCTTAAAGCCCCTAAGCTTCCACAGCTCCTGTCTCTGGGAGGAATTAAGTGTCCTTGAGTGTACACATTATCTGGCTGTATTTTGCCTCCAACCCTTGGGACTTGTACTTAACTACCAGAGTTTATACAGTCACAGAGCCACTCGCTCTAAATTTCACATTCAACAACTGAGAGACATTTAGAAATAACAAGTAGGCAGCATGGCAATAGGTGCTTTATAAATCTCACCAGAAGGTAGATCTCACTCGAGGCAGATGCCTTGAATAGTCATTTCCCTCACAGCCCAGAAATACAGATCTTAAATATGCAGGCACTTGCACAGTGATTTGTTTTAAAGACTTAAAACCAGCAGCTTCACAAGTCTTGGGAATATAGGTGGGCAAAAGCTGCTTAAGCTGCTGGCATTTTCACAGCACTGCTAGTCTAGGACTTATGCAAAAACACCCATCATCATGTCCATTTTACTTCCAGCTAGGCATTAAAACTTACACTAGAAGCAAAGTTTGCTTACAGTCTGCAATGTCCCACACACTGCCAACAGGTGGAGTGTGGAAATCCAGCTGTTGTACACAGATGTCCTTTCAGTGTAATGCTGAGAGAAAGGGAATAAAAATCACACACTCCTATGGGAGATTTCAAGTCCAGTTACCAGCATGTGTTGGTTCCCAGGTTCAGCTCAAAGCCTTCAATGTACCATCTTCCAAATCTCACTGCCTGCCTTGGAGCCTGTTAGGTTAAAATCAGTGAAAAGGTACAGCCTTCCAGTCTCTTTCATCCCTGTCTCCCAGAAAGAAGAGTGACTCCAGGCTTATCCCTCCAGGCATCCTTACAACTATCCTACTTTCTCTTGCGTACTAGTACAGAAGGCAAGACAGCAGTATCCTAAAAAGTCAACCTATTCTTCACAGCTCTAAATTAAATTAGCTTCAAAGTAGTAACAAAGAAGAACAAGGTACATGAAATACACTCAAATCCTTGCCAAAAAAATGCCCAGGCATTTCCTACAGCAGAGTACAGAGCTGGCACTGCCTCCCCAGGCAGAAGCTACCCCTCAGATTATGTCAGCTCCCTCTCCAGGGTCAGATGTCACCAATATGGCTGAGGCAGAGTGACAGCTTGTCATTCACATCAAGATGAAGGAGCTGGAAGGATCAAAATCAGACAGAATTCTTAACAAATTCATCACCCAGGCAGTTCCAGGCTGACAGTGTGAGAATCCAGTTCTCCCACCCAAGGGAAACGTAGCAGGACTGGCAAGGGGGCTTAGTGCTATCCTTGACTGATTAAGAGGAGTGGTGAGGACACTCAGCGAGGCCACATCTGCACCAGCAGAGCTCTACAGATCATCTCATACACAGTTACAGCATGTCAGTGAATGAGGTTAAATCCCCCTCCTTTCCCCAAGCATCTGTCTTCCAATACAGTCACTACACAGTTTAGAAAGAGCCTGGTGGTCTCTTGGCAGACTCCTTAGCTGTCTTTTTTTCTTGTAGCTCATCAGTTCTCCATTCCCAGCAGCTTTTGCTCTGGAGACCACAGGATTGACACAAACATTGTGGTCACTGGGGAAAGAAACCCAGCCCCATTTTGCTTGTTTCTGGGTTGTTCAGCCTCAAACTTTGCTGAATGCTGTAAATACCCAGATTAAGGACAGCGAGAGGGACACAACGCACAGACCCTGCTTAGGGCATGATGAAGTCAAACAGCACTTCTTGGTGATATACCAAGGAAACCTGGTCTCAAATCTCAGCAGGGCAACTGTGATTTCTTTCATTAAGAGAATTTGAACTGCGGGTGCTTTGCCATTGGGGAGTCTCTGATGGTGAACTGTAAAGGGAAGGTAGAGCTTCAGGGCACCCAGGAGTTTATGATGCCAGAAAATAACCCTGCACACACGCCACATTGCTTGCAAACCTCTGCAAGATTTTTATTTTATGGATACTATCAATTACTGGCAGTGAAATACTTAAGGGCAGCTTCTGTTACTGACAGTCCAGGCAGTGAGGTATCTAACATGTCACTGCTTGTGCCTGGAGCTATTTGAGAGCATAAAAGGGAGGCTGGTTTCAAAGTAATCAAGGCTAAGAGCTGTAGTTCTCCTTGACTACTGGTTAGTAGAAACCATCTCTAAGGCAGCAGTAATCTCAGGGTACAACATCTTTAAAAAGCACTTTGTAATGAAAGGTGCTCTTGAGCTATAAAGCAGTGGTGTTTGAAACAGCCACCTTTCCCACATGGAGCAGGGCTGCTGTGATGGATGGAAAATCTGAGTTTTCATTTCAGACATCCCAGCAGTTTCTCCGCTTACAATTTTGAGGTTTGCTTTGTTTGAGGTTTTTGTTTGGTTTGTCTCTCTAACCAAAGAAATAAACATCTTTCAGAGAAGCTAATTTTAAAAATGCGTGCAATAGAAGAGACTTGAAAAGCTCATGAAATATGAAGTTGAAGGACTGAGAAGGCACCATCTTCCTTGATCTCCTCCAAGAAAGAAGGCTGACTTGTGTCAACCTTTCCTTTAAGCAAAAGTCAGATGTTTCAGAATAAAAGAATGAATTACTTATATTGAACACAAGATGAAAAACTGTGTGTGTTCTTTTGAATCTGATGGTACTGTTTCCATATTACAAGGTCCTAGAAATAGATCCATCAGTTTGTGTTTATATTGCGCTTCACTGCACCTCTGGTCCTATTCAGATGAAGCGCATCCATTAAGTCCATCCAAAGAAACTCAAAGTCTAAAAATCTCTAGGGAAGATGTTTTTTTGAACATGCTAAAGCAAGACGCTGTTTCACGCAAGCGTAGCTGCTGGAATCATTCTCCCTCTGCTGCATGACAAGGTGAAACTTGGGTGGTTGTGAACTGGCAATAACATCATAGCATAACCCTACTCAGCTCTGCTCTTGGTGAGTGTCCAGCTACAGCCTGTGGTACCAAAGCCATGGTTTGAATGTGGGAGCAGCTGTTTGCACATCAGCTGCAGCTCTGACAACAGCGTTACACCCACATCTGCTGCAGGCAGCAAGTGCAAAAAAAATACATCAATGCAATTCATCTTCTTGCATGCGACACATTCATCAATCCCCATGTGCTTCCCAAGGAGGTAACCATCACTTCCCTTGTTATGCACACAGGTCAGGCAGTTTCTATATATTACTCTTACTTAAATCCCAAAGGATGGTATCCAGAGTTAGAGCTGCCTGAAAAGCTCATGTGCAAAAGGAATTTCAATAAAAAACACAGAAGAAAACGTGCAGAATCTGTCACCCATTTTTTTCCTGATTTCCACCTATTCCCACTTTTCAACCTTTCTAATGATTTTTTTTCCCCTCAATACATACACAGATAGCACTTCAGCACCAAATTCAGTGGGACTTGGGCACTTTACAGTTTGTTGGTCCTAACTGATACTGCCAAACAGGAAGATGCTTGGAAATACTGGGGTATTCATTTGTATGCCATGTGTGCACACAATACTGAGCTTAATTGGTGCTATTAAATCAGTCTCAAATTGAGAACAATGCATAAGCATGCTTGAGAAACACAAAGCAACATTCTCTTACAGATTCACAATAGGCATCTTGATCTGAATTTAAAAGGCATTTTTATGTCTAAACATGCAGGTAGCACTCAGCAGGATTTTTCAAAGCTCTGCTGTATACTAAGGTCAGAACGGCCTTTTAATAGTACAAGTTAATCCATTAACCTGCTGAGAGGTTTTCTGTTATGGTTATATTCCCTTTCATCTTCACACATCTAAATTGCTCTGAAAATCTGGACATTCTTTCAGAAAACTAAGGTCTCACCCAAGTCCATTCAGTCAATAGCAATAGTCAGTTTTAAAGAAATTTTTCAAATCTTTTATTTATCATAAACAAATGCCTGTTTTTCTCACCACGCATTGTCAAAACAGAGGGTCTGCAAAACACATGTAGCATGGTGTTAGAAACCTATAACGCTAACTAGTTTTGCCACAGGTAAATACAGTAGGCATGAAGTCTTTGGCAAAATAAATATTGCAATTGCAGTGCAGGGACAAGAGCTTAATAATTTGCCTGGGATTTTCAATAAAGGTTTAGCAGGAAAGTGCCATCTTGCGCTCCACTTCCCTCTGCAATTCCATGGTTTCTGTCTTTCTGAGCAGGTGAGGGGGGGAATGGGGATACTGCTGCATTGTGTAATATATACAGAGAAACATCTTTGCAGGAAAAAGCGCCAAGATGTGGAAAGCAGACAGCTTTCACACTACCCTGCAGCAATGTTCTGGACATAAGACCTCCAGGGTGCAATAGGGAAGGCAACAGAGTCATCTGAGGATGTGTGATCAGGTTCACACAAAGTGGGAGAGATGCTGCAAATGAGGATGCACCTTCTGCAGAAGCTGTCCCTGCAAGCAGGCTGAACCCCCACCTCCAACACCAGCAGGGGCACCACCATCCCAACACCTGCTGTGGATATGTCCTTGTCCTGTCCTCCTCTCCACAGCTCGGGCAGAAATAGGACATCTTAGTGCAGGAAAGGCAACCAGCAGACGGCCGGTCAGATGAGGCTCTTTGCAGCCACAGTACCTCAAGTTATCTAGCATTTCAAGGAACAGCCTATGTAAGACAGCAATGGGAATGGCAAAGGCAGGGTCCTGAGGAAGAGTGAGATGTTTATTTATCTCACTAGTATGCACAAGAGTCAGAGAAATAGGTTTATCTGCTAAATCACCCATGTTGCCTTCCACACAGTACTTTGCCCAGCTGGTGCCTGAGGTTTAACACACAGGGTGCATTCAGACTTTGTGAGGAGGGGCAGGAAAACTGCAATGCCAGTGGCAGCCAAAACACAGCCTCAGCTTTCATCTCCACATCTACAAGCAAGGGAATTTGAGAGCAGGTGGGACACAGCAGGCTCAACAGCAGCACAGGTCACTACCCCACCACGGAGCATGGAAGGATGGTTGTGATGCAGCATCTGGCTGCTGTGGCTGATCCAGCCAGCCACAGACTTAGGAATTTGTTCAGTTGCACATGTATAATTCCTTATTAAGCAATAATCCAGTCACAACTTAGTTCTGGTGCCTTTTCTTCACAACATTTAGCTCGAGGATTTAAATGGAAGCGAAAGTCAGTAAATATCACTATGCAGCAAATACTGGGTCAAATTCTCTTGATATTTGCTGTTTGAAAGCTGCAGTGTCACACTGGCATAACTGCAGGGGCTTTTTGAAGCAGTAATTTACAGAAGCTTAAGTAATAAAAGTTAGGGGTTTGTTTTCCTCTCCCCCTCCATTGGAAAGCATCCATCTGATATATTCAAGCCAAATTTTGGGATCTGAAAACAGACAATATCAAAGGCAAGGCTGGTAGAACTTGAGCTGTGTATATACAGGAATGAAGCAATAGGGATAAATAATTAAAACACAGTAAAAATTCTAAGCTTTACTGGGATGGTTCTACTACATGACCTTGTTTTTTCTGCACAGTAAAATATGAAAGGTGGTGAAAGCTGGAATAACCACAAATATGTGAGTTTGATTTAAAACAACAATGAAAAATAAGGAGGAAATTAAGCTTTTGAGTAGACAGTGAGAGCTGTTGTGTCATTGCAATGCATGTCCTGTGGTTCACACAACATCCAGACTGTATTCCTTTAACAAAGGAGAGGAAAGAAACACAAAATAGATGTGCCAAAGATATAGGACGGTTCTCTATTGTGTTCTGCCATAATCTGGCTTTTGCTGAGCCCGACAGTAAAAACCCTGTCTCAGAGCCATGACCTTTCCAAAGTTTACACTTCAAGGGGAGTTTCCATTGGCAAACCCAGAGCTGCAGCCATAGTGGGAATCAGCAGCCCTGTTCTTCCTCACCAGCCACTTCCTCAAGTTTTCAGGTTCTCTCCTTCACGTTCCAAGCCCTGTCTCCAAACACATCGCAGAGCAGCTCTACTCTGGTTTATTTACAGATTTTACTGGCATTGCTGCCATTCCAAGGGTTGTCTGGCAGATAAAGAGATCGAAACAAGCCCTGTGCTGCATCTGTGGCACTACTGTTACAAAACCTTCTCCCTTTAAAACTCATTTCACCTGCGCCTGGTAAATACTTTAGTATTTACTTTATATCTTTTATTCTCTATAATCAGTGTCTGATAACTACTCAAGAGAACCTGAAAGACTGAAGACTTTGGAGCTCCCTCTCACCCACTGGAAATGAGTCTCTGGCATTGCCTCTCTCTCTAAAACCACCTACCCTGCTGCTGCTACAGCTGCTGTGGCTCCAACAGCACTATCAGGACAGGGACTCCTGCTGCAGAAAGGCTGTTGCTAAGGGCTTTGACACTGTCATTTAACTCTGCTCAGGACAGGTCTAATCATTGCTGTGCTTTAAAATCCCTGATAGTTGTAGACACTGGCTTACACTCCACCTGCCAGCATTGCCAGCTCTGGTGGAGCTGGAAAAAAAAAAAGCCTCAGCAACCACAGGAAATTCTTGGGGCTGTTTTCCTTGCAGGGGTAGCATTGTGCAAATTGTTGCTGTAGAAGCTCTGCACTGAGACTTCCATTGTTGGGTTTTTTTTCAAATTTCCCTTGTCTACCTTTGGACTGAAAGCTTTCCTGGAGAGGATTTCACATCTGCTTTCTACCCTCTTCATAAGGGCAACAGGCTTCAGGGTGGGAGGAGAAATGGCAATACACCAAGTGAAAGGCAAAGGAGAAGAGATTCCTGGGCTCTCACACGTGCTGATGCTCAAGTGAGTGCCCTCAGCTTTATCTACTCGCTGTCTGGCCTCTATCAGAGATTCACGTCATTACCCAACTCAATGATTTCCGAGGGGGGAGTCTTTCTTTGTCTCCTTGGCACAGGAAAACAAATGCAGGCAAACAGGCAGGTTGGGCACCTGCTCATCACCTCTACAAGCACATTCAGATAGACTCCACTAGAAATCCCTTTCCCCCAGTTCTCCAGGGCTGCTGGGCTGATGCTTTCTGAAAGCCTTGGCATTTAACATTCACTGCAAACATGTTTACAAGGTCATATAACCATGTTGCTCAACCCTCTTCTCGCTCTGCCAGCTTCACATTCACTCCACAGTCCACTTCAACTGCAGTCTGCCTGAGCATAAAACCATTCACAAATTCACTGCTGCCTTTCTCTGCCCTTTCTATCTTTCTCTTTCTGTCTATCCTCACTGAATGCCTCAGACAGAACTGACTGTACCCTCACTACCCTTAGTGCGGCATGAGAAATGTGGGGGTTTAAGTGCATGCACTGAGCATAGGAAATGGCTGATCTCAGGTGACTTGCCCATAGTAACACACCATGGCTCAGGCTGGCACCTAAGACATGAGAGATCTTTTGTCTCCTACCATTAAACTTTTTGTCTTCTTTACATTTACAGCCCCACCACCACTGGTGGAAAACTCTCTGCACCTCCAGATCAGGAGCAGCTTGCACACTCCTCGTCTTGCAGATAACCCACCAACTTCCAGAAGTCATGCCAAACCCTTCATCTCTTCTGAAGCTATGAAATATTTCATAATACTTCTAGCTCTGTTCTCGTTTTTTTAAATTTTAATTAATTTCACTCTGTTCTTCCTGTGCTGCATTTAGTCTATACCTAACCTTCTATAGGGAACTACCATATTCAGCTGCAAAAAACCACTATTAACAATTCATTTAACTCTGGGAAACACTCCGAGATGCAACTGATGTATGAAATCAAGTCACACCTCCCATTTGGATGGGGCTGACAGTAGTTTCCATGGCTATGTGGGATATACCCCTCAGAGAAGTTCCAAGAGGCAGTGTGTTTGCAATGCAGTAAGTCACCCAAGGGCTACCTTTAATCTAGAACAAAAACCACCAGCGAGACAGATACAGCAACATGAATAATACTCCCAGACTGGACAATACGTGCTAAGAAGCTCGGGTAGCCCACAGTGGGGGCCCTGCTGCAAGCCTTAACAGTTGTTAGCACAATGAGGTTGATTAAAGCTGGGGCAGGGAGAACCTCCCACCCAACAGACACAGAGCTGCCCGCAGCGCGGACATGCCCAAAGCCATCACGTGAGGTCACCCACCACCTGCATCTGCCACAGCCACTGGGTGTGAAAAGGCAAGAACCTGAGAACTACAGCGATTGCCCTCAATACCATCTTTCCAAATATAACCCTCTGGCTCACCAAAGGGGGGGAAATAATGGGCAGGCAAGGAAAGGCCTTCAGTTGAAAGCATTGTTTCTCTTTCCAGCTGTGACCTGAAATAGATGTAAGGCATAAACTATACTTAAAAGAAAAAAGCCAAACACTTCTCTCAAAATAATAGTCTCACCAAATGGGTCCATTTATAAACCAGTTGCTCCCTTTCCATGCCGTATCTAGTTAAGCTTAGAAGTGGATTTCTCTTAATACAATGCTCATTTGCCATTTTTTCTGCCACAGAAGCAAGTGCACCTGTGGTAAAACTTGCCATACCAAAGGCTACCAAGAGATGGCACCAGGATTTCTGTGTGCCACGTGCTTGCCCAGTCGTCTGGAACAACCTTGGTAGATGGTATTCCTCTCTGCCTCATCAATTCTTCATTTATTTTCAAATCTAACCTGAAAGCATCTCTTCTTCCCCTGCCTCTACCCCCTAATTTTTCAATTTCTCTCATCTACTGCTATTAACAGTACAATGCCAGTAAAGTGTAATTCTGAAATGCAACTCTATTTGTTCTGCAAAGCAGCACTGAGATACTATCAGTCTGAAATGAGATTTTGTAAGTTATTATTAATATTAGAAGAGGTCATTCTTTGAGAGAAACCACGCAGACCGTAAAAAGAAGAGAAGGAACTGCAGGAAACTGGGACACCTTCGGCTCCAAGATAATTTCTTCTATTACAATGGCTCATTGCATTAAATTTGCACAGTAGGGTTATTTACGTACCTTACTGATGCAACCATCCCCATTTCATGTTATCTGAGATTTTTGTCAAGTTGAAGAGAAACTTTATATAAAAAAGATTTCAAGACAACCCTCCTTTTTTGCTGGCATACTCTCCTTCAGAATGGTATTTACTAGTTTTATTTAGGAGGAATCCTAGGATAAATCCCATGAAGATTGAGGCCAGATGTGAAGAATATCATTTAATTGTGACAAAACTCAGAAATATTCTGGCTCTTCCTGCGAATTTTCTACAGAGATCAAGTGAACCAAATAGTGTTTGCTTATTCTCAAAGCATTGATTAATTCTGACCACATTCCAATAGAATCATATGTTACTTTCCAATCAAATAATTAAATATCCTGACTGCTCAACATGATTAATGACAGACTAACAAGAGGATTTTAGAATGATTTTCTTTGGATCTTCCATCAGGAGCCATTGCCAAACAAGCAAAGGCATAAATCTGTATATGGAGCACTCCTCAAAAAGAGCCCATCTCAGCAGCTTCCATATCAGGTTGCAGAGGAAATAATCACCGTGTTGGTGCATTGAGTTTCTTCTCTTCCTCAAAATACTGTCTGGCAGTGGCCAGATATGCCACTTATTCTTCTGTTCAAGCAGAGAGCAGCTCAAAGTTTAGACCAATCCAGAAGATGAAATTGCAGTAAATATACATGGTGGTCTACCAGAAAGAAGTTATCCAGGATTCAGGATGAGGAAAACCTTACTGCCTGCACTGGGGCCTAGGGCACATTTGTGCTTGGATCTCTTCCATGTGCCTCTCCATCACTGTTAACTGAAGAGATAAGTCTAGTACTCAGGTCATCCCCACAACACGTCTCCTCTCCCTTTGTCTACAGCAGACATAGCCCGCTGCCTTTCCTTCTGTCAGTTTTAAGGTCAGGGGAGATCATTTGCACAAGCACTTGTTGATGCGGCACCTTGGTCGCTTTTCAACACTATGGGCTCAACACTTATTTTGCATCAAAAGCACCAGTTCCGAGATGAGAAAACAGAATATTAGTTGCATGCAAATAAAAAAGCATTATAAAAAAAAGCAGAGTAATATATGTATTCCTGTATTCAAAGCCTAATTTGAAGCTATATACAGACTCTTAACTTACACCTTCAACATTTTCAAGGTCTTCATAGTTTCCTTGGTCAATCTGACACAATATCTGACTAAACAAAGCTTTTAACTTTAGCTGTGCTCTCTTGATCACTTTGACATTCCTCTCCTCATTTGCAGGAGCTCTGCTTTCTGTACTCCAGGAAAAAATCTTCCTCTCAGCTCATGCCACAACAGAAGTACGTGATACAGGAATCACTTCATGACCAGAGCAACAGTGCCTCCATTATTCTTGCATTTTTCAGATTCAAGAGTCACTCCCCACCTCAAATCACCCCAAGCACTTATCAGCAAAGAAAAGCCACATACACTGGGGTATTGTAATTCCTCCCAGGTTTTGAGCCCTGACACCAGTTGGAGAGGACTCCATTTTCCAAATCTCTCTCACCAACAATCTAGCTGACCCCTTTTTAAATGCCCGTCATGCTACTTCCAAGATGACTACTCCAGACTCATCCTCCACTCCACAGAGAGAAACAAACACTTTTAAGACACCTCAAGTTTCTAGAGGCAAACATTTGCCACAGGCGAAGAGAACTTGCTTCTTTTTTTTTACGTGAGAAATACATATATCCACCTCAGGTAGAGTAGGGTTACACAGAAGGATTTCCTCCCTTTAATGAAAAGGAGGGAGGTTATCAGCAAACCTCTGAGGAGCTGGGACTATCCAATAAGCACCAAACATAAGAATTGTGATCAAGTGTCAGGAGTGGTTAATGCTGGACATGAGCAAAGGCAGATAATTTCTGCATATCACATTTTCTACTGAATTAATTTGGCACCATTCCCAGACCTTTTTTATTCACTTTCCACTTTTAATTAAGTAGTCAAACTTTACTGGAACAGCCCAGTGTAGAAAGCCAAGTATGGTGAATACTCACAGAAAGAGTTTTTATTTCTGATGAATACTTGCTCTTGTTGCAATCTCTCATACAAGGTTTATGCGAACACTTACCATGAGCCACTCTGCTCAGTATAATAAATAGAGGTACTCACAGAGCTTTGAGAAATAAAGATATTTTAAAAGACTCTCCAAATTGCTTTAATAAAACTGCACACCATCAACGGCAGAAAAAGAAAACATAATGGAGGGAACGACTCAGACTCAAGTCAAGCCACCATTTGCCATTTTCTAAAGTACAGGTCCCCCTCTATGAAAGGAGAATAAATTTTGATTCTTTATTTTCAGCCATTTTGATATTTTATCTTCAACTTGAAGAGTCCTAGAAGAGCCTGCACATCACATATCCACAAACACACAGCCTCTAAAGCCATTGGTGAGGATACCTAACACTTAGCAACCTGGAGACAGTCATACAGAAAAGGTGCAGGTCCTGGTTGACTAGAGAGCAAACATCTGCCACCATCACATTCCACATCACATCCAAATGTTTCTCAGGACTAGTTGGGAAAATGAGCAACAATGTTGAAAGGGACACTGGAAAGTATGGAACATATGGGGAATAATTAAGATGAAAGGTGAAAAGAGCAGTGACCGTTGCACTGTGTGGGGCACCAAAGATGCTGCATTAAAGAAGGTGTTGATGGAGTGAAGATTTGAGCGTCCCACACACACTTGTATCAGATATCCCAGCTACTGACATAAACAGAGCCGAGAGAAACAGAACAACCTCTGGCTTTATTTTAAACTGTCCTATAAAAGGTATCAGAAAACTTTCTCTGCAGCACAGCATGATGAGAGATGGGCAAGACAGCCTTGAGTCTCTGACTCACTTGGATTTCATGGCAGTTAACTCAAGAGATCTCTATACCTCAGAAAGTTGTGTGTTTTTTCCATGTGGCTTTTACCTCATATATGGGTAGTTTCAAAGGCATCTACAGTTATGGCACCAGCAACCTGAAGACCTCAAATGGCTATCTAAAGCCCATAAAGTCCATGAGTCATAGTCCCAGGGGAATCAGAGATATTTGGCATATACCCAGAGAAGGTCAATTGGAGCACGGGGAGACTATTTCTAAATACCCCAGAGCTTTCCCACTGGGAAAAATAAATAGAACTATGTATCCTGTTTCCATATCTTAGCTGGCTAAATAAATAGCTCTCACAAGGCACTCTACAGGGCAGATTCTTAAAGTGACCTTGGTCCTGCTGTGGCCCAGGACAGGGGAACGCGGGTGTACCCGCAAGAGAAGTGGTGCGTTTTCAGTGCCACATTCCTGGCAGCTGATCAGAGCGCAAGGGTAATCTCAGCTCCCACAGTTGCTGGCTGTTGCTTCCCAGCAAAAAGGCAAACCATGGTGGCACAGAGTTATGAAGTGGAGAGAAGGTACCAAGAGAAATACAGAGAGGGTCAGAGCACTTTTGGGACAACATTGGAGTTTTCCTCTGTAGGCAGGTTATAGACTAGTGTTCTCTACAAGTTCCATACTGATAGCAAAAAACAAAAGAAAAAATTCAATGTTTTTGTGACCAACTGACTACACCAAAATACCCCATTCCAGATTTCAGCATAGCCACAGCAACTGTGGGAAGAGCTACACCAGTGTCAGGATGCCAGGAGCACACTCTGAGCTAGACAAAGCACATGACCCTTTTTATCCTTTCTCCCCACCTCAGAAAACCCATCCATAAGCTCCCTACCCCATTCACCTCACAAGTTTATATCTATAACAACTCAAAGCACAAAAGAACATTTTCACATGTACCCACCTCCATTTTCTGATGAATTGTAAAGATGCTTGGGATTTTCACACCACAGCTATCCCAGGCATTTGCTAATACTGGGAAAGAAGATCTGTAACCCATCCTACAGTCCGTACTTCTGGTCTCAGGACCCAAATGCTCATCAACAACATCTCTTGGAGCTGCTTTCCCCAGAGAGATCAGTGCTCCCAAACGGACTGCAAGCAAGCACAATCTCTACTGAATACTAAGGAATCAGTGCCTTTAACTAGGTTGCAGGTGTGTCTTAAAACAAAACAGGTTTGTGTGGTTCCCTTGATGTGAAACAGACTGTCTCCACTGGGCCATTGACCTTCTCAGCTGTCCCCTATTATGAAACAAAAGGTCCAGCTCTGAACCATGGCCAGGTCAGCTGAGTGGCCACCAGGCTTCAGCTGATTTATGGTTCTTGTTCATTAGACCAAGTGTAGGTGGGAGGTCCCAGAGAGATTTTGTGTTCCATTTGCACACTGGTACAAGTATATTTGAAGAAAAGCACAAGAAAATTAGGAAACTGAACTAGCAATGAGGAAGCTCAGGCAGACAACAATTAGAGATACCTTTTTTCAAAGGGATAATAAATTCAATCTTTTCAGTAATAAATAAAAAGGCTTATTAGTAATGAACCTGGGTTTTATGGAGGACAATTTTGAGTGCTTTTCTGGTGTGTCTGTGCCCCAAATGGAAAAAAAGGTCCACCGAGGAGTTCAAAACAATTCTTGTACATCAGATAAAAGGAAGCAGAAACTAAATATTGCATATTGACTATCTGGAATCATTGAAATCAAAAGCAGCGTGTTTCTCTGAAGGGTATTGCTTTCTCTTTCTTCTTAGAAGTAAGTGTTCTAGACCACTTTACAGCCAACATTACAGCAACCCTCAGCACTCACTGCATCTCCAAATGAATCTCAGCAAAAAGCCAGGCTAGAAATGTGTGACCGATATCAAGTTTTCCACTCCCCTCAGACAAAACAGCAAATGGAAAAAGCACTTTTGCACAAAATTGGTTTTAAAAGCCTTTATGCAGCCAGCCCCATTGCTTAACAGAGAACTGATGGAGGCGAAAGTCCCATTACACACGGATCCTGACCTATGACGCTACCACAGGAGTAGAACTAACACTATTCTGATCACAGCCAATGCTTCCATAGGAAAGAAACCAGGGAATTGAGTGGAATTTGCTTCGTTAAGCATGGGCTTGGACACATCGATCACTTTTGGTTGCCTCAGAAGTCAAGCCCAGCTCTGGGTCTAACTCATCCTATCATACAAAAAGCAGCTCTCCAGGATCCCTAAATCTTGAAGTTATAACATGAGGCCTGGGGGGAACAACAAATGATGTTCAGATATCATAGGAATAATATTGTACCAATACTATTCTTTGAGTTGGGCAATATCCAAATCTCTCTGTAGAACACATCCTGGTATCACTTTTGGACAGACCACATAGAGTGGTCAGGTACTCTGTCTAAGAGAGAACTGAAATTGTGAAGCTCAGGTACTTAGCACTGTACTAGAAAGACAAAAACAGAGGTAAAAAGTGAGTTGTCACCCATCAACAAAACAGCTGCAAGAAGTTGCCTGTCTGCTGGGCTCCCTCTGTGTCTTATTCAGCAGAGCAAACTGTCCAAAAATTTTTATAGCCCCAGGCAGAGGAACTGGAAGATCACTGCCTTTAGCAAACAACAGTACCATGTGTTGATGTGCAGCTTCATGATTTGTGGCTGGTGGAAATCAATTCAAATTTACTTCCTACAAGTAATGTATTTTGTAACTGGTGATACTGGGGGAACTGCTTCCAGTCTTTGATGGTAACAGCAGGATGGACATTATTTACTGGTGCCCACTTCAACCACAGCTAAGCTGCTGTGCCAGGTCTGTCCATCCTTTTCACCTACACACGACGCTCAGCCTGGAAGTGCTTCCTCTGTGTTCACCAGCCATAGACCTCACCCATGTCAGGGCCATGCTGAATGCTGCCATGTCCATGCTGAGATGTGCATGAGCAAGTAGAGACTGTGCTCCACAAACCATTGCGCTTCTCAGCAGGAGAACTGGCAGGTTCTGTGTTGCTTCAGCAAATGTGTAGGCACAGCTCACAGCAGTAACTTCTTCCTCCCAATTTTAAAGAGCAAGACACAAAAACGTGTCCTTCTGTGGTGTTTTCTACATCACAAAGTCTGCCTTGAAAGGCAACTGAGGAAGTGGTTAGAACAGACAACTTAGGGGACAACATTTAGAGGACAAGCATTTAGATGGGGACATAAAATGGACTTGATATCTTCAGAAAAGAACTATCTGAAATATGTGGGATGGGCTTAAAACCAGATGCAGATTAATACTAGTAAGAACTGTCATAGTTCAAAAATATCATGGTGACCTGGTCATGACTGTCTGCAAATGGAGGATGAGGCTGTACTGCCACAATTCCACTGTTCCTGCAGCCAAGGCTGGTGGTGGCAGGAGGTTCTTGCTAAGGGGTAGGTGGGAGCAGTTTTTCTGCTGCCAGCACAGGCTTCTCAAACCCCCATCGTGGCTGGGGAATGAAGGGCAATACCTTGCAATCAAACTGCCTTCCCTGTGTAGGGTACACCACAAATAAATGGCCACCAGCATGAATCATATGATGAATCACAGCATTAGCGTGTCCTTCAGGGAACTATTTCTGCCTCTTAAAAAACCCTGCAGATTTAAAGTGAGTGGAAAGTGCATACATTTCTGATTTCTATGCCTCTTCAAGTGGAACCAAAATTTTATTTCTTGCTGTCCTGGAAAGATGAGTTCCCTTGGGGCTACTGCCTACCTGACCGTCCTGACGTGTCTCTTGCTGTAGGGAGTGATGACTTTGAAAAGCAGCTCCATGGCTCCATTGATACCAAGCGCAGTTCCTGTGGTAACTAAGGCAATAAAAGAAAAAAAGCAGTCAGCTCTGAAGCAGGCAGTCTGCAATGTGTTTTAGAGGAGATGTGGGGAAGGGAGTAGCTGCCCCTGGGGCTGTGAGCTCTCTGGGCTCCCATCTGTACTCCACAGATCACCTTACAAACACAGAAAGTGAAGCACAAAGCTGATTGTGGACACAGCCTGAGCCAAGATCAGGTGCAAAACCAGTCCTGCAGCTCTTTCCCAAGTTTCCCAAAGCCCCTTTTTCTATAGATATTGTACTGTCTAGAGAAAAAATCATTATTAAATAGTGTCTTCTCCCAGAAAAATGACAGGGCTCAAATTCATCCTATGTTTTCTACATGCAACTCTATGAGAACAGTTCATTTCATAGGGGCTTGGAGGGCAGAGCTTTCTTTCTGTGCTTTTATTCAGCAGGATGGAAGTGGGCTTTTGGGGGCAAGGGTGCTTCTGAATGCAACTTAATTTCATCTAGGCCGATTTCTCCTTTAATCCTTCACTTGTTAACACACTAGGAACTTTAATAGATAGATCTTGCAATCAATTCCAAAAATGCCTGATGCATAAATGAGGTGTTTAGCCAGACCTCCCCACTAAGAGACAGGATCTCTGTGTAATGAAGGGACAAATACAACTCTGAAATATTAAATGCAAGCAACCAGGGTGAAAGCATCAGTAATCAACGGCAGCCAGAAGGAGATCTGGCTGTCTGCCCACTGTTGGGTTTTGGCTGTCTTGTAGATATCTCCCAGTGGTCATCAGAGAGCTGCCAGAGGGCCCATCATCTCCCGCCGTCCTACCGTGTCCCCGCCAAGCTGTCCTGTGATGGAAAGCTTTGCAAGGCTTGCCAGCTACATTCACACTTGCTGGTAATTCATTAGAGACAGGGTGGTGGGCAAGGCTGTTCAAACTCATCCTGATCCAGAGCAGGACGTGGGCTGCCAGACACATCTGGTGACAGTGAAAGGAGCAACCCAGAGTGAAGAACTGGTTCTTGAGATGAGACAAGGGCTCACCTTTTCTGCTTTCATACCTAAGCACTCTCAGAGTATAAGTTAGTCATGGAAGGGAAGCACATCTGGAGAGTGCTGGAGACACCTGGAGAGTACCAGTGATGCTCCAGCAAAGGTGCAAAGCTGAGGTTCTGGGGTCTGACATTAACAGAAAGGAGGCCAGGCTGCAGTGTGCATCCTAAAACCTCTGCAAAAACTGCAGCTGAACTGGAATGCAGGTGCACTGAAACAGAGAGCAGGAAAGTGTGTAGATCATCATTTTGGGTGGGAGGAAGCACAGGGTCACTGCACAGCTGCAAAACCCAAATAAAGGCATGTTTCATCTTCTGGCCTTGGCTACATTTTCAGCCTTTCAAATACTGCTTATCATGGGGAGAAGGGGTGAGTGTTGAGGCTTGGCTGCTTGCCTGAGAAAACCCATTGCATGAAGCTAACTCCTGTACAGAGAGAAGGGACCTGCAGGGCTGGGCGCCAGGAGTGCTAAATCTCAGAATGCAGATAAGCAGACTGCAGACGGGATTGCAGTCTTGACTGCAGGCCATCAAGAAGTATCTGCTGGGTGAGGGATGTGGAGAAGGAGAGGAAAGGGTTAGAATGAGCAAAGGGAAATTTGTGCTGATGAGGTCGGTGCTTTATAGCAGAGAAAGCCTGTATGAATCTCTAATGATCCCAGGAGAGAATACTGGAAATCCCATTGCTTGAATCATTTACAATGAAGGCACTGCCAACAAAGAAAAACTGGGAGAGTGCACAGCTGGGGGGGACATCTGACAGAAGACCAGGACCTAATATCTGCTTCCTGGGGGACCTTGAATGAGTAACTGATTTCTCTCTCCCTCTGCTTCTCCACCCGTATTTTCAATCCTCATGGAGCTGCTCAGAGGATCAATACAATCAACAACAGTGAGACATTTGGCTGTTACTGTAATGGAACTGCATAGAGACTTCAGGTACCCAAGTCTCAGAGCATAAGAATTGACTGTCTTTTTTCCAGAATAGGAGATCATTGCCATGAATATTTTTCACTACCACACTTTTATTTCCATAGTCCGTAGATGAAATGCACTGTAAAGGCTGCATAGACCCCCAGAGGAGCACCTTTTACTATAGTTGTTTGGGCTTTTGTTCCTGATTCGGTATATTAATGGTGCATGCAGGCACTAACCTTACCATGAATAATGTTTCTTTGCATTGAAATGACTAAAGAGGAACTCTGGTGGTTGTCACACAGAGGAAAAGAGGAAAATCCTGGCACTCACTATTAGAAGCACAGACACGCAGGACCCAGAGGCAGTGGGTGAGGAGCAGGTGGTGGCTCAGGTTTCTTCTTGTCAAGCTCAGTATTATATCAGTGGCTTCTGCCTTCTGCACTTTCAGCCCAAACTTTCTATCTGTGAAAAGCAAATACGAATCAAACCATTGCAAAGGCCAGATCTTTGCAGCAGTGCTGCATAAACATATTTGCACCAAAACTTGTAACTCAAGATCTCATAATAAAGGCATTGAATTTTATCAATGAGTTAAATCAGCCCTAATTTCACTGAAAACAGGAAAACATGGGATTGCCTGGAGTCACCATATATGAATCACAGAATAATTTGGTTTTAGTTTAACAGGACCTTTAAAGGCCACCTAGTCCAACCCTCCCGCAATGAGTAGGGACATGTTACACTAGACCAGGTTACTCAGAGCCCCGTCCAACCTGACTTTGAATGTTTCCAGCTATGGGGCATGCACCACCTCTCTGGACAATCTGTGCCAGCGCCTCAGCACCCCCAGCATAAAATATTTCTTCCTTATAACTCACCTTTCAGTTTAAAACCATTACTCTTTGTCCAATAGCAAGGGCCCCCCCACCCAATTTGACCCCACGGCTCTGCAGTACCTCGTTGGCCGACCCTGGCCAGCAGGTGCAGCAGGGGCAGGAGGGTGCTGTGCTCGGGGGGCTCGGTCCGGGCGGCGACAGCGAGGGCCTGCAGCAACGCCTCGCTGCCCCCTTTGCTGATCACATACTCAATCCTCCGTCCAGTCCCTGGGGAAAAGAGAACAGGCTGCTCAGAGCATCCCTTCCCTGAGCCACATCCACCGCAGAGCCCCAGCTGGCAGGAGCACCCGGAGTTTCCGTGGCACTCCAACACCATTTTAGTGCTATAAAACCCAGGGGGGTTTGCAGAACTGGTGGTGGATCTCAGGTGCTCCTGGCCTGGGGACACGGCTAATGGCTGCATGGTGGAACTGTGTGCTCTGCTACCTGTTACCGCAGCAGTCATTCTCTTTCCAAACCCGCGTGATGCAGGAGTTTTCCACTGTGCACTGAAATGTGGCAGGGAGGAATAAGCAGAGACACCGACAGGTTTCAAAGGAGCAGAAGGCTCAGTGATCTTTTCTTAGATACTGGAAATTAAACAAGGAAAGGACTAAAGCTGCAATGGGCTTCTGCCAAATTAAAAGGAATCCTAGGAAGCCTTGGAGACGGCTTTCAAATAAATCTAGGTCTCCAAAGAAACCACACTCTCTAATCCTGTGAGCCCTACTGTGTTAACAAACACTGAGCCATGGGCAACTTGGGCAGCGACTTCAGGCTCTGTGGTTGGAGGATGCTGCTTGTTCAGTCCTTGGAGGGCAACGGTGCCTCCCATCCTCCATGTAGGCAATCCTTCCACCCAGCTGAGGACCAGGGCTGCAGGGCACAGCCCTCTCTCCAATGGCACTTTCTAGTGGTTGATGGACAGGGATATGAAATACTTCAAAATCCATGGTCACCTTTAAAACTAACAAAAAAATTGAAACTTTCTCTGGGTAGTTTTTTTTTCCTTTGACTCACTCAACAAGCTCAGTTTTCCAAGCACAGGAGTAATGACTGCTGATCTATAGACACAATTTATATTTTGTTCACCTTGCAAACACTTGGCCAAGTTTATGCAGGTATGAATTCCCTGACCTACTCAAGGACCCCCTTTCTCACCAGGGTCCACAGCCATTGTCCCAGACCTTTGCTTCCTTACCCAGTGAGAGCAAGTCGGTGAGGATGCTGAGAATGTTCAGGATGACATCCTTGTCACAGGAGCTCTGAAATGAAAACACGCCAAATTTGGGAATCAATTCAGAACAGTGAACTTCATGCTGCACAGGGCTTGAAGTGCATCATGAAGTGCAGAGGCACTGAAATCCTTCTTTGGATACTGAGCATTTTTTGTGCCATCTGGCCAGTGAATTTGTGGATACATGTTGATAACATATTTTAAAAGACTTTGACAGATCATTCTACACAATATTTAATATATAGTAGCATTTCTGTAGAATTTACATCTAAACTCTAAATTAAAGCTCTCATTTTTGGTTTGATCTGGCTACCTCAAAGTTGAGAAAATTCTGTATTGCATAGAAATGTTAAATGAGAGGTGGTTTTCCATGACAGCATCTCTTATTACTGGCAGTTGAAGAACAATATATTTAAATTATATTAATCCAATCTACAAGAAAATTCTCCTGTCTTTTCAGCTACAGTCACATGGAAGCTTTCCATTTGGGAAGCAGAAAAATGCCCTAAACTTATTTTTAAACTAATATAATTCAATTTTAAGACCAAGTTACAACCACACCTTGACATCACACATTCTGTTTTAGAGTCACTTTAAATTTTGTACCAGAGGAAATAAGACATACTGTGCTTGAGGAGAAGGAAACACGTGATATCAACCATTTATCTGTGTGATACATTAGACCCTTTCTTTAATCCTGCTCCAAGCAGATTTCACTGCTGTGATTGAAGAATTACTCACCAGTCCACGTTGCTGTATGAGGGATTTGGGTTAAGTTCTGGATATTGTAATTTCTGAACAGATACAACACAATACAAATACCCAATACAATAGAAAGCTTACATTTGTGTAGCCTTGGTCCCAAAGAACCTCAGAATCACATAAATTATAATGGAAAAACTTTCTCTCCCGTTAAATTATGACAATAGGATATTATCCTACAAATATATGGCTCCTATGTTTCTGAATGTTGAACTGCTGCAGAAACTTAACCTGCTGGTATCTATTCTGGATATATGGGATCATTTTACCAGCCAAATTGATTCAACCATTATCTGACATATTTAACATTATGCAACTGAATACTTAAAACAAGGAACTGAGAAGTAACACCTAGCAAACAGAAACTCTAGCACGAATATGAGGGAAATCCATTTCAGATCTGAAATAATGACTATTAATGCAAATGGACACTTTTTTCCCAACAGATTCCTGAAAAAGTCGCATCATACAGTGACATGGTGCTGAGGATTGTGTAGCTAATTAGGGAGCTGCAGTTCATATCTCCTCCTTTGTTATAGTTGGAGAGGGTGTATATTGAGTGAGACATGGGGATGAAGCTGGAAAATAGTCAGACTTCAGTCAGAGCAGGGGACTGTCAGCCTGGAGAAACAGATTTCCACCTCCATTACAGAAAACCTGCAGGATGCTCGACAGCTCCCCTCAGCCAAACCCCTTCCTGTACTGGCAAACTCTGTGTGCCATTTTCTGCACACAATATCTAAATTACTGCCTGTGTTTTCTACCTTCTGTATCTTAAACATTCTGTGTATTCTTAGATTTCTTTTTTTTTTTTATTATAATTTTAAACAAAACCAAACTCCAAATCCCTGAAAACCAGAATTCCCATCACGCTGGTGTCGGTCAATCTTTCGCTATCAAACTTTCACTGCTCAACACATATTTTACGGTGGCATAAGTGAGGAACAGGGACAAGGGTATCGGCAGGGGGGTGAGAGACAAGAACAAGATGCTGTTGGAGAAGGGGAAGGAAGGAGGAAAGGAAGAAAGAGTAGTCAGGTGAGCATGAGAAATTGGAGCAAACAGGTAGAAAATCACATCTGAAATGGGGTCTCAGGGATGGAGGGTCTGTGAGCACTGCTGCCTTTCTAAAGGCTCACCTTGCTTTTGCTCTTAGCTAAAATCCATGGGCAAAGTGCCTGTCTCATCCCCATCTCAGAGCTGGCCCATGCCCAGAGAGACCGCCGGCTGTTCCTATTCCTTATTAGCTCAACAAGCAGAGATCTCTGCACTGAACATAAAAGTTCAGCCCTTTTATGATCCGTGTTGAAATCAAAAGGCTTGGTATTAGGATAGGATTACGGCTCCTCTCGGAGCCAAGACAAACAGAATATGTGGCTTTAATGAAATCCAGTAACTCTCGGTTCACCAAGTGTTGCCACCCTCACCTTAGAGAAGTCCAAATTTGTGCTACTGGCTCAAGGAGCACAGGGTAAGTCTGCAGCAGGGTCAGAGCAGTTCTCAATAATGTTGCTTTTAGGCAAGACATATAGTTTTAGTCCCATGCTAATCCTCCTATTTCATGCTTTTTTTCATTAGTCCACAGTCCTGAGCTGGCTCGAGTCTCCCAGAGCGAAGAAAGTGCATTCAGAGCTCTCTTCCCAAGAGTTTCTTGGCATTTTTTAGCACAGGGTCTTAACAGTCAGGGGCAGGCTGTCAGGAGTGATGAGAATCCATCAAATTTACTGACTCCAGGAAGAGTTAATATTCTCAGCACCTTTTTAAATATCAGGATTGGCTAAATCAGACTGTCCTCTGGTTTTGTCTTGCTGCCTCTCAGTATCCCTTTCCTCTGTAGGTGGATGGATTACACATTAAGGTTTCAGTAATGAAGTCTTCATTGATTTATGCTCCTATTACACTTGGTTGTTTATTTTAACTGATTGGATTGTGGGTTCCTAAGCCATTAACACAAATAGTGATGACATAAGATATCCTCTGACTTTCCATGAGCTTTATCTGGGGATTCAGGCGAACAAAGAACTTGAGGGGACATGAAAGATCAACCTTTCAAAAGTGAAAATTAAAGCTGGGTTATACTGCCAAATATTTTACCTGAATATTTCCTCTTGATATTTTAGCACTAAAACTCTGACTGTGTCAGTGCCTCATTGCTCCCCTTTCTTCAGTGCACTGGTGAGGGAGTTGGATGACTTGTGTGTTGGCTGAAACAGTGATAAAACAGTAAAACAGGGGATAAAACCCTAGTCCCATTACAAATTCTAACATATTTCCCACTAACTTTAGTGGCACCACTGAATAATACAGAATACTGCAAAAGAACACAGCTCCAATTTATAACAGCAAGACAACACAGAAAAAAAACCAAAAAAACAACCCTCTAAAGTTGCCATTGTCTTGCAAGATGCCTGATGGACTACCTTGAGATTTCCAAAGTCATCAAAGATGTTTGGACATTGAAATCTATCAGGATCGATTGTTTAAATTAATACACATACCAAACTCTTTGTGGACGAATTGCCAACAAATTCATTCATAAAAAATATTCAGTAAATCTTTTGGAAAAGTAAGTACAAATGAGAAAATCACAACTTGCGCCTGATCTGAAAAAGATGAATAGAGTCATTTCTTTAATGCAAATTTCTTACCCAGCTCCAGTAAAAATAAACACATTGTTATTTTTATTGAAAGAGATGTTTGATGGTTTAAGAACACACCATAACCAAAGAGAGAAGAGAAGTAAAATTCCTGTTGCTGAGTATTTTCTATTCCTCCCAGCTCTTCCAAATGTAACACACAGCATCTACACACGCACAGCCTAATGAAGATGCATTCCTTGTATACGGGTGGAATGAGAGCAGAGAAAAATTTCCAGAGGCTTAAGTTAGATTACAAAACCACTGACCTCCTGCAGGATTTCACTAAAAGGATTTCAAGTTAGAGACAAACTGTTACCTATTAGCAACAACTTGTAGTTGCCTTTCCCAGCTTGCAGCTGGACAAAAGCTAAAGTAGGAAAAAACCATCACTTTAAATATCGAGCATGGCTGTATTTTTGGTCAGAGCCCCCCATCTCACTTTGCCCTCCCTCGGTAAAGCCTGCTGTCTTCCTCACCCAGTCGGGAGTATCACAAGGCTGAGCTCAGACACATTTAATCAGCTCCTGGCTGAGGGCTCCTTTCTGAGCTTTTTCTGGGAACTAATCCCTGAAACACTGGGGTTAGCGTGGCTGAAACCCCTCCGAGATAAACAGCAGGAGGATGGAGAAAGCCAGGAATCAAAAATCCCCCAGCGCACAGTCATTGATACGTTACAGGCAGCAAGTGACGAGTCAGTGACATTGAGTTTGGAGGACAACAGCTCGGTCCCAGCATCCTTCTGAGTGGCAGCTCAGGTTGTTTCACCGCCCCACGATTAAGCAGGGACTAGCTCCTGTCTCCTTGTCCTGCTCCTGGGAACACGCCAAGACAAGCTGTTATTTACTCCAGACAAGATTATAAAATTGCAACTAAGCCGCACTAACAGGTAACCTCGTTTTGTCAGAGAAGTGTCTGGGGATGTTTCCCACAAGACATGAGGATCCACAGAGGTGGGGGGGTTGTGTCCCACCTGAAGGACAGCAGCCATCAGTGTCATTCCCCTTCCAGCACCTGCCTTAAACAAAGACTTCCCATAAACTCAGTCTTTTGGATTTTCATTCTTTTGCCCAAAGGCAAGTATTTCTCCGAATGGGATACACAAACTACTGAGAGTGTTTGCTGTGCATCTAAGAATTAATGCTGAAAAAAGGGAGAATGCCCAGAAGGAAATCAAACAGCATTAATTTGTGTGGTGCGATTTACTAATAAATATTTTATTTAGGGGAAGAAATACAAAGCAGTTATTCCAATCACAAAAATAATGAATGCAACATGAAAGAAGTCACTCTTGCAAGACAACGCATAACATGATTTCTACCAGTACACCTCACAAATTAATTGTTGAATAGTCTCGCAAAGCCATGCGACTGCCTAGGAAGAAAGAAATAAAATTATCCAAGACAACCCAACAACAACAAGAAAAAATTATTTTAAAGAAAAACTATTGCTGCACTGAGCCAAAAAACTTCCAGACCTGTTTGTCTGGGTCTTTTTTAGTGAGAGCAAGGAATAGGATGTCCAGTTCCAGGGTTTGTTTGTTTATTTGTTTGTTTGTTTTTAAATAGCCTGATTCTAAATAGGGAAGCAGGATTTGACATGGCCAAAATACTTCCTCCTCCCTTCTCTTACCCTTAATAAATTTGCTCACACAAATAGCAGTCAGCAGCCCAACTGCCTGTGTAATGAGACTTGCATCTGCAAGTCAGATTTCTCACTCTGCAGCCAAAAACCTATTGAAGAGAAAATCTGGTGCAAAATTAATACTGGCTAAAATCAAGAGCAGGTCAGAGGATGAGCAGCATTAGTCCTCGCTCTCTCCGGAGACCTCTAGAAAATATTGGGCTGCTAATTATTGTATTAATGCTTAAATCAGAGAGTCCTCTGCAGCGAGGTGGAGCTGCCCTACCAGCCCCAGATGCTGGGCACAGCCGCTCTCCACTGGCATTATGGATTTGCCAGCTGGGTGTCTTCTTCCCACAGCTGACTTTTCAGCCTTACAATAACTGTGCAGCCAGGTTTGGTGCCTTATGTTCTCTGCTTTGTCAGAGTAAATTGCTTTTTCTAATTTAAGAGGAGCTAAAAATTCGCACTTAAATAAGAGTGCAAAATACCCTGGAGAGTTTCTTGTCTGTGTAGTCCTATCCTCAGTCTCAATATTCTGCGAGCTAACTGTGATTTCTTCTTGTTGGAAAGTTATTATCTACAGTGTTTGGTACATGGAGGTTTAAAAAAAAAAAAAAAAATCATTGTTTCTGAGGGGGGAAAAAAGGGTTCGGTGACCTCTGAAATATCAGTGGGCAACTGCGGAATAAAAGAGAATTCAAATTAAAGTGATTACAGCCTGAATTTTGTTATAACTGCAAAACTTTGCTAACAATACTGCCATCATCCAGCTTTAGAAGGATCCCAAGAAGTTACGGTCAAGCTGCCCCTGCTCCCAAAATACCCACCCAAATGTCCTCAGCATCACCACAGGCATCACCATCCTCTATGGTAAACAGTAAGTGCATTTCTTTGTCCAAATCTGGATTTCCTCTTCTGAGGAGTCAGATAGGCCTGAGCAAGCCAGGAAACTCAGAGGAGACATGGAAGGGGCTATTTAAAGACTCGGAGAGGAGGACCTTGCTGCTCTGGGAGTGTCCTACGTGACCTCTTTAATCCTGCGAGAAAGGCGTTCGCAGCTGTGGGGGATCACGTAGCCCTCAAACTGTACACAGGGCAGCCAAGGGACCCACCAGGACAGGACACGTGGTCCGGCAAGGTCTTGCTCCTGTTCCCAAGCCTTAGAGATGAGTCCCTCTCGCTGGACCCAGCCATCCCAGTGAGGCCTGGACAGCATCCCACTGACCCAAGCACCACCCATTTTCCTTTCTACTGATGCTTAACACCAAGCCAAGCGCTGTGCATCAGCCCCAAGCAGCAGTTGTGGGTTTTATATCAGAGGATATAGGAAATACTCATTAAAAATGTCCCTCCCTCTGGCCAGCTGCCATCAGATGGGTGGGTTTTTTATGGCTCGCAATGACCTGAAGGTATGTTCTTTTTCTCATCCTTGTTTGCACTTGGGGGTGAAAACCTGCTACTCTTTTTTCCAATGACACACCAGAACACTGCTGGGGGCAACGATTCCATCCCTTCCCAGGGGATGACAGTTCATCCAGGTGACTGCACAGGACCAGGGCCTCAAAGCAAACTTCTAAGACGCATTGAACAGAGCTTTGCTCCTATTCACTGAGCTTCAGGACTTCTCAAAGGACACAGGCTACACTCTGCAGGACTGAACTGCTTCAAGGCAGAGATGGGCAAATTCCAAACTTACTTCCGAATGCCTTCAAAACACTGAAGGTGTTGAGATGTAACAGCTTGGCTTGAGCTGATCTCTAGCCAAAATAACTAGGTGAATAACATGGTGGAAATCATCTGTGCCAAGGAATCTTACTATATTTAATGCAATAAATTGCACTAACATAACACCTTTCATCAGAGGATCACAGATTTCTTCACAAATATTAATTAACACCTGCCCCACTGCATCCCTCATCAAGAAGATCAGATTAATTTTCCCCTATTTTCCTGGTGGGAAATATCACCCTGTGGTGGGAAATTCACTTAGTCAATACCTAAGAGGATCGCTGGCAAAGCCCAGATAATTATTACAACAAAATGAAGCAGAAACACTGTGAGCACAGAAGCACTATAGCTCTCAATCACACAGTTCCATCTATTTGTGGGGGATTCAAAAAATTCCTTCCTTGAGATCAGTCTTCTCCTCCCAAATTCCCAGGACTAAGCGCAGCAGGAAAAAACCATCCCCTGAAAGGAATTCTGATGCCAGACTGGGAGGAGAAAGGGTTAACCCCCCACCAGTGGGCCTGTTTGCAGAGAGTTTTGTCTTTGTGCCAAGGGATTAATCCATGCATTTAATTAATCCGTACAGGAATTAGGAAGCACATAGACCATCCTTTTTGAAATAATATTTTACCTGCTGTGTCAGAAAGACTTGACGGTGTTTCACCCAACTTCAGAGAAAGGCTGTTCATGTCAGTGCCACACCATTATTGTGTCATTCTAATAAAATATATTCACATGCAGATATCCACAGAAATTATGCCCTGACAGACTGCAATATCTTGGATACTGCTTTTCTTCTCTCTTTTTTCATGCCAAAGTTCTCTCAATGTTCTCAAAGAAAAGCTTGTCCTTGTGCAGAAGTTCCTCCTGATACAAAGTTCCTTTGTGTCACTTGCTCCTCTCACTAATGCATCTCTAATAGAGCAATTACTTTATTATGCAGAACCGGTGGTAAAACACATTATTATATAACCCTCAAATGCTTCTGTCAAATTGGAAATGTTAAAAGAATGAGGAAACTTTGAGATAAAACAAAACACGTGATACTCTGCAAAAGGCTTTTAGACTTTCTTTTGAATATTTCTAATGTTCTTTCTGTAATTTCTACTGCAGATAAATTCTCTCAGGTTTCATCTCTTATTTCACAATAAGTTACCTATGACACTTAAAGATTTTGACTGGATTTAATGTTATATTATTCACTTTTTTGCTCTTTTTAATCTATTTTTATTTTAATGCCAAGATTATCCTAGCATATGCCTTTCATACTCTTTTAATAAGTTTCTGTAAGACCTTAACTATTCTTGTACAATGATCTCTATATGCAGGCTGGCACCTACTGTTTATTGCTGTTTCTTGGATTTATTCCTATATTTTATATTACACTTGCTGTTACAGTACCATTTAAAAACATTAATATTTCATTCAAATGCCACTTTGTTACAGCTACTTAACACAAGTGCCACCCAAACTTAATAGAGAGTGGTCTGTTTTTCCCGTTTAGCTGTAGTTTTATTTTTCACTAACAATGAAAGAGCAGCATAAAATATGCAACTATCTTCTTTTTTTTTTTTTTTTTTGTGATATTTGATGGATGTCAGTCCAGAGAACATTCTTTCAAGGAAGAAGCACATTTGGGAATTGACAAAATTTTTTACAAGCAATGGCATTTCTCAAAGTACAAGTGTGTCTGGAGATACTTGGAAAATTTCCAGATGTCCTTGCTTTTTAATGAAACCACAGATTTTTGAATACTATCGCAAATGTGAGTATGTACATGTGGAAATAGACAGCCATAATGAAGGTGTTGTTACCCTTCACTTCTCTGAGATATTCCTGCTTGGACTACACATGATAAAGCCCAAGAATCCCTATGTCTACTCTCATTCTGCCCTGGCACTTGCCTGGGGTGATGCTGTGTTAAGTCCAGGCTTCTCTCTGTATTCAAGCGAAAACACTCCCACTGGCTACACACTAGCCTGACACTGACAGGCTGAAGATAAGGATCACTATAAGGTACATTCTGGTTTAGAAAAACACCAGTCACTTCTCTTGCCAAGACGAGTGTCCTTATGTGTCAATCTACCTCACTTTCAAAAGTGCTTTCTGGAACAGCCATGCAAATGCCTTTAATCAATCACATTTAATCACGATGATTGAGGTATGGGCAGTGGAGACAAACTGCTAATAACTAGTGTTAGTCACAGCTTATTTTCTTCAGAGATGGAACCTGAAAGTGAAAATGATGAACCTATTTTTCCCATCCAGTCTAAGTGAAAAATCAAACAACAAACGAAACTCGGCATCCATAATGAATAGCAAACTGTGTTTTGAAATTCTAATGATTTAAAGTAATATTACCAGTAATGTAAAGCTGAACATCTGTTTAACTGCACTGCTGAGACCCATCTGTCTAGATTTAAACAGTAATCTCTTAAAAGCAAAGCCCTCAGTTCTCTGAAAAGGTTGCCAAGTTTTTAAGAGGTATGACAGGGGTATGTCGTTTTCCATCCAGAAGGTAACAAAGCTTTTTATCTTCTTTATCTTTAGTCCATATCCCATGCAAGACACCCAGAAGCAGCAAACCAATGCCACCATGCTAAAGACAGGCAGTTTGGGGCTTTATTCAGCCCTTGTTATTCCAGTTCAGTATCTCACAAGCACTCGCGAACTAAGTGTTGGTCGGTCAGTCTAAAAGGCACTTTATTAGCTCAATGAAGGAACCCACTGCTTCGCTTACGCTCCAGGAAAATGTGACAGGAGCTAAATTTTAAAATACGAGCTCACCGTCCTCTTGGGGACTCCTGAGCTGAGGCCTGGGCTTTGGTAGACCAGGGCCATTGCAAAGTGAGAGATGGATGAGCGCTCTTACTCCTGACGGTGCCTTGCTCCGTGCAGCAGGACTCCGGTTCTTCTGCAGCACAGCAAACGCTGACATTTTCCGTCTCCACAGGTGTCTGAGGAGCAGCAAGGACGCACCCAGCACATCCTGCTCCAGGAGACAAGGAGCACAGCACCCCCCAATGTGCCGTCCTCTGTGCTCTTTTTAGCTTCACTCTACTGAGGTCCCCTGTGGAGTTCACCAACCCAAACTTCATGGGCAGTCTCTCCTGAGACAGAGAATGGCCTGAGCATGCAATGGCAGATGACTATTGTGGAAAGAGGGCACCTTTGCCAGGAGCCACATATTGCTCTGTTGCTGGCACAGCAATGGGGAGGGACCTCCAGTCTCTGCACAGAACCACACTCGTCCCACTGAGATCTGAGCAAACGCTGTCCTGGTGTCACAGTGGGCTGATCTCTCAGAGAAAAGTGAGATCTTCAGTGAAAAACATGTCAGATTTTACTTCTTATGCCAGCACAGAGAGATCACAAAAAAGTTATTGTTGTGTCCTATTTTATTTAAGCATGTTTCCAAGGAGACCTGTTGGTGTAATAGTGCTCTACAGGCTTTGTAGGACATAGCAGGGGACCTCAGCTAGGAAGATTTCCAACTGTTTGATCACCCAGCCATGAAGACCTTTTAGACCCTCAGACCAGAGTTTTCAGTCAGTGTGGTACAGCTGCTGCTGTGAGAGCTTTTGAAACAAGCTGCTAATAAGCATGGTTTTCATCTCAGAGAGAAGTCATTTTAATGCATCTCTGCACCCAGCTGTCCCCTTGAAATCCCTGTGCATCGTGGGGAGATCAAATGACCTTAGCCATATTGGAAGAGAAATTGTCAAAGAAAACAGAGCCAGGCACACATTCTCTTTCTCATTTGTCATCTCCAGCTCTCTCCTCCACTTGCAGAACTTTAACATGGAGCAAGAGGCCGCTCAAATGAACATTTTCCCAAAGATAAAGTCAGATGAACCTGGCCGGTAATGCTGCTTTCCCCTAGACCCTTCAGAAACTGTCTCCATATGGATGGTGCAGGTTTATTCCTGGAAAAATGGAGGGTTGAAAAAGGCAGTTCAGTTTGTCCCTCTGACTTCATCAGATCAGCACTTTAATCATAGGGAAAGGTCAGGTGGTCCATTCTCCCTCCTCCCCTCCTTTGAAGTGAGACAGGTGGATATTCACTATGCCAAGCAAACTGCTTATGGGAGGATCTCCCTCTCCCTGTCAATCTCCTGCTTGCCAGGTTAATCCTGAATAAAATGGAGGGCCAGCTTTACCTTCATGGTAACTCTGACACTTTGGCATTTCAGCAGGAATCCCATAAAACCCACAGAGGATGGCAAGGGACAAAAGGCATTGATCTGAATTCTCCAGGCCACATGAGTGTCATCTAGACAGGGAGTAAGTTGTTCCACACTTTGATTTGGGAAATAGTGTGAGCTAAGATTCCATTTGCCCCAAGTTGACAGATAAACCTTATCTCCTTACTGTCCAAATGGAGAAAGCTGGAGGCACAGACATTAAATGAGTTCAGTAAGTTTTTAACAATCCTGAAATAAAGCCCAGGACTCCTGCTTTATCCATCAACACAGCATCACTCTGTTCTTTGAAAGGAAGGGAAAAGGTAGCAGAGAGTACAGTGAGCAGATGGGCCTAGGGGAGAAGAGTCTATCTCAGTTTACTACAGGGATCAAATTCCCATTGGGCCCAGCGGAAAGCGTCTGCCTGTAAATTACACCAAAAATTTATGTGCATAAAAGGCTTTTCAGAAGCTGATGGCAGTAAAACACAACGCTGTGGTGCTTCCGCGTCAGAAAAAAACCCCATATGTTTCAGTTTCAAAGCATCCCTTGTTGAAAGGCAGAAAAAAACGCCAAGATTTCTTTGGTAGAGTAGTTGTTTCTCCCACATGACTCCTGCATTAGAATTACTCGATTTTCTAATAAGAATCATCATGAAAGCTTTGCTGTTCTCATTAATTCCACCTCAACCTACAGCACCTTTTGAGAATAAGGCTGTGTTCTTCCAGGAGAACAGACAATGATGAGAAAAAAAAAAAAATCCTTGTTCTCTAAACTGCTTAAGGGAAGGAGGTCTAGCTTTGCCCATGGAATTTCTTATCAAGCAGATGTTATTCTATTAATCAATAGCTGGTCTAAAACATTAATTCTCTGTTTTGTAGCTTTGTAGTGCCTCTGGGCAGAAGAATCTCTACTACGTTATCTTTGTCCTCTCTAGAAGACATCTTATGAAATCAATGACTAAGTCTTGATTTCTGTATAGTATGGTGGGTCCCCACTCAGTAAAGCAAAAGTCATAACAGCACACAGATCAAAAGGAAATACTAAGTTATGGAAATGAATGTGCTGTGTCTCCATCAGCCTATGGAGGAGAATGACCAGGCTTTCCCTCTTTTAAGAGGTGCTCTTCATCACATTAGACTTTCCTTCTCCAAACTGTACTAAGATAAATTGTTTTCCCTGTACAAAAAGGAAAAGGATTGTCCGTTTCTTGGAGGCTTGAATCTCCACCAAAAGAATGCACCTATACTATACTTAGGTTAACTTCTAATAAAGATGAACCAATGAAAAAGGAGATTTTTAATAAGAGAGAATGTCTACAAATATTTTAGGTGGTTTGGACTCATGTTCTTGTTTCAGAGTTATCTTAAATTAAACTGTGTTTTCTGAAATTAAACTGCCTCCTTTGAACAGCAGTTCAGCAGTGCTTTCTGGGGCCCACAAAGCTTCCAGGATTGCAGGCACTGGGGACCCACTGGTGTCAACTGGGCTGGACAGTGCAGCTGTGAAAGAACTCGCACATTGCTTCCCCCTAACACTCATCCCTCTCCTCCTGCAGCAAACTTGGGTTTGTCCATAGAGAGAAGGGAGGTGAGACTGCTCCGTGCTGCTCCTGGTCTCCTTGGGGAAGGCTGTAGCTCCCTCTCACGGAGAGTCTCACCAATTTCCAGGTCCATTCTGGCCTCACAGTTCCCTGGGGACTGAAATCAGCCTGCCTTGCCCAGGACTCACAGCTCCTCATCCCGGCATGCAGAACGGCCCCGCTGATGGATCAGCACTTCTATCCTATGGCCCATTGGGCCCTATGGGCAAACAGGTGCAAATAGACTGTCTGTGAGACAAGTGCTTATTAAAAGAACAGGGAAAGGCAGGAGGGAGAAGAACACAGTCATGAGGCTGGAGTCTGGCAGAGCCCGACAATGTCTGTGGGCACAGGACACGGGTGTGGATTTAGGATTTTCAGAGCCTGAGGTTCTCAGGTGCACACACACCAACCCTAATGCTCAAGGGAAAGGGACACCTCTCCTCAGGATCATGGCTCGTTCCATGAGGAGCTACGAGCAAACCCTGCCTTACTTCTGCATTCCCACTGACTGCTCTTGGAGCCCGGAGGAAAGAGGGATTTTACCTGCACTTCCAGAGGCTTAAATCCTCCCCAGGTTTCACTGCAAGAGTAATGGTGGTACGAGTTTTGTAACCTGTCCTGGCACAAACAGAAATGGTCACAGCGAGGCAGTGTCTCCATGATAATAACAACTCCAGGAGCAATTTCCAGCCCCGCTATCCCAGACCAAGGAACAAAAAAATCCCTCCCCAGCTCTTAAGCTCACAATAAGTATATGAAATTATTTTCTTTCTGTTAACACACATCAATAAAATCTCTGCTGGTGCCAGTAGGCACTGCTGGAGTTAACCACTGTCAGCCCATATGTTTTTCGGTAGAGGCAATTTTTTTTGTGCTTTTTGCTAAATGTAATATAATAAACTTTAATTCAAAGATGTCCATGAACGCATTTTCTACCACAGACATTTTTTTGTATTATAGATAAAGCTAAAAGGACTGGACAAATGCACCGGACAGAAAAATGTGTTGAAAAGATCTCCAAGCCATCACAACAAAATGCAGCATAATACACTGAAAATAAGATTATGCCACACAAAGAAACACAAGCAAGAGTGATTCAAGCAAACACCTCTCTGTATGAAAACATCTTTTCATATATTTCATAGAGGGAAATTATTGAAACCTGAGACTGGGAGAAGGTGGAAGTTTTCCGTTGACATAAAAATACTGATGTAATGTATAAATACATCTGTAGGCATACAAAATACCTATGGACATTAGATAACCACAAAGAATTATTCTCAACTTACCAATAGATAAACAGATGCATTTCAATATAATTTTATACTGTATGTGAAAGATACATAGTTTAAACAAATGCGTATAGCTCCTTCCATAATGTGGTTTAATGTGTGTTTGTGTCTATAATGCAGCAATTGTACACAAATATACAATATTAAGCTGCCTGACATGGTATAATGTGCCATTATATTACATACAAACACTATAAGTTAAACAGCTTGGCCATAAGCAGAAAGTCAGGCCCTCAACAGCTAAGAAGCATCAGTTTTAAAGCATTCCTGATATTTCCTTTGGCCCCCTGGAGTAACTGCATTTTTTAATTTCAACATGACAACTTGTTTTATTTCACAAAACCTCTGCTTTAGGATGAGCAGTGCTGGCTGCCTGGAAAATCACCCCATATAGCATTTTGTCCTCATCATTTAGCATGTGCTTCTGTGCATTATTTATTGAGCAGAATACAAGCCCTGCACTGAAAACAAATTATGAATTTACTTCTCAATTTTTTTTTACAGTGTTGTCACCAGAACTTCAGATACTTTTTTTCCCCCATATTCATTGCCTGATTTCTCAAACACTGATGTGAAACGTGGTGGGATTATTCACCACGTTACACACGATTAACTCAGATGAAAAGGGTTATAATCCATTTTTCCAGACCTGCATTCAAGTGATTCAGCAACATGGCTATCCTGTCACATTTGCATAGCTGCAGGAAGGCTCTCCAGGAACATTCATGACACAATCTCATTTGTCCTCAAAGCACAAGCCATCCTAGCCAAGGGTGAGGGACAGCAGAAGGCAGACTGCACCCCACTTTCCCTGTCTGACACAGAAAGTTCTGCTGACACTCAGACTGTGACACTCTTTTGCTCAGCTCAGCCATCACTGCTGCTGCTCTGGTCGATCTCTGGGTACATTTTCACCCCGAGGTCCTGAATTCTCGTTAATGCAGTCACAGAAAATTCTGGAGAGCCCAACTGGAGGCATTTTCCGAGGAGCTGGCAGTGTGCTCAGAGAAACAGCTGCAGCCAGCCCGGGGACAGAGAGTGCAATTCTGGTCCCAGCTCTGTCAGTGGAAGGGTTTCAGCAGAGTCCAAGACCTGTCTCAGCTTCCCCTGAGGGCTTTTAGTGCTCTGCACTGATTCACAAGAGTGACAAACCTCAGTGTTTCTTCTGTGGCCTGCCAGAAATTTGGGATGGATGTATGGATGTTATCCTTCTTTCTCCTTTCCTGCTTAGCAGAGGCCCATGGTGGTGAGTAAGGTGATTGTAAGGAAAAGCTCAAGGTTACCTATAGGTTCTCCATGGACAGAGAGGAGATGATAATTAAAGTGGGAAGAGCAAGCTGCTACCCTGAAAGCTGGGATGAGGGCCTGCATTACCCTCTATATAATTGTTTGTAGATAATTACTCCTTTTCTTCCACAGTTAAAGCGGAAAACAGGCTTATGCAGTGAGACACCAAAAAGCTGCTGGAGCACCCAGTGTTTCCCCCTGAACCCTGCAGACAGGTGTCTCCCTGCCCTCACTGTGCTTCTTCTGATGCTCCAAAGCTAGAATAACTTTTGTAGGGAATAGGAGGATACCAAGTCCACTGTTGCTCGCTTCAGGTTCAACAGTCTCCGTAAAACTCAGTTAATGAACCACATAAAAATGGCCATCTGGTTTTGAGTTCATTTTTGTACCCTCTAAGGCTATTCTACTAAACCCTGCCTGCCAAGCTGCCTCCCAAAAACACAGATCCAAACTTTAAGCTCCTCCATCCCCAGCCCAAACCAGTGGGCATTCTGCTTGCCGAGCAGTTCCTGGGATTTTTTGCATCTATTTTTCTCAAAGCCAGGACTCTCGGCAGCTCTGCTGACAGAGTAAGTGCAAGGATGCAGAGGAGACAAAAGCATTCTGGAAAATGCATTTCTACTCATTGTCACTGGAGCAGCACAGATACCTTCCCACTTGTCCTTAGGATAACAATAGCTGTGCCTTGTCAGCCAGCCAGCACAACAGCTCGGAAGAGGCAGTGCAAAGGAGCTGAGAGGTTCGAGTTAGCAAACAACAGATCCTGTGTCTGTTCTGCCGGACTCTGTGGCCACTCAGAGACCAATCCCTCTACACAAACAACATCCGCCATCGATACATAAGATTTTCACCTCTCTCCTGTCAAACTAGATCATTTGGGAACCTGTGAAGTCCAACATAGTAAGGCAGAGTTTGAGCCAAAGATCTGCCAACGGCCCCAGGGGGTGCCAGCTTTGCAGAATATGTGAACAGGGGCTGTGGCTTTGGGAAACATGTGAAAACCACGCTGGGAGCCAACAGGAAATCTGGGACTCCTCAGGCAACACAATGTACTCTGCCATGGAATATGGAGATGTTCTCAGGGGTGACTAAGGCATGCTTGTATCTGGGCCTGGGCAGCGAGGAGGAGAGCAGGGAGGAAGGATAGGAAGATCAAAATGCTTCTTATTTGTCTAAGTGGTTAGCGGCTGGAGTGAGACAAGGGCCAGAACAACCAAAAGGAGGAACTAGAATACTCTGTAGTCTCAAGGGATTTGATAGTCTGGGTCACAATGAAAGATTCTAGTTTTCTATTGTTATCCTTAGCAACTATCAGCTGTTTTTAACTAACAGCCAGATACCTCCTCCCACCATTAAAATAAACAAGAGATCCAATCCCAGATCTCTCTGGGATTTTGCATTGGAGAGGCTGATCAAAAACCATATATGAGGAGTGTGTTTATTTCTGCCATGCTGCGGCCATGAAGCAGGATGGGGAGTGGCAACCAGCCTACCCTTGTTCTGCACTGTCCGTGCATGGAAGACAGAGCAGGGCTGGATGAGAGGTGAGGAACTCCATGTCATTCAGTGTGAGATGGGAAAAGAGACAGATAACACTATCCGAAGCAGAGGGATGGGAGGTGATAATTGCAGGGGCACGTTGGAGGGGGAGAGTCAAGAACAGACAGCAAAGAAGAAGGAAGCAGCGTTAGAAGCAAAATGAGAAATGACAGTAAAATCCTCAGAGCTCAGCTCTGCCATACTGACACAAAACCTGTGAGACAGGGAGAGAGTTTTCTTAAATCTGAAATTCGCATTTTAAAGCAGCACTTTGCAAGCAGTGAAGCACTTTTTACCTAGAGATCTGAAATGTCACATCTTCCCTGCAGTGACATTTTGGTGACAAAATGCAGCTGTGCTTTGAAAGGAGGTTTTGCTATTCCCGGCGTCACTTTGCAGAACATCTGTAACACGTTGCACTTCCAGGGGTTTGAGCTGTCTTTGGAGGATCACGCTCCTTCGTAGCAATGGGAATGGTTTTGAAGAACTCAAAAAATGTGTTTCTTTCCTTGACTAGAGCAGCAGTTCAGTTACAAAATGTGTGGTGTTCTGGTTTTGTTCTTCTTGATATGTCCTTACGAAAGCCAGTAGAAGATAGGGTAGATCCTTCCCTCAGGCTGAAGGTGATGGGACCCTGTCTCAGGGGGGGAGATTCCTAACTGGGAATAAAAATCTGTGCCACCGCTTGAAAGGGAGGTAGAAATTTATCCCTAAGTAACTGAAGGAGAAAGGATGTTTTTATTCTGGGTTCGTAAAGACTGACTTGGTGGCTGAATGTTCCCTCATTCTTCACCTGAAAGCTTCCTGCATACAAAGCGATATTATATACTAATAGAAATGGAAAATATCCAGTAATACCCTGCAGAATAGCCTGCTGTATGCAGCAGATATGTTTTTCATGCCAAATAAGAGTATGAACCTGCATTGACAACGCAGCACGACACAAAAACAAAGCAACCATGTTTTGGACAGCTGTTGCAGAAAATAGCAAAGTGTGGAGAGGTGTTATCAGCAAAGGCAAACATCAGCCAAAGTTATTATTTCCAGGCCAGTAGTTTCCAACTGTGTCAAGTAAATGTCTTTTTTATCACCAGACTTTTGTAGCAGAGACAGGTGATGGTGTTCGTGTTATGCCGGTAATTTTTTGGCTGGAGGTAGGGGAAGCAAGTGAATCAGAGCAGGTAATTGTCATCAACCCCTTACTTCCTGCCCTTCAGCATTCAAAACTCTGCATCAAATTGAAGATATAAAAAAAAAAGTGCCTTTTGCTTTTCTCTAAGTGAATACAGAATTCTCGGAAAGAAAGGTCTTGTACCAAGGTGAGATTTTTTAGTGCTGGGAATGAATGTTGCACTACCTTGTGGTTTTACCAATACCATCCCTGCAGTGCTCCTAACTATTTCTAATCTGGCCCTCCATGTAGCTTTGTCAATGAATTGCATATGTGATTTTCAACTAAAGCTTCCAATTTAATCCTGGGTTTGGTCCAGTTCTGTTCCCAGATTATGCAGAGAGCACCAGGACTGTTAATGTTAGAGAGCATAAGAAAAAAACAGATGTGCACTCAGCCAAAGTAAGAGGGCGAGGACTATAACCCAGACACAGCAAAAACATGACCTAGTTCAAAATATGAAATCAATAAGCTGTAACAACATAGTACAAACAAGATACACTGACAAAACACAAAGGGACAGAAGGACAATTTTCTCCAGCATGTCAGTTTACCTGCGGAACTCACTGCTGTGAGGTGCTACAGACGGCAAACCAGGGTTTGATATGAGAAATAAAAGATGTTTATAGTTATATAAGCTTGGATAAATATGGCAAGGCTGACCAACCCCCACAATTATACTTTCAAAGCCAATTGCGTATTGTCAGGTTTCATAACCTCCTCTACACACTTGCAGCTGGCCACAGAAACCTTCCGAGACATGAATCCATGGGCTGATCCAGGTGGGTAAATCTGGGTTGCACACCCTATCCTTCATTTTCTGCACCTGCAACGTCTGAGGCTTTGACAGTACGCCGAGCAGTCAGAGGATGCTGCTGCCTCAGCCATGAAACCCCCATCCCCGTGGGGCTCTGAGCCCCGTCAGCACAGCTGCACGCAGGGGCTCAGGGCACCTGGAAGGGCAGGCAACCGGCATTTCACCGGGATTGTATAAAAGTTGCTCGTATATAAGAGCAGCTTGTCTTGGCAAAGCCCACTTCTCATGACAAAATGAGGCTAATGAAAGCACAGGTTCCCTCCCAAAACGCGCTCCCCATTTCATAGGGTAGCTCACGCCTCAGCCTGGGCATCTTAGCCTGCAAGGCCAGGAGGAACACATCCATGCTGTGGGAAAGCAGAGCCGGGAGGATCACCTACAGAGTTTCCTCTCCTCCATCCCACGGCAGCGCTTGTCCATCAGGCCCTGGACTGGACCTGGGACACTTCCCTTCCCTCTGGTCCTCGGGAGCATTCACTGAGCACGCCCAACACCAGCACCTCACCCATCTCAGCCTCAAGAGTTTCTTTCACGTCCCTGTGAGTGTTTGAGGGTCCTGGTGCAGACAGCTTGACGGGGAGGAACTTGCTGTCTGCAGGCAGATCTGTTTACTCGTTGCCCTCAGCCCTTGGACTCGCCGAGCTGACGGACTGACGGCGCTGTCAGGTCCCATTCGTCGCCCAGCAGCCGACACCTCGCACCTCCTCGCTCCGCTGCTGACCGCAGTGGGACCTGGGCAGCTGAGGCTCTGCCCTCAGAGGGGGCTCAGGGGCTGGTGCATTGCAGTAATCGCCAGTGCTCGTCGCTGAACAGTGAAACTTCACTTCAAAAAGGCTTTTTAGGGTAGCAGGTGGGGCTCAGGGCTCTCACACAGTGATGCTTTTAGAGCCAAGCCAGCTGGGAGCTCGTACCAACAGCCTCAGCCCAACAGGTCACTGCTGGTGAATTAGAGGAAAACAAGCCCAAGCGCCTCTCTTGTTAGTTCGAGCTGTTCTTACCTGGAGGGTGGAGAGAAGGACTTGCAAGCCACTGGCTTCTTGTTCTGCCATGCTGCTCCCCACTCACACTGCCTCCTTCCAGCAGCAGACACAAAGCAGCTCGAAAGCGAAGCTGCCAACTTGCCTTGCTGCTGCCCCTGCGCCGTTCAAGAAACGAAGAAGCTAAACACAGATCCCCGGACACATGCACACTGCTACCACCAATAATCACAGCAATGCAACTCTAGACCTCAGCAGGAGAGATAAATGTACCCCCTCCCTCCCAGCTCTCCCACTGTGACGAGAGAATTAATTCCTATATAAAGAATCCCGGGGATTAAGTAAAGTGCCCAGGAAAGGTCTTGGTGCTTGATGTGCGGCAGGGGGAGTGTGGGGAGGGTGGCAATAGCAACAAGAAAGCAGAAGGGCTACAAACCTCAAAGAAAGCCAGGGAGAAGGGAGGGAGCGCGCTGGCTGCCTGACAGGCATTCCCAGCTGACCTGCTGATCCGTTCCAGACTCTGCGTGGACTCGTCTCCGTTTGACTCGGTTCCAGTGAAACCGGAGACACGGAGAAGGCCGAGCGAGCGAGAGAGATGCCCTCGGTCTTAACGAGCGCTGACAACGAACGGAAGATACACACGGCATGAGGGACAGGTGGAGTGGGTTCACCGAGGCTCGCAGAGGGTTTCTGGCTTCCAACCCCGATGATTGTCCCAAGTCACAGCTGCTACGGCCACAGACAGTGGCCCACGGGGCAGGGAGTGACCGCAGAGGGACATCTCATGGCTGCACAGCAGAGGCACCTCTTCAAGGTGCAGTTTGGGGCAGAGTTTGCTCCAAGGGCCACTGTGGTGATTCACACGTACTTCTGTGTGTACATAAGCAGAGCAACTCAGAGCCTGGTTCGCTCCCCGGTGCACAAGACAGGCTGTGGTACAGTTGTAGTTGTAGCTCGAATTCCTAGGAGGGCACAGAGTCCACTTTTAGCTTCGGCCGAATGATATCAAAGGACTTGGTAAACAAGAAGGAGCAGATAAAGAAGTTGAGTAGAGGGTTAGGTGAGGATTTTCCAGCAAAATATTTTCAATGTGAAAAGGTCAATTAGTCCCACAAAAGTATTTTCTCAGTTTTCTTAACACCAGAATAGCATTTTTGGTCCTGAGAGACGTCACTCCAGGGTGGTTAGAAGGCTGACAGTTAATTACTGGATATGCAGAAGACGAAGATTAGATCTTGCCTTTCCAATTTGGGGACACTATTTTCAGTCTTTTAGCTCTAGAATAAGTACTTTATTCTGATGTGGGTCTTTTTAGTCCCTCTAATAAAAGTTCTCCCCCTTTGAAACAATAACTAAGGATTTTTTAAGCACTAATATGAACCTTGGTCTCTGGGCAGAAGTCAGATGCTTACAGAACTCAGTACCACACAAAGACACACCAGACATACAATGTGCACACACTTTCCTTTGCTGATGTCAATAAAAAAGCCTCTAATTTTCTAAGAGGCAGTTAAATTAAGAATAAAACTCCCCACTCTTGGCCAAGGACGATTTTCATGTGATAAACCTTCACCGATCAAGTGCTTTAGGAAAATAGTAAGACAAATCCTCCCCAACTCATCCCAGCAATGTGTGAACAAGTGGCACAAGCATGACATTCCTCAGTTTCTCTGTGTGCCAGCAGGGCCCCAGGATGTCACTACCAAGTTGTAAAATAAAACAGATTAAAATACCTTTGTCATAACTATGGAGACACATCAGTCCCTTCGGAGAAATGCCATGAGGACCATTCATTGATGAACAAGATACTCTACAGACAACTGGAGAATAAGACAAGAAAATTTCTTTCCTACGGAAACTCAGGTTTGAAGATTTTAGTTTTCTTACAAACATGTTTTATTTCAATTTTTAAAAAATCTGTTATTTTCCATGAAATACCATATTTTAGATAGAGAACTGATTTTTCAGCCATTAAATCACTGAACTTTTGTCCATTTTGGGTGAGTTCTATCACTCATAGAGGACGCTTATAGAAGCTTCTCCCAGAAGTCACACTTGTATCCCCTCCCACTACCAAAACCTTGTCGTTCAAACCCCCATACAGCTTTGGGGGGTCTTTCACAACAGCAAAGCTCAATAAAACGGAATAACAGACCACAGATAAGGAGGGGAGAGAACCAAGGCAATGCAGGCACCGTGTCATCCAGTGTGCTGGGTGGGAGGAAGGTGGGTAACACAGTTTGAGAGCAATGCCAACACACTATCTCTTTTGCAAATTAGTACGCTGACAGAAAATTATTTCAGAGCTAATTAGAAGCTGTTTAAAGAAGCTCTTCCACATTGTCGCTTCGTTCTTTCTTGTGACAATTGTACCTGTCACTAGAGCTGTGTGGAACTGTTAATTCCCGCTGTGTGGATTTTCAGAAGGCAGTGAGAGCTGATGGATGTAAGCAGGCAGTGGCTGCAGGCAGCCTGCATGCCCTGAGCCCCTCCCACACCACTGAACCTGATCCCCCAGCCCTCTTGCACTAGAGCGGACCATAAACCACGTGGTGATCACCTCTCCCTGTTGTATCATAAGATTTTGGGGGAGTATTTAGCTTTCTGCCTGACCTAAAACACAACATTGGCCTCCCGTTACAGGACCCCATAAGAGATTCTCTAACACAGTGATCTGGTTCTTCCTCTCTGTGTAAAGCTGCTTTAGAGATAAATGCAAAAATTTCACGGCAAATAAGCCAACCCAAGTGGAAAGGAACATCAATGTCAAAGCCCGGGGGGAAAAATTCTCTTATGTTCCTTAAATTTTGGGGGTAGTTAGCTTGGTTGTACCCAGAGATGAAAGGCACCATGTAGCAGAAAGCTCTGGAGCTTGTGTGTGATTTGAAAACAAGAGACAATGAGAAGAGTGATTAAAAAATAAAACACTCATGAAAGACCCCAACAGTGAGAGTGATGTTCACATCGATCTACAGCGTACAGCAAAACCTCTTTGACACCAAAGTCTCAGCTATAAATCACGGAGGCTTCTAATTACTCACCATTCCCAAGCCATTTCTTCTAGATTTTGTTGAATCGCAATGTTGGTTTTTGTTGCAAAGAATAGGAGGTCCCCCACCTCAACAAGCTGAATAAATTAGGAAACCTACACAGTGCTAAATGTCAGAATTAAAGCAGGCAGATCCTCCCTCTCCATTCTTATTTCACTACCAACCCAGTTTGAAGATTAGCTTGTTAGTTTATACTGACGTCGTTGTTGTTTCCCCTGTGCCCGTAGGATTATGTGATCCTTAAACAAAATGAAAATTAAACTCATGGCTCCAGCATCCTACCAGTGCCAGAGTTAATGTCCTTGTGGGGAGGACAGAGGGGATTGGAAGCACAAAGGCAGGACCTCTGGGCTCTCTGCAGGTGCTGCACAGGCTCAGACCCGTAATTTCCTTTTCTTGTGCTCCAGGGCTCAGGCACACAAACAAGTTAGAGATGTCATCTGATCTCCAGTAAATACGTGTACATACATTTAGCCCATAGCAAAGGGAAGATAATTCAGGATCATTTTACCTGCATTAAAAGAGCACTCAGTCCAATTATTTCACATTTTACGAGCATATACAGAAGCCATTACCATGGATCAGCTGACACTAAGTAATACCTTAGCCGTAGAAACGTGTTCCTGTGACTAAACTGATGTTTTCTCTACCCATGGAAGTTTAAAGTTTTCCTCATGGAGATGTTGTACTGATATAAAATTGGCAAGTCTTCAACCAAAAGCATTTTTTTCAGCTATAGTATTGCATTAGAATGACATAAGGTTAAAAATCTCCCTGAACGACATAATCTGGAGCTTTGCCTTGTGAACAGGTTGACAAGAGGAAGACAAAAGTTCTCTGCCAGGTAGCTAGCAACCACAGTGTTATTGATCTGATATTTATTAAAAGTGGGAAGCCCATACAAGAATTGAACATATTTAAATAATATTTTACTCTATTATCACTTTTCCACTTATTCTGTCACCTCCAAACCAGAATTCATCACATTCTTATCCATCTGAACCCCCTCAGAACAGCATTCGAAAATAATTTACAGGCTAAATCAAAATTAGCTTAAAGAGGTCTTAAAAGCTGGAAAAACTGTACCAGAATCAATATTACCAGAATAAAGTGACCAGCCACAGCCAAACTTCCCATTTCCTGTCCAGAGTCTATACCAACAAACCGCAGAACTCGTTCAATTTTTGGACATTAGCATTAAATGAAGTCCAAATACCAAAATCAGCTTGGAAACCTGTGATTAACCAGAGGATATTTTCCTCCTCATTCTCAAAAAATTGACACCACTTTTGCACTTGCATTGCATACCTGGTTTCTAATAGGATTATTTCAATTTTTAAACCAGTGAGATAGATAAGAGAACAGCCAGGTTCTGTTAAAAATGGGAGGAAATAAAAAGTCTAATTGGATAAATTATTCATTCTGAAGCCAGCCTGGGTTTTATGAAATGCAATTGAAATATCATTGTGTAAAATACCCAGTTAGCTGTCTATATTTCATTTATATTAAATAGAGGATAGAATTCCCTGTCAAAATTATGTGTAGCCAAGAAATGTATATATTTTAATAAAGGAAGATTGCTTTTTCTATTTGGATGCTTTTCTCTCTAACAAACCCTGCATTTTCATTGTCTTTCATTCAAGCACAATGCTTATCATAAGCGATTGCCAAAACAAATTTAATATATTTGAAAGTGGAGGAGTGATGATCGTCCATTTGTGAATGACTATGCAGAGGTTTACCCCTATGAATAATGTCATGTCATGTCTCCCCCCAAAAACAATTCACTCTTCTACGGAAGCAAAAGCATTAAACACCAGCCATGACACTGAAATTGATTTTCAGACACTGCTGGAAGTGTCTCCAGGCTCCTGCAGCCCCTGGATGTGAAGAAAACATCTTCTGGGTCAAAAGCAGACCACTGAAAACTGCTGGTGCCACTGGTTTAATATGAGGCTGGTACTGTAGAGAGCACCAGGGGCAGAGAGGGGAACAGGAAGGCTTAGCCAGAGCTTTGTTTCTCTGGGAACATCCCTATCCATCCTGACTTTCATTTTCTTGTTGCACAATGGCATGGCCTGGGAAGGGACTTTGACAAGGGCATATAGTGATAGGACAGGGGGTTATGGCTTTAAACCAAAAAAAGGGTAGGCTTAGGCTAGATTTAAGGATGAAATTCTTCCCTGTGAGGGTGGTGAGGCACTGACTGGAACAGATTCACCCTGAGAAGCTGCGGCATCCCTGGAAGTGTTCAAGGCCAGGCTGGACAGAGCCTTGAGCAACCAGGTCTGGGGGAAGGTGCTCCTGCCCATGGCTGGGATATTGGAACTGGGTGATCTTTAAGGTGCCTTCCAACCCAAATCATTCCACAATTCCACAAAAAGCCAGTCATATCTTAACTACACATACAAAACTTACCTTGAGAAAGAGGTATTTAATCGCTGAACTGCTGGGAGATATTCCCACTTTTTCCCTACAGAACCCTTGGCTGAGTTCTTCAATGCCTCGGATGCAGCGGGTGGGAAATACCTGCTCTTTTACTGAATGCCTCAAGTATGTTCCAGTCAGCTCTGCCTATTGTGTTACTGATTGCACCCAGTCCCCTGACAGAGGAGGCATCTGCTGTGCCTGTGAATCTGTGAGACACAGGCAGAGTCCCTCGCTGGGCTGCCACGTCTCCTGGCTGTGACAGAGCCCACCCAGCATGAGGCTGACTATCCTGCCTCCAGCCAAACAGCCCGTAATGCCCCTCTCCTGTTGAAGGATAACAGTAGAGATGTACTTAAGAAGCAGGGGGAGAGGATGCAATTATAACAAAATAGTAAAATTAACAGCTTTGAAGCTTTAATTCTCTTTGGCAGGTCCCTGGGCAGCAGTACTAGGAAAAGCCTCCTTGTCCTGATGTGCAGTAAAGGTTTCTGCTGGACAGTATATCCTCCCCATTTGTCTGCAGGCATAACTATATCAAGCTTTCCTATTGCTTATAAAAGGAAACCATTCTTTTTCCTACCTTGACAGCCTTTCTTTGTCACCTGTGTCATCAATTTTTTCTGCTTAAAATATCTCTGTTCTAATTTGGAAGTACGTGACACTCATTGCAAAAGTGTGAGCACAGACATACGTGCAAGACAAGGAAGAATCTGGTCTGTTAAATGTTTAAGGAAATGGACTTTATGCCAGCCAGACACAGCAGTACACAAAACTTTCCCATTAGCAGAACAAATTGTGTTACATCTGTCTTTTCTGTTTGCCTCACGTTTAGCATCTCTGACACACAGTATGCAAAGGTGTCAGAAAAAGAGGTGGCTCTGAAGGGTAAGAAAAAAGAAAAAGGAGAGGACCCAATCCAAATAAGCAATCTCACTGGGTAAGCAGTTTAATGAGCCCAGCAAGTGGAGTATAATGAGTATCAGTCATCTTCCAGTTCAATATTGGGATGAACTGGAAGAGCAAGAACACCCATAAAAAACACAAAAAGCAGGAAAAAAGCAAAATGCAGGGGGTACTGACTTGCACAGATCACTGAAGTCTGGAGATGTTACACTCATAGCTCATATTTACTGCAATGCAAATTGCGTTGGCTAAGGAAATGGCTGAAGGGCATTTGCAAGGAATTTTCAAAGAAGCAGCACCTAGAGAAATAAGAAAGCAATTTAGACCACTAGACCTCTAAACCTGACCTTCACAAAAACAGTGAGGGTAGGAGAATTCTTATCCTACTTCAAACCCTGGGTCTATCAGACCTGGCTTTCTCTAAAGCTGGAATTGAATTCCCCAAATCTGGAGGAGTCTTAGTGCATACACCAAGATTTGGCTAAGACTGAATCTGAATAACAGTTTTTGACCTAATATTTATCAGAACTACAGAGGACTTGGAAGGAACTGTCATCATTGAAGGCCGCATGAGGAACTCAGTTGGAACTGAAGATGGCCCATTATTTACCATACTTCATCATTAAAATCCTCTCCGTCCTGAATGATGAACAGTTCTCTTGTGAATAGGAACACGGCAAAATTTGAAATGCAGGGAAATTTGCCCTGTGGGGAGGGAAATCATCTCAGAGACAGAGAATCTGTAAGGCTAAGGTACAGCATTTGTCTGCATTTTTCTTTGACTGGTTGAAAGCAGGCAGGGTTCCCAGAGTCTTGGTTCTGGAAGCGATTCAAAAGGAGAATAGCTCCTCCTGACTTTCCTCAGAAATAGGTGTATACACTCTCAGTCCTTCGGTTGCGCAGAACTGTGGCTTCCTGCAAGCACTCCAAGAAGGAGGCAGTTCAAAAGAGCTGGCCCAGCTTCCCACATCCATAAACCTGATGGAGACACCCACTGCTGACATGCCATATCATGCCCAGAGATCCCACCTGTGGTTCCAGGTTCTGCTTCCTCTCCCCATCATAGGGGCTTTGTCCCTACTCTGATCTCATCTGCCTTCCTGGAGGAACCTCTGCAGACCTGCTGAAGAAGATGGTTTGGTACAATTTCAGATGAGTCCTTTAGTCAAAGCACAAACCCTGTGGAAATCATCCTGGGCAAAAGCTATTTCTGGAAGCACTGGAGCTACTGAAGCTTGGCTTCCTATCGAGTGCAGTTTCACAGCTGACCAGCTGTGGCTGAGAGAACAAGCTTTCCAACTGAAGTGCTTGGGGCACTCTTTTCCACACTTTCCTGGTCCACAGATCCTCCAGAGTCTACTAGAAAAGCCTCTTCATCATCAGTGGCCCATAGCACATGTTTCACTTATACCCAGACACCCATTTTTCCTAAAATCCTAGGAACGACATTATCTCTGGGATTTCTGCTTCTCCATAAAACTAATTTTGGAATAGGCCAATAAGCTTGTAAGTTTTTAGGCTGGAGGAACAAAATGACAGGATTTTATCCACCATATTTCCGAAGGAAACTAAATTGAAGAACAGCTGTAAGAGAAATAATCACTCCATGCCATTTTCACAAAATCTCTGACCACATCAATAATGTGACCTACTGGTGCAGGTACGTTCTGGGCCCCTCCCACTCAGACCTATGGTGTTTGCTGTGAACGTGACACAATTGCCAACAATCCCCAGACTAGTCCTCTTGTGGCAGCTCATCCTTTTAGCCTGGTAGACTCCCTGGTGTGCCTATCAATAGCTCCTGACACGTGCAAAATGCAGTAAATATTAATCCATCAAGCCTCACAGCTCCCTCTCGGGGAGTTAAACAATTCTTTTCCAGCTTACACTTTGCAAAGCCAAGGAAGAGTCTCTCAAGGACACACACACAGCACCGGCAGCAGAGGCAGGAGGACAATACAGGTGATGTTGCCCCCACTGCCACCCAGGGGAAAACTCAGAGCAGTAATATGTGGGGTGGAAAGAAAAAAAAACGTTGTCATCTATTTAGATATTGTATGTTTCTCCCAGAAGTCAAAGAGGCTGCGGCCAGGTGCACATTTTTCAGTGTTTCAAGCAGGCAGCCCTTATTACTGATGCTTGAGTGTTCATTTGAACATCTGCACCCTTTTGTCCTTTGGGCAGCATTTGGCGAGCCTTTGGCCTGTCCCAGCAAGCTCATGTGTGCATCTGACTTGTTCTGAAGACAGGCTCAGGGAAATCATGAGGTTTTTGACTCATTTCTAATGAAATCTTGCCTCAGAGACCAGCTTCAATTAGGAGTGGCCACAAAGGCTCATATCTCCACCTTTCCCACTGCAATGCAAAGCCAAGTGTTGATTATTCCAGGACATGTCCCTGAGGCTGCTGGTGGACAGTGCTGGCATCAATAAGGACTTGGCCTCTCCGGTGGAACTCAAAACCTTGTGAATACAGTCTTGTCCTGGGGGAAGCAGGGAGACAAACACAGAGCCAGGCAGAGCCATAGGAAACAAACTGCCTCGCATCTTCATTATCATAAGTGTTTCTAGTTCAGCTCATTACATGAAACCTGCTCTCCGTGTATTTCCTCTAAAATTTGTTAGGGGAGGGGAGCCCCATGGCTTCATGTATCCACTTCACCTCCCTCCTCCAACTGAAAATTCGTCAATCGCTGCTGACTCTTTTTCAGTAAAATCTTCATTTCATTAAAATTTAATTATTGGTTTAATTAAAATAGGCAAGCAGCAGCGTGAGATGTGTATGGTTTTTTATGGCTGAAGGAGATTGTAAAGTCCTCATTCATTTCCCAAAGTAGCTTCCTCTAAAAATTGGGCTGCCTTTTTATAGGCCAATTCTCAATGCTGCTTTCAAATGGATCCCACAGCCATTCATATAGATTAATTCGGGCAGTGAATCAGATCCTGCTTATTGGCTGCCTTTCAGAACACACTGACAATGCTCTGGGAGCCCTGTGGTAGAGCCCTGAGAGCTCATGGGTCCCTCCAAATGATTAATTAATCCTCATCCAGGCATATTTCAGTTCCATCTTAATTTATTCACATTGCAAAACAAATTTAGTCTTGGTGAAGTGGGCCAGATTGACAAGCCTTGTGTGACTGACAACTGCTCTGTTGTTCCCACAGGAAGTGTAAGCAGGGGAAGGTTCTCCTATACCGCTGAAACTCGTGCCATGACACAGGAGAAAAACCTCCAGGGAAACTCAGCCTCCCCCTCTGAAACTGGTAACTGGAGGGGTGGGCCAGTCTCAGGTAACTTTTGGCCCCCGCAAGACTTAGAGGTAATCCCTTATTTTTTGAAAAACAAACCAAACAAAAACCCCAAAGGAAAACCAAAAATACAACGGTCCTTGTCTCTTCTCTCAATGGCTTCCCCAGCATCCCTTTCCCCTTATCCAGCATCTCAGGAACAGGTCTGTACACAGTGGGAAATCAGCACAAAGCAGACAACACAAAAACTTGGCTTGGGCCACCACACAAGGAAGTTTCCAGCTGTCCCATGGAGAGGTGGGGAAGGAACAGTGACACCCTGGAATAGGTGGATGTTTTCCTAGGGGCAGATACAGCACCACATTAGGACCAGCTTGAGGCATCCGATTGCAGTCAGTTTCCCTGAGAACCAAGTCCATTAGTTGCTAACGATTTTTGAGTAGTAAAAGTGATTTTGACCTCACAACAGAGATGTGAATCTTTAGACTGTCTTAAATCCCCAACCATCTGGTCTTTGGATTTGTTTTAATCACTCTTCTCTTCGCACCAGTGAATTGAGTTTCAAAGAGCTGTGTAGCTCTTTGTAAATGCTGGTTACAAAATAATCACAACAAAGATGGGAATATTGAAACTCTCAAATATTTTCAGCTCATGCTTCTAGGCAATGCTGGGCTATCTTCCCAGGGCTTTGCAATCTTCAGATCTCTTCGGCCAGAGTCCAGAAGGAAATGAGAGAAGTAGCCTTTCATTTCGAAGCAACCCTCCAGACACTTTTGCAAGTACCTGCAATGACCTTCAGTTACCCAACCCTCTCCAGCAACAGTAGCCGAGAATGCAAGTTAAGTACAGGTCTGGGAACAGAGTGTTCCGTTTCAAAAAGCTTTTACATCCCTTTTGTACTTGCTGGGAACCTACTCTCATCATTTTTCATTTTAAGTATCTTCCTATATATGCCTGAAGGTTGTGGATCTCTTTTTATAACAAAAAGTATAGATCAATCTGCAAGTAGAGGAATCATTTTCAGCTTTGTCACTGAGCTCCTGGTGAATGTAGAAGCTCCTGAGAAAATCAGGTGGCAATGCTGGCACCCCTATACCTTTCTTCTAATTGTAAGTGTATTGTATGGTGGTGAAATGGAAGGACTTCTGTTCTTCTCCACATTGCTTGACTGAGCAATACCTCATTAACTCCCCATTGTCAACGCTAAAATGATATGTGGGTTCCGGGATCCTATTGGATGTTAATGAACACATTAATAGGTTCATAGGTCCTATTCAAGTTATCCATGTCCTAAAAAGCAACTACGGTTTAGAAAAAATATAGCCACAGATTGGCTACAGGTTCAAAGAAAAGAGTTCTTGGGGTATCAGAAAAGGTTTTGTACAGGTGTACTTACAGGAGAAACAACACTGGGCCAGACAGGCTTTCATCTGAGCCTGTAGAGCCACAGGACATGGCTTTATGCTGTTGTGTTCAACCTCTTTGGGCTCTCTTGTCTTCCTCAATAGCATTAGACTCATATCACAAGGTCTTGTGAGGCTTTGCAGCTTTGAGCTCCTCAGCTGAAAGGATCCATGTAAGTGTGACCATAATTGTATCTTATTGAGGAATGCTGCTGTAATAAACAGTCTCTATTACCAACTGTCCAGCTGTAATATTTGTGTTTATGTCAGCACTTAAAAATCATTGATCTGCAATAAACTCAGTATGAGGAAAAGAATCTGATCCAAAGGTCGGAGGAGAGAAATGCAATTTTTCCTTATCAAAGCCTGAGAGAGCAAGGCTGGAGAGCTTGGCCAGGGAAAGTGGGGCTGCAGAAAGCTTGGTTGCTGTTCCCTTTCCCACTGCTAGAGCAGCGCTCGGGGAGATGACCCAAGATCAGAGCTGCTTGCAGCAGCAGTCTGGTTGCAAGGCTAATCATCATTAGTCTGCTCGGGCAGCCAGGCTGCAGGTACCCCCCCACCGCGGTGTGTGCTGCCGTGCCACTGCTGCACAGGCACTCTTCAAAGCAGGAACGAGCCTCCCCACAGCCCTGTGTGTGGCAACAGCAGGGTGAGCTCTGTGGATGTCTACTGACAGGTTTTGCTCCACACAGAGCCTTTGAATTAGGAACTGCCTTGCTCATTTTACCTGGGAACAGGAGGCTTGCTGAACAATGGGTATTATGGAGAACAGTAGCCCAGACAGAGCCTGCCCAGGGCACACACCACTGAATACACAGTAGTGTGAAACTCTGAGTGCAGGATGTCGCACAGTTTAGCCCCTGAATGTGTGTCTCTCCACAAAGGCAGACACATCATCTTCTCCTAAGAGAAACCTGGAAATCTCCTCCTCAGGCTGCTCCCAGTGTGTTCCCTTGCCCATGAGCAGAAGTGACCATCCTGCCCCTCCAAACAATTTGGGATTCTCCTTTCTCCCCTCTCCTGCGAGGCAGCTTCCCGTCTTGGCTCCCCTTCCTTCTGTGAGTGACCCAGGAATCGGGTCCTTGACTCCCCTGGCACCAAGAATCCCAACTACCCACTCAGTATGAGTGTCTGTGTCCTCCTATCCCAGAAAGGACCTCCAACCAACCATTCTATTCCCTGCCTTCCTTCTATGTCCTTTTCTTCTGTCACTTTCCCCATCCTCGTTCTTGAAGGCATTACAGCTACCTAGAAAGGATACCATCTCCCATAGCAGGGCTCTTTGGAAACGAGATTTCTGGAGCACAGCATATCCCTCCCATCTGATCTCCCTGGTCCATGCCTTGCCACCTCCCTCCTTCGTGGGCTGCAAGAAGTTTGCACTGGGGCTCAGATGGAGGGGAGCAGAGCAGGAGGCAGGAACTGCTCACTGGCTCTGTGGCAACTTCAAGGTTGCTCGAGGGTGAGCAAATCTGCACTCAGAGGTGGAGGATCCAGCAAGTCCTCTCTGAGTCTCCATTGGCAGGCTAAAAGGAATGAGGTAACTGAGTTGGTCCCTTGCTGGTCCTAGCTCATTACAGAGAAACTGCAGAAAAAGAAAATGAGAAAGTAGATTGACCATGCCCTTTCCATGCTCCACGATGTGGCAGAAAAATGGATGATGCAAGGGCAGAGGGCTGATGGTGATGAGAAACAGGGCTAACAGAGGGCACCAGGGTTGGCTTCAGTGATAAAAGCACCAGTAAAACAGCACAACATCATCACCTGCCAGCTCCTTCCTTTAATCCTCCTGAGTCTGCACATCCATAATTGGGGACTTGTCTCTGCCATCTAGGGCACCTGGCAGCCCGCAGCTCTCCACCCTAGAAGGGAGATCTGTGATCAGATTAAAGTCCATTTCATGTTCCCCTGCTCAGGTCCTTGTCAGCTCAGTGCTCCCCCTGATGTTTACCAGGGTGGCTGACTCATTTCCACATCAAGAGCTGACATTTCCCTCTCAAACCCAGCGCAGGGGTCACGGGTGGCTGTGTTAAAGGGAAAAACTACAATGAAGAGATTTCTCTAATCATTGCATCAGATTACAAAGGAATGTAAATCACGGCGCGGTGTTTTTTGTGAGAAGCAGAGCAAGGTTACTTCAGGTAGTTCTCGAGAGCATTTTGATATCTCACACGATACACCCACATGCCAAAGCTCTCACACACACACACACAGGAGCAAGGCTGTCACTGGAATCATCAGAAGTTCATCACAGCATAGGAAAGGAAGATGCTCTGATATCAAAGAGTGCCTCCACCCTGTGCTGCATCCCAGAGCTCCCACCTGCTCTCCACAGGGTCATTTTTTGCTCTGTGCCCTCTTTCTGACATCTGATAAGCTGGGGTAATGTCCAATCTTGGCAAGGACAAGCATATCAAAAATACAGCAAGTAAGAGAAAGCACAGAAGGGGACAAGACAGATATGGGACACATTGCCATAAGCTAGGACCAGATTTATCTGCAGGTCTTGTAATATGGTTTCACAGAAACATCAATATAGACTTACAAAAACACCACCTGAAAAGTTGTGGATGCCCCATCCCTGGAAGTGTTCAAGGCCAGGTTGGACGGGGCTTTGCACAACCTGGTCTAGTGAAAGTTGTCCCTGCTAATGGGAGCAGGGTTGGAATGAGATTATCTTGAGGGTCCCTTCCAATTTAGAACCATTGAATGATTTTATGTTTTGACCTCAATTTTGCCTTTCCCTCCTAATGAAGCTGAGATGGTTCAGGGAAGATGGGGAGTAAACAAACCAGTAAAAGGATATAGCAAAATGGTGTCTCTTTTGTGACAAGTGTTGTAGATGGTGTGAAAAGGGGATACAAATTATCCCAACCTGCAGCATCCAGCAGAGGCCTAACAAGTGGAAGAGGCACTGACTGCAATGCTCTTACAATAAATGTGGTGAATATATTTTGTGATTTTCAGTCTTTTCTGTGATTTAAAGAATATTCTGTGAGATACCTGCTAAAGTCCTGCTTCAGAAAAATTATGGTAAAAATGAAAAGCATTTAAATGTGACCTGAAGCCCATGAAATGCTCCAGAGGGGTCTCCACAAGTCCTGCTCCAGCCCTTTGTATCTGGAATGAAAATACAGTGGGGACAGAGGAGGGGAGGACAGATGGAAACTGCCTCTGTGCCAGCCAGCAAACTGCACCGAAATCAGGCAGCACAGTCAAGGAAAAAAAAATAATAAAAGGAAAAAAAGCAGAAGGCCATAATCATTTTATGATTCTAATTTAACTTTTATGAACATGTTTTGAGCTCCCCTAGTCAGACTCTGGTATTGATCTTTTCAGTATTGTTAACTCATAACCAGACCATATTTGAAGACATAAACTTTAAGAGGGGTAATAAAGAAAAGCCAGACTGCACTGGCTTTATTCTTCTCAGCACAGGGGCTGGGAGCTGTAAATCCTGCTGGAATCAGTGAAATTATGCAAGTGGAGATGAACTCCTGGCTGTGTCAATTTTTTAGATATTGGGCACCAATGATATCAATCTTTATTTCTACTTCAAAGTGAAATTGCCTTGGGATATAAAGCAATGGGAGAGTAAGAAGCTAAACAATGGAAAAGAGCACTGACTTCTCTCTGTGTGCTTTTGCGAGATGGGTCAAATTGCACCCTTTTGGCCCATCTCTGGACCAGCTGCAGATTCTCCCCAAATTACTCATTTCTTAGACTCAGATTCTTCCTTCCAGCTCCATTCAAGATTTGAGCTAAGCAGGAGCATTTAGATCTTGCAAATGCTTTAAGGGTGAGCTGACCCGAGCACTAGCACAGGGTGATGGATCTCCTGGCTTTGCTGTACTGCATGTGTCTGCCCTGTGTTTTAGGTCAGGGAGGTTCATGTAGCTTGCTCCCTGCTTCTGACTGATAACATGAAAATGATAACATGAAAAGCCTAAATAACAATGTTAATGGGATTTTTTTTTTTCTCTCCGTGGTATCAATACAAGAAGGTCAGTTTTGTCCAGCCTCTGTCTGCTTCTTGGAGAAAAAAAAAAAAAGGAACATGAACATTTGTGACAGAAATAAAATAAACATGGGACATATTTATTTCCTTTATTAAATGGGTCCCAATCTAATGAAATGAAGGCAGGGTGGGGAGGGGCACTGCTTTCCACCCTACACAAGCAAGATGTGAAAGGTGTTTTCAGTTTGAGTAGCATGCTGGAGAACCAGGAGTTGAAACTTCCACAATTCCTCCAAGGCCTAACCTGTTATTTGAATTTACAGTGCAGGCTGGTAAACTGTCAGGTTTAAGTGTGAATTTGCATTCTCTTGCTCTTGGACTGAGTGGTACTTGTGCAGACCTTACCCAGCCACATCCTGCTGGGAACCTAACACTGAATCTCACAGATAAAAGGTGATGGTAAAGTCTCAAGAACTTGGTGATGCTTTTTGTTAAAAACAATCCACAGCTCTCAGTTTTCAGTTCTGAACAATGCCCTGAAACAGTTGTGTTGTTATAACTTCAGGTTTTGTTGCAAACACTTGAAATAGCACAACTCCCTTCCTGCTCAGCATCTCCACCCCCCTCGACACCCTGCATCTCTCCAAGCTTAAGGCTGGAACACATCCCACAGCCCTAATTCTGCATTTTCTGTGACTCACACCACCCAGCATCTCCAAATCATCTCATGCTAGCTGGAATTAAAACACAAAAGGGCTTTTCAAAAAAAATGAAAGTCTTTGAGGTGTGTCCTGCCAGCAGCTTGGAGGGAGCTCAGTGAAGAGCAACTGGAAGGATCAGGGTACTCAAGGCAGTGACTTTTGAGGAAAGATTAACATTTCTAAAAAAAGCCCACATGGGTAACTAATGACTAGCAGTCTCTGTGATAAAAGTGCCTCTGTATTGAGGTGTATGACTAATCAAGGATGGAATTAAAGTATTTAGATGGCACAAAGGACAACTACCAGAGTGCACTACTAGGAGTGATGGTATTAAATAAGGAAAATGTGGGAAAGAAAATAGGGACATCACCTTCTCTCTCTCTCTGAATTCTGTTTAACCAGGTCTTGAACTAAAGCCTACTGCAGTCCCTGGAAATTTCCCTCCAGCACAGCAGTAGCCACTGCAAAAAAGGTGACAATTCTAACTTAAAATTATCTCATTAGAGTTTTGTTTAGAGACACATCTAAAGAACCCAGGACACCAGACTGGGTGTCTCAGTGGCCTGTGCGCCCTGCCAAACTGACAGGACCTGTGTGGAGCCAGATCCTGCTCTTTTTATGCAGAAGCAGCACCTCACTACAGGTGGCAGAGCTACAGCCAGAGGGAACACTATGGATGCTTAGGCTGACCCAGGGTGTGACACACAGTCTCTCCACTCTGTATCCGCTTCCTTTGGTAACACAGGTACATACATCATCGAACAGAAAATAAACACTGCCTTTGGTGCTACTCCTTTCTCTGTGTGTCCTTAGAGTTACCATGGTACCAGCACAAAATTGCTACCATGAGCCCTCTACTCAGAGAGAGAGATCTGCTTGCTCCTACTTCACTCATTTTCCCCCATCCTTTAGGCACCCCTTCTCTCTGGAATGCATCGACACATTTCTGTGCAAGGCAGTTCCCTCTTGCATTGGGATCCATTCTGCAGTTTTCTTTCCTTATCAGGGTATTACCAGACAAGGACTTTGTGTATATATTAAGAAAAATCACAGTAAATTATTCTATCCTTCCAGGGTGAGAGACTATGTACCTATGCAAACACAGGAGTTATGCTGTATTTTGACTTTCTAAGGGTTTAACTGTCATTGCTCATGATAAACTAAAGAAACATACTCATATTTTTTTGTGAAGAGTTGTTTGGAAACCATATCCAGAGTAATAAATGGTTCATTGTTAGACGAGCAGGGTATGTCTCATGGAAGATTTACTTGGTGCCTCTTAGTTCTGGTTCTGTTCAATATTTTCATTAATAACCCCAATGATAATATAGAAGCTAAACTTATTAAACTTAGTCACAACATATCTATTCAGAGCAACTAAATTCACTCCAGAGGACAGGCTTAAAATTTGGTGCAGAAGAGATAAGCAGAGATGGTCAACAATATAAACACAGAGTGGCAACAACTGGTTAAATAACTGTATGAAAGGGGATCTAGAGTTACCACCAAACTGAAAAATAGGCAAAAATGTCACATTGCTGAGAAAGGGACAAACCAACTCTGGGATACCAACAGCAGGTAAGGCCTATGAGATGCATAAAAACAGCTTTTTGTTGACCTTGGGCTGGTGTGGGTTTAGCTGAGAACTGCAGCGTGTAACAGGCACCACATGAATCTACTGGAGGAGAGCAGTGAAACAACATGATCTACAAGGAGCCAGCGAGGGAAATGGGGCTGCTTGACTCCCAAAGAACAAGATGGGAAGAAAAACCTACTGACATGCCCAGTTTTTAAACCAGTAGGGATGAGTGAGCAGCTACGTGGTACTCAGTTGCCAGCCGGGGTTAAACCTGAGTAACTCTGCTTGGTAGGGACCTACCTCAGTGCTTGAGACCTGCATTCAGACTCCTTCTCAGTTTATAGGGAGGTGACACTGGAGCTCAATCAGGAATTTTCAGGATGCTGGGGTTTTTTATTTGCACTGAGACTGTATTTATTTTATTCCATCTGACAGCTGTTTTAGACTGTTTCACTCTGCTGGAAGCATGATCAGGTCTGAAATGTGGGTTGTAAATAGCTGGGAAAACTGCACATTTAAGTCTAATTTTATGCGTAGCATCTTTTATTAATGTTACAACATTTATTGTGTATTTTAAGTCATCATTGATTTTTATTAAAAGAAGATTTTTTATTGTATGTGCATGCTGCCAGCAAAATAAAATATTATGTTTTTCTCCCCTCAGTATGAATTCTCATTAATCTTCTCTAAGCGCACAAGTAAGCAGGAAGCCAACTCTCTCAGTTCGAGGCAGCATCAACACCCAAGCTCTGTGACTGAGACATTGTCATGTATTCATTCCACCGGGACCCAGACAAGCACCTTAATTGCATAAACCAGCATGTGCAAGGTGGGGGACAAGGCAACAAAACCTCCCCTGTGACTTATTACATCTGGGAATGATTAGTGCTGTTATTACACAATTAAGATTCAGAAGAGAGGGCTAAAATAGCCAGTAAGGACAGTGAAATATCTTAAGGTGTGCGCAGGCAGCTGGGAGCTGTGGGTATGGCCAGGCGTGTGAAAATAACTGCATTTTGCACTCAGTCTGCTGATGCTTTCTGAAGTCAAGCTGTGCTGGGTCTCAGTGATGGTATAAGGGTTTTCCAGCAGTATTGCAGTGCATGCTGAAGAGATCTCAGACCCCACAAGAAGCCTCATTCATTAAGAGTTTTGCTACCTAGCACAAGTAAATATGTAATGGGTACAAAGGTTTTTGTTTGATTTTCAGCTAGATTGGGTAACGCAGCTTTGCATTAATTGAAAGCTTGAGCCTGACCTTGCATTAACTGGGGAGCAGACTATAAGGATATGGCTGCTTGTTAGACTGGAATGCAGGTAAAGCAGCTCTCAGACAGTTTTGGTTCTGGGCATTTTGATAAGACACCTGCAAGCATCAGCTATAATAATAATGAAGCCGTGGCAGTGGGGCTAATGCAAACACAGCACAAATACCAATGAGTAAATGCTGCAACTGAAAATGGGGCATAAGAATGTACACAATTAAGAAAATAAATATGTAAAGTAGATCTGCGGTGTATGAAAGAGCACACAGACTTCTCTAAAACTCTTTTCCCTGAGACACTAGCTTCAGCACTGGAGAACCACTGGGTCATGCCACACGAAGGAGCCTGGGAGCATATGAAAGGCAGAACTGCCTGCTGGCTGGTTTTGTGTTGGAGCATTGCTTTGATTTTAACGATAAAGACAGTTCCTTTACCTCTCATTTATCTTTTACCATGCAGGTGTGCAAAAATCAAAGTGCTAATTTCAGGTACCTGTTCAGACACATGAGCCTGCAAAGGGAGGCCACCTGGCCCAGACGCAGTCACAACGCCCTCCCTCAGCATCACCTCACACCAAGGGTGCATTGTGTGGGCCTATCTGGGAACATCAGATCTATGAGAAAACCACCTCCACTTCCCTCCCAGAAAAACATCCTCAAAAAAGTGACTCATTTCTCAGCTTACCTTCACCCAAGCCATCTCAGCACTTAAAGGGCAAGGAGGGAGAGGTGCTGCTCCAGACACCATCAAATGCTCCAAAGAAACAGCCTCCACCACCACCCCCCCAGAAGTTTTATAGGCTCAATGGCTTGGTAGTCTGTTCCTAGTCACCCAATTAAGGCCCCATAATCAGCTGTTCCATATCACAATCAGCTGTTCCATATCACAATCAGCTGTTCCATATCACAATCAGCTGTTCCATATCACAATCAGTTCCACCAATCAGCCTCCTGCCACTGTCACTGATGAATGCCTGGAAGGGTCCTCGGAGTCAAGAAACTAACTGTCCACTTTGTTAAAAAAACCAAAACCAAAGAACAACACAACAAAAGGAGGAGAGGGTGGAAGTGCATTTATGACCCCGATTTGGGTGCCCAAGAGGGAGGCTGATACTTTGCTGGTGCCTTCCTTCGGTGCTAGTCTGAATTTGCCAGCTGTCCTGGATTTGTTGTGAACAAAGGCTGCAGGAGTGTGCAGGCTGGCATCACCCGAGAGACCGAGCCTGAAATCAGGGGGGACTGGCATATGGGTTGCTCTGGATGTTGTCCTAGGTTATCATATGTGTTGCTGAACTGTATCAAAATTACTGTCAGAACTCTCTCTCGATTCAACATTTGTTTGAGGAACCATCTCAAACAATTAATGGACAATCCTTCCTTTCCCTCTGTCAGTTTAGGTTTGACAAGGTAAAAATAAATCTAGGATTACTGAGCTCCTGTTAAGTATTTATTATATGCATTATATGCATTATTATATGCATTTTCTTTAAAGTCCAAGATGTGAATGGAGTCCCTGCTTTGTATCCAAAAGAGAAAACAGACATACAATGAAGGCCTTTTGCATGTGAATCACACCAGCCTCCCCAAGTTACTCTTTATTTTACCCAGTCTTAACACACCCAGCTCGCTGCTGGTGATTTCTTTGCCCAAAGCTCCATGCCAGAGGCAGATGGGAAGCAGCTGAGAGGCAGAGGAGCCATGCTCCTGCTGTATTTCATCCAGATCATGCCTGGAAATTGGCAATGTTCCTGCCTGAGAAATCATCTCCACCTCAGAAATCACCTTTGAAAAGGAAAGATTTGTTCTTGTGTTTCAGATGCATCACTCGTTTTGTTTATTGACCCATTAATTATGGTCTGTGTCTTTCGATGGTCAGGGCAGAGCAGCAAGCCGGGATGATTGTTCCTGTGTGACTCTTGAGAGATAGAATTAGCAAAGCTGTTCAGGCCAGTCACTGTAACAAGGTTATAATGTAAAGCACTGAACAATTAGCTGGGAGATTTACCTCCCTGTCTTAAAAGCGTTTTTATTACTTAATCAATCACAAGCAATTTATAAACAAGGCTGAAGTTTTACATGGAGCCATAAACCTGTCTTCTTTGCTTCCACAACAAGCAGGAGAAACAGACTCGAAGTTTTGAAAGATATTTGATCAATTAAAAAAAAAAATCAGAACTACCTCAAAAGAAGATAAATTACTTTTCAAAGGGAGGAAGGACTTTAGCAGAGGCTAGAGGAAAAAAAGTCCATCTGCCTGTCTATTTGCTAGTCTATAACATCATCCATAACAGCGGCTTGAGGTAGTAGCACATGTAAAGTGAAAATGTGACTCATTTGAGGCAGAGGCTTTGTTTGTCTGTGCATGCCTTCCTCAAGCTGGATTGCAGCCACTGAATACCAGCACTGTGTAATTGCAAAATAAAAGTATTAAGGATGCTGAGTCGGCAACATCATGTGTGCTCCAGATGCCCTTTTTGCTTTCAGAGCCTCTGGCTCGGTGCTGGGACAGGACTGCTTTCAGAACCTGTTAGGCTGAGACAGGATGCTTGATGCCTCCAAGGAGAGCTTCTCCAAGCCACAGAGTGCCCAGACCCTCCTCATTTTCTCCTTTGATTTGTCTTGTCATTAGAATGGGTTCCTGGCAGTAACTCGCAGGCGGGATTCCTGCTGACAGATGACCATGGGGTGCACCACAGACATGCACCAAGGTGCCCCAGTCTGATCCTTCCTCAGCCACTGTGGCCAGGAGACTGCTTTGCATCCTTATTCCACCACTCTCCCAGCATATACTGGTTGGACCAGTTAGATTTCCATACTGGGCTGTTCCCTTGATTACAGATGGGATCAGCAGTTGCTGGCTGAGTGTGTTTTAGTTGGTTTGGCAGCAGTCCCAGCTCTGCCAGTCCCTCTACCTCTGACATTCAGTGTCTCAGCAATACTGCTGACTTCAGCGAAACTGGGGCACCGACACTGACATGAAAGTCCTGCTTGGGTGAGAGCGACTGAAGAGCTCTGCACTGCACTACAAGCAAGAGCTGGACTGGAGGCTGAATTCATCTCGCTTTGCAGTGATCTACTCGTTCCACCATCAGCTTTTTTTCTGCTTTTGACTGCTCTTATCTCACAGCTCCCAGTCTTGACTTTTCTGCCATTTCCCACCCCCACCTGGCAGCTCTTGATTTACACCTTTGCAAAGCAGAAATATACTGATTTGATTTAGAAGAGGGTTAACTCCTATACATCCCTCACTTCTAGGAATTACCCAAGATGCAGACTGATGGAAAAGTGGCTTTCTGATGGGATGATTTTGGAGGAATAAGTGGAGCGGATGTTCTTGTGTTTGCAGTGTTGCGAGTCCAAGGCAGGCTCACTTCGGAGGACATGGGGAGCTTCACCCAACCCCACTTCCCCACATCTGCAACTGAGGAGATATATAAATCCATGCTGCTCCCCACGCAGGACAGCCACACAGCTCCGTAGGGAACAGCTCCCTGCCTCTTCCTAAGGGCAGGGGTGGGACCTCGGAATTCCCTGACAGGCAGTCACTCCTGCCCTGTACCCTTGTACCACCACCCACCTCCAGCCCCACGCTCAGCCCTTGCTTGGGTAGGTGATGACAACACGAAGCAGCTCAGGGAGGCACTTTGGGCTTTACAGGTTTTCTCAGACTGACTGCCCCATGTTTCGGGTTCGTCTGTGCAGGAAGCAGCAGCAATTCTCTACAGCTCCAAGGTGACAGGAAAGAAAAGCTGCCGAACAAACTGACCTGTTTCCAAGGTACTCCTGAGTGGGATTTCCTCTCCCTAAGCCAGGTAGATGTCTCCCATGGTGGGTGGGCTCTTTGCAGTTGCAGCTCCTCCATCAGCAGTGTCCCCAGGGCTGCAGGGTGAGCTCATGGCCCTCACATTTCAAGACCTAGTAGGAACAAACATACCGTCACATTGTTCAGTGATTTAACATCTCTGAGTGTTTTTGACAAATAGAAGCTTTCTGGTTTCAATTCCTACACTTTTATTGCAGATAATGAAAGTCAGATGCTCACTAGTTCAGCGCTGAGGTTTTGCATAGCTGAAGCCCAGCTTTTGCCCCAAGTGATAAGAAAAGTCACAGTCAGAAACTGTCACCACTGCACCTTTGAGGTACAGATTCCTGCCCTATCCTGAGCTTTAAGGACATATTTAACAAAATAAACATATCATAAAAATATAGCAAAATATTTTAAAGGTGAGAGAGGAGGAAATGTTGATCCGTGTGACCCCTTGCACCATAACAGTCACAAACAATTGCTGCACATAGTTCCTTAAAGTATATATAGCATGGAATTATTATTGGGTGATTTAGTGTCCCAGCCCACACACTTGTACAAAATAAATACTTCTAATTGGCAATGAAAACACAAGATAGGTTTCATTGCATCCTGGCACTTATTATCAACATTATTTATTATTGATCAAGTTCTGACAAATGCTTTCTATGTTCTACAGACATAGGGAGATAAAGACCCTGTCCCATTAAATATACAAACAGTGTTTAACTGAAGGCCACCAAGAAACCCATTTAAGTCAATACCCATTTATCTTCTCAGGGGAGTATCCACAGACAGACTAATTTGGTCCTGTGAAATTCTCCTCTTGAAGGCCAGATACAATGTGCTGGGAAGGAGGCTGTCCCCAAAACTGTGCTCCATCACAGCTTTTTCTTCTATGAGGGTGTGCTGGGATTTAACACTGAGAGGAAGAAAAACAGGTGATGTGAAGCAACATCTGTGTTCTGATAAATGCTCTGGAAGACAAAGCAATGAGTGGAGGCAACAGGACCTTGGCATCTAAATAATCTGAATAATATGTTTATTGCTCTGAAAACATCTGACTGCTCATGCCAAAGAGAGAAATGTGGATATTGTTTCACTAGACTCTGAAAAGCTTCTGACCTATTCCTGTTCCAGAGCACACAGTAACTGATGGGTCCACAGCAGCTATGGGAGAAGGTTTCCTTTCAAGTTTGTTCCAAATAAACATCAGCTAACTAGAAATTTTATTCAAAGCTAGCATAGATTATTTAATTTCTTTATAATGTTGAGCTGTTGGTGGTCTGAAAGCATACTTTCTAGTGAGATTTACAAGGCATATTCAAATATGTGCTAAAAAATGCCATAAGAGGAAGCTATTATGCCACTTCAGCATTTGTGGGTCCAATTTGGCTGGACACTACAAGTGAATTTTACTTCACTGAGTATATCACAATACCCATTTTAGGTGGATTTCATTGAAAATTCATGAACCTCTTTGAATTGGCCAACCCATTTCCTACACCACTACTGCAAGAACTGGCTGGATCAGCAGAGGTTTCAGGGGTGAATTTTACAATCGTGTGCTGCTTTCAGATGTCCAGGTCTTCGAGACCTCTTCGGCTTGCAGGTCTTGCATTGTATTTCTGCAGATGTTTAAAATTGCATGCGGGATCTAAAAAGAAATATTCCATTTATTTATGTGCACCTGCACCGTGATATTTCAGGATCTACTGAAATCAGGTTGTGTGGTAGGTTTTATATATTTCCCATTTTTTATAGGATAAATGATGCCTAGTACTTTATCCTGTTTCCTATCCCCAGTCTGGCTTCAGCAGTGATGCACATCCACCCAGAGTATTTCACATGCTGAAATTTAGAAACATTTACTTCCCATCCCACTTCTGCCATTTTTCTGAGTTGCGGGCCATTGATTAATACAATAAGCCTCATCAACTACAAATGCAGTACAGCAGTTATTGAGCTAATCTATCTTATTTCTAAGCAGTTTTTTATCATGTAATTATTGTAATTACTTTAACAGACAAAAAACTTCAAGTAATGGGAGCTTTCTTCTCCACTCAAGCCAGAAATTAGCAAAAGAGCTTTCCTCTTGTTTATTTAAGCACCAGAAGTAGCATGGGATTTTCAAAAGAAAAAGAGGATATCACAAGTTTTACAGCTTCTAAACAAGGATTAGATTTAAACTGTGAAAGAAGATGACTGAAATTAGGGGTAGTCAGAATAGCAGTTGCTGTATCTGGGATGGATATCTCACCTCCAACTTGTAAAGAACAAATACAAGCAGTGGATTTTGCTCCCAACTTCTGTGAACAAAATCAGAGGGTGTTTTCTGAGAGTGAGGATGAAAACCAATGCTGTGGAAGTTATTATAGAATCATAGAACCATTTAGGTTGGAAAAGAACTTTGAGACTGAGTCCAACCATCAACCCAGCACTGCCAAGCCCATCACTAAACCACATCCCTAAGTGCTGCATCTACACCTATTTTAAATATCTCCAGGAATGGTGACTCCAGCACTTCCCTGGGCAGACTGTTCCAATGCCCGACAACACTTTTGGTGAAGAAGATTTACCTAATATCCAGTCTAAACTTTCCAGGCCATTTTTCTTGCTATGTTCATAAGATGCTATACAGGAGGTGGTAGAAAAATAAACTCACACCCGATGTTGCTCTTATTCAGCAGGATCCTTTTTGGGAACATAGTTATATTTATTTGATTTTTTAAAAATAAAGATTCTGTATGAAACATTCAGTTTTAATATCTTTCACTTTCCCTTTTCCCTCAGTTTTCTTTTTCTGATATATTTTCCCACATGTTTCGGTTTTTTTTTCCTGTTTATCACAGAAAAGGAGGCTCAAAATAGGAATAAACAATACACATGGAAAGACTTAATTGACACAAATATTCACATACAGAAGCAAGAAAATGTAGTCAGTTCACCAAGTACTATCAACAAAAAAAAAATCCACAGTTCTCTGGGAAGGGATTAGCCATCGAATGTAAATAATGAGCACCCTTTGGCAAGTGTCTTCATCCTTCTGCCCTTACCTCAAACACATCATAAACCCGCACAGCTGAGAAAGGCTCTCTGGGGACAGTCAGTTTAATTGCCAGAGCTTTTCTCCTCAATACTAGGTTTGCAAATGCTATAAAATGCATTCCCGAAGCCATTCTGTGCAGCATTAATTACTTTGCAGGGCTCAGTGTTGCCAGGTGCTGAAGAACCACTCGGCTATTTCCAGCTCTGCGGTTCTGGGATCCACAGTAGGTATTTGAGCTTTTGCGACTTGAAATGTCTCTGGGATCCACTTTCTGGGGGCACTGGGGATGCAGGGAGGTGTGATGGGGATGGGCATTGCCCCTCCATCCTCAGCCCATCTGGGCGCATGCAGCCATGTGGTCGCCCTTGAGCTGCTCAACCAGCCAGCACTGAAGTTTGTCATTACTAGTGAAAGGTGTCTCTGCCCATGGCAGGGGGGTTTGGAAGATCTTTAAGGTCCCTTCCAACCCAAACCATCCTGTGATTTTTATGATGACGATTCTATGATCACACCCTTCCCCGCATCCGCTCCGCAAAGATTAAATCCCTTCCAAACAGGTCCACAGTTTGATCTTCAGGAAACTTAATTTCCCTCTTTTTCGCTGTCAGACTCTTCCCAGCTCTCTGGACAAGGGCTGAGAGCAAAGCAGAGGAACCAGACACGACATGGTGAGCAGCAGAAATGCTCGGCGGCTTGCTGCCCTCCCTGCCACCTGCTGCTCGGAGGTACGTTTTACCCTATATATCATCTTTAAATGGGACAGGCATAGTTGTGCCCACATATTTGTGCCTTTCGGTGCCCGTTGCACCTGCAGAAATCATGCCTTTTATGCCATGGGGCTAGTTAGCCCAGCTAGCCAGTGGCTCAGGGAGATCCGGGCAAAGCACACCCCATGCTCATAAATTAGGGGCCAGCACCTTTGGAAATTGGCCCTTGTCATCTCAAAGCACGTTCCCTTCCACGCCGTTACTGCAGAGCTGTTACGGGACTCACCAGGGCGGGGAGCATTTCCAGGGACTCTGGGAGGCAGCACCAAATGCACATTGGTGTACCTCGTGTAAAAATACCAACTTTCAGTGTGCAGGAACTTGTTATGCCAACTTTGTCCGAGGTGGTTTCCTCTCCTTGCACTCTGCTAACTCTCTTCTTTCAGAGCAGGAGCTGTGATGCTTCCCAGGGAAGCTCCTGCCACCTGGAAGGATCAGGCTCATCTCTCCCTGCCTCATCAGCTCTCCAGTTCTTTTCTACATTCATTTTAAAATCAGTTTTCTCTCTCCTCCTTGCATCTATCTCTTAATTTGGCTCATACCCTGTTATGAGTTTTCTGACTGAAATTTATTTACCAGACAATGTCTTTATGACTGTTTTGCCTCATTTAATTCTAAAAAATACTTTGCAATCCAGTTTCTCTGGAAGTTTCCCCACAAAATAACTTTTTGGTTTATGTGATGGGTAAAATCTGCCAAGCTCTTAGACTGCTGCATGCAGGACATTAATTCCAGTTTGTGAACATGTTTCTCTGGAATCCTGCAGCTCTATATGTGGAATTACCTTGATGAGTAAACTGCTAAATCAACACTTGTCTCGCTCTCTTTAAAAAATGATTAAATCAACCCTCCTTCACCTGCCACAGAAACAAACAGAAAACAGACAGATCCCTCGTTGTGACTCAACATTTTCAGCAGTTACCAAGTGCTGTCATGATTACTTTTTTTTTTCTCCCTGCGAATAGTTTTAAATTCACATCTTATGGCAGAAGTAATAGAGGTAAAATTTCCATTTCCTTCTCACTTTCATGTGTTTCTGCTACTTGAAAAGACTTCAGAAACGGCAGAAATGGATGGATTAGCATTGAGAATGGGACAGAGGTGACAGATAAAGCTGGGTCAGTGTGCAGCCCCAGCTGCAGAGATGGAATAGCACTGCTATCTGGTGGCTGCTCCATGACTCATGGAAAATGCCTTGGTTGTCTCAGGCCTCTATTTGGAGGCCAGGTATACATAGCACAGAGGTTTGCCACACAGCTGATCCCAGCGAAGGAGCCAAGGATTAGCCACGCTGCCGAGCTTAAACGCACTTTGACTGACAGGCCAAAAAAAATGAAAGAAAAAGGAAATAAAAAAAAAGGCAAAGAGCAGTTGAGAGGGGTGAGATGGGGAGAATATATTTGCCAGATTGCTGGGGGACATGGAAAGGTTTGCAAAAAGTTGTTTCCGACGTGACAGCTTCCTGATTGTCATCAGATTTCACTCTGCCAAAAATGAAACAGATAATATCAGCATGTCCTGCTTGTAACAGTCACGGAATTGAAAGCTGTCATGTTGTTGCTCAAAACATGCTTTTGAAAGGAAAATTAATGTTTCTTTCGTTGAAAAAAAAATATTGTTTTAAAGAGCTGACGTCTGAATTAAATGTTTCAATAGTGTTGAAATGTTACACTTTGGCCACAATGGGAATGTGAGATGTGGAAAAGGTTCATTTAATATGGTATTTCCAGTCTTTTCAGCCTTATCTTAGTCTGATGCCAAAATCAGATGAAAAAAAAAAGTATTTTCAAGCAGAACACCAGGATCTCATCCAGATTTTGTCAAGAAAGCAATGTGGAAGAAAACAGTTTAATTAGAAACAATGCAGACCATCACTGCAATTTAGCTTTTGTCTGTACAGAAATGAGTCAGCCGTGGGTTCTGGATCCAGAGGGATGCCCAGGAGTGGGGCTGCTCCCAATAAAACATCCCGTGGACAGCCAAAACCATCCATCCAGGCTGAGGATCTGCAATTCTGCGTTGATGAGCAAAAGATGTGCCAGAGAGAGGTCTAGACCCACGAGCTGAAGCTGTTAATTACAACAGACCCTCACCTCACCTTGTCAGAATGAACATTGGTATTGGCCGAGGTGAAATGAAGCAGCAAAATCCATTCTGCAGAGATCGTTCGGGGACTTTCAGGCCCATCTAAGGAAGCCTTGCTTTCTCCTTGACAGTTTAAAGACCGGCTGGGAACAACTGCAACTGTGACTTGCTGCTCTAAATATAGAAAAACACAAATTATCACATGCTGACAGGTTTCAGTTCCATGGATGAGTCTGCCAGCAAGGCCTTGAAAGCATCTCCACTCGGCCGCCTGCAGATAAACCCGCTGGGAATAACATGGTGAAACCACTTATTTTCCTCATTGTACAGACCAGCTCATCTCATGCTCTCCCCCATCCCTCCTAAGTTAAACTGAGTCTACATGAGCACCCTCCTCATTCTTGTCACAATAGAGATGCTTTCTCATTGACATAATATGATGGGGGAGAATTATACCCCTGCCTCAGGCAGCGCCTGGTTTCCCTTATAGCAACACTAATAAATCTGTGCCTGGCACTCTATTATGTACATAAACCTGGCCCTGCAGACCACCAGCCAATGTATTTTCCTACTTCTCACACAATTAAAGGTGCCAAAGCTTTTTTCCCTCCAAAGTCACACTTCTGACAATTTTACTAAAACAGTATTAAGGAGGGAAAGAGTCAGCATCAGACCAGCAAGCTGTGAAATGTAACAGCGTTGAGATGTTTTGCATTCATGCAATTAACCTTCTTAATGCAAATTTATTACAGCTTTGGAAAAAAATACCAAACAAACATTGTTGTGAATTTAAAAAAAAAAGCCATTCGGAACAAGTGTTAGAAAAAAATCATTCCTACCATTTCAATGCTATTCCTCAAAATATTAGTTGGGAGATTTGTAATAAAATAATTTGTGTGGTGTCTGTGTACAAATAGCACCCATTGTCTGGAAAACACACCTTGTACTCAGCAAAGGAGAGCAGTGCCTGCTCGCCCATCACTAAAGAGGACTGTCATTATGAGTCAGCAATGAGTAGACACATTTAACCCTCAAAACCAGTAGAATTAGTCCTTTTCTACACTTTTCCTACAAAGCCAGGTCTAACTGGGATTTTCCTTGAAGGAACACTAACTTTAAAACTGTTAAAAGCACTTGAAGGACTCATCAAGCAACAAAGATGTATTTTCATCGCACTGGGGATGGTACCTTTTTGTGGGACCAGCCAGAATAAAAGGAAGCTGAGTTGCAGGTGGATGGTGGGGGCAAAAAAGGTGGTGATTTAAAGCAACCACGTATGCAAAGCAGATTCTCAGGACTCAGAAGGGCTCTGACCAAACACACAGTGACAAGGAAAACGGAACAGGCAAATGCAGACAGGTTTTATCCTTCTGGGACGGGTTGGTTTGTATTCTACTCATAAAGTTACTGCAAACACCTGGAAAATCCTGGGCTGTTTATTTTATTCTCATGTGTCCCTGGAGATGTAACTGCAAACCCCAAGGGCGCGATTCATACCACCAAAGTCTTATCACCTGTCCAGATAATCATGGAAAAGAGAAAGGGCACTTCAGCTTGCCCAGGATACAAATTACACTCCAGAAGCGTTTATCTCTCACCACTGGTTTATGGGGAGCCTGGGGCCATCAGAGCAGGGTGGAGTGAATCTCCTGATCCCCGTGGACCACAGAGCAGAGCCATGGGAAAGAGCAAGAGCATGCTGAAGCCATGGGAGAGCAGCTGGAGCATGGACCCTGTTTCTGTGGTGGCACAGGAGCCTCTGCCCCAAAGTGCACCACAGCAGGGCACTCCCAAGCCTGTCTGAGATGTAGGATACACATCTTTGACTTATCATGGACTGTCCTTTACCAATGTGAAGTTATTCAGCCAGCAAACTCCCAACCAGCAGACTCCAAGTCTCCTACCCAGAACATGGCAAGCTCCAAAGGCTTTTTTCTCTCTTCATGGCATTTCATTTCCTGAGAGAATCAGCATTGCAACAGGGACTAGTTTATTCTGTTCCCTTGATCCTCTCCCTGCTGATGCCTTATATCCTTTACTTACATGGCTCCATTAATGCCTTGCTTTGAGCACATGAATGCAGGTATTTTGTGAATCTCCTTCACTCTAGGGACTGGGATAACTCCTTATTCCGGATGGAAAAGCATATAAACAGAATATTTAACGAAATGACTGTAAGCAGTCAGTTATACCTCAGCAAAGAACTGCAAATGGCCCTGTAATGTGCTTTATACCTGATTCTTCTCTCAAACTGCACTGCAAGCTATTTACAATTCACATTTCACATACCCCTGCACCTGAAATGTCTTTCTTTTTCACTTACTTGCTGATTGAGAGAGTCTAATCTCAACACAGCCTCCAAAGTCACATCAAACACAAATCTTTCCAGAGATAACCAAAAGAGCTGTTTTATTTATTTCCTTTTATTTTTTTCAACCCAGTATTTGCATATTAGAGTGGCTATTGGGGAGAGAAAAGTCACAGATGCAAATCTGACATTCAGATGTCAGCTTCTCCATAAATAAGGTCACCTGTGATGAGGACACTTGCTAGTCTCCAATTATAGGTCTCCTAATGCGTAAATAACACTAATGAATGGCATCTGCCATGGAGCACAACTCGTAAAGAAGATGTGAATGGAAGCCAACCCAGCTGAAATTTGCCCCTCTTGCTGTCTCATGGCCTTTTGATTCGCAGGAGATTAAGACATTGACTTGAAAGCAGCTTGAATCACTGGGTGTACATAGCTGGGCTCTGCCCAGCCCTCCTGGATCAAAATGTGTCCCCTGTCACCTTCGCCCTTCCCCGGGCACCCTTCCCAGCCCAAAGCAAAGAGTGGTGGCCTAATTTTACGAACCAGGGCAAGCTCAGCTCAGGTTCCAGCCCAGGCGCTACCACCCGCAATTCAATCCCTGCGGAAAGAGGATCTCGGTCCTTTCCAAAGGGAACACCGGCCGCTGCTGTGAGGACGACTTCTCTCAGCCCGTCCTCAGGAGCCCACAGGGTAGATGAGGCTTCAGCGAGATTCGTAGCTTGGAGAGAAGGAGCTGACACAGACATTGCTTGAGCCTGGCACGGAGTGCCGGCGGTTGACCTCTTGCTGTGTTTTCTCAGGCAAATATCTCCCTGCAGGGCTGAGCGCCTCCGACTGCACAGCACCTGGAGCTGCAGCTAATTGGTGACTCCTTCTTATCACCTCTCCAGTATCATCTGGATAAACTGGCTGTATCACTCTACAGCCCAGAAACGTGAGTAGGGTAAGAGGCTGAAGATGAGAACACAGGGCTGGCTGCCAAAATGCTTCTGGGGCTTGTCCTTCAGGCATCTTGGTTCCTCACTAATACTTTTATCCTCTCCCCCCATAAATCTCTGTTTGCACCAGGTCGGTATTTTTTGCTTTTTTTAGAGCAGTGTCATGGCAGCTTCCCAAGTTGGACCTCCTGGAGCAACCTTCAACCAGAGAGCAAAAGGCTCTCACGACCGACGGGGCGATAGTGGCACAGGTAGCAACGTGCACGGGAGGTGCTGAACACCTGGGCTCTTTACCTGGTTTTGCCTTGGCTTCCAGGGGAACCCAGCTAAGCTTTTTGTGCCTCAGGACCTGCTTGCAGCCATTTTTGTAAAACGCTTGAAAGCTTTGGGGATAGAAAATTCATGGCAGAGAGGACTCGCTGAAATCTGGATGCGATATTTTGTCTTTCTCAGATCAGGGCAATAAAGTCCTGATGCAAAGAGAACAGCAGCAACAGTAACACTAGGAAAGAATTGACTTCCATCTGGTACAATAACTTCCTTTGGGCTTTTCTCCAGCTCTACCTCAATAATCTCCCTTTTATTACCCTTTATATGAGTTTCAAATTCCCTGGCTGCAGAGGCTGGCAGAGAGGGAGGTGGAGCTGCTCTTCTGAGACAGCTCTCTTGGCTTTTCTGACCTGGTGACTGTAAACTGGAGCTCAGAGCAAAAGCTGTGGTGCAAAATGTGGGCAAAGTGCAAGCCAAAAAGGCCCAGTGCACTCCAACCTTTATGTTCCTCTGTGTAGCAGCAACATTCACCCCTAAGCCTGGAGTCACCCAAAGGAACTTGTTACGGCTACTCTGGGGTTGAAAAGGGAGATGAGCAAGTGGGAGGGCAAGGGGTAGCAACAACAGAGAGCATGGGAAAGGCAGGAGCTACCTGCAGCTGAATGCAAATGCACTTGCAAAGCTTTGTTTACAAGCAGCATGAAAAAAATAAAGCTGTGGATTAAAACCAGTCTTTGGAGTAGCAATAAGAGAACAGCACTGCTGTGACAGGTGGTGGCTCCCAGCTCAGCACGAGCCTTTCAGCCTTTTCCTGGCCTCACCAGGGAGGTGCTTATTTACAATTTCTTAGGAGGACAGATATGAGAGATGTCTGGGTAGGGATGGAGTGTTCACAGGGAAAGTCAGAAATTGTCTCCCTTTTTATGAAGCACCAGTGAGCTGTGAACCTCAGAGCATCATCTTTACTTCCCCAGTCATTCTGTATCACTGTAAGGACTTCCCTGAGCACTCATGCAAAGCAATATGTGGAGTTGCCCCTCCTGTCCTGCCTCAGAGAGCCTGACTCCCTCCATACAATGAGACGTGTGCGCTGCTCAAGTGAAAGCAAGTCCGACCCTTGATGAAACTACTGCACCACCAGACCTTGTGCTACTGATGTAGTACAGAAGTCTGGGAATTTGTTTTGAGCTCTTTTTCCTTCAAGCTAGCAGGTAACCATTCAAACAGGTAAATGATTTCAGCCTCTAAGAGCTTTCTTCATTAGTGCATTTAATAAAAAGTATTTAAAATCCTCACATCCATCAGCCTAAAAATAGTAAAGAAGAACAGCTCACACTCAGGCAGCAAAGTTTGGCTCTCGGGGTTTCTGCTGACCTTGGTCTCTTGCTTTATTCCAGGGATTTTCTTATTAACAGGGATTCATCAGCACAAAAGAAATTGTTAACAACTTTTGGATCACAAAGTTTCCCTTTTGTATTCAAAGCAAATGGGGGAAAACCATCATACAATACAAAATTTGTTAATACACTATCATCTGCTCATATATTATAAGACTTGCTTATTGCTCCAGTGATTGATTTATTTTTAGTATGCAAGAAGCTGAGCATCTTGTGCCTTCCAAGTGCTTGAGCACAATTATTGTATTGATTTGATGTGACAGTAGCTCAGTGTTTAAGGTGGTTTATGTTTTTTAATTTGCAATTAAATAAAAGGATGTCTGCTCCCCAAGATGGCTGACGGTTGTTTATACCCTGCAGCAGTTGATGAAGCAAACTTTTATTTGACTTCGTAAAACATACTTGTTCTGTCACTCTGAAGCACATTAGCTAGAGTTCTCCGAGTGGTTTCTTACCTAGCAAAAGATAAAACTAAACTCCAATCTATTTTAAAGTAGGCAAGGTAACAACATCAATGTTGCAATGGGACTATAATGAAGTAAGTGAGCTGGCAATATTGTACTATTGATAAAAGTAATAGTGATAATATATTTCTATAGCACCTTTCATCCTGAAGTGCTTTGGGTATTCACATGTTCCTTTGCTCTCTCTCTTATCCCTCCCTTCTTCTCTTTCACTGTATGTATATAAATATACTTATGCATATATTTTTTTTATTTAAACCCTCCTCTTCTTCCACGGATTATATCTTCTCAACTTTGCAGGAAGGAGGAACCTTGACAACTACGTAAAATCAGGTACTGCACAACAGTTACAGAGCTATGGGTGGGATTGCTCCATTGCCCATGGGTCGAAGGGAATAACCCTCCTATGGAAGATCCCCAATGTCTCATCCAGAAACAGGTATCTCTTTATGCTCATGCTGCTTGACTGTTTCACAAATCTGAGGTGCAGCATAAAAAATTGAAAGATAACATTTTCTCCCTGGAAAATGTGCACAGTAGCTCTGCAGCTCACAGTCAGAGAAGGAGCTGTAAATGTGAACTGGCACATCTGTGTGTCCTTCTCTTCTCCACGTACCACATGTGACAATGGAAGAAGATGATTGATCTTCCTTCCACACATACCATAACCTCATCTCAGTGTCCCACTCTTGAACATGGAAAACTTCCTCCATCAGGGCTGCCCAAAAAAGATGAAAATTGTCACTGAGCGTTCCCTTGAAAGCTTGTTTCATTATCTCTTGAAGATCACAGAATATTTTCTACCATCTTCGGTGGCTTTGAATTGATCCTAATTTATTACAGAATTAACGGCTATTTGTCAGCACCAGATAGTTCATCTTACAAGGTCTATCAGCCCTTGCTGTGTTGGTGCCTGCCAAGCTAAAGAGTTAAATTAACTGGAGGACACGTAAAACCAACGCATGTTTCAAGCATAGATAAGGTCTGGTCTTGCTGACCTCCATCCAGCTGGCCTTTGCCCAGAGCTATAACCTCCAAGCGCTGCCATTGCCATCTCTCTATTACCTTCATCATTCCGGAGATTCCTCCTCACATGAATGTGGCATCCAGAAACACAAAACACCCGCGGGGTCAAATGTTTCCGAATGTCTTGTAGCACATCTCCTGGGTTTGGGTGGGCCACCAAAAATTCCACAGATTCTGGGCTATCCATTCATCAACCTAAGTGGAGTTGTCATGTTTGTCGTGCCATAGGAAACACGTGTTGATTATCAGATATGTGCTATACCATATATACAGCAGAATTACTGTGTCACCCTATGCTTCTTCAGGCAGAAACAGGGTGACACAGTAATTTTCCTGTGTATATGACCTGAAAATTGATTCGCTTTGACTGCAGCCACCCCAGTTTTGCACGAATATTCCAGAAAGCAATTATAACAGGAATGCAGTAGAGACTAATATCATCGAATACTCCCCTCAAGGAGACTATTAAACTAGTCATCATGTCATCCTTTGCCATTATTTAGTCCAGAGATCTGACATAAGGAGTTGCATCCATCCAGTGTAGGAACTTTTGTGCCACGTGATCTCAACATCTACCTCAAACTACCAAAGTAATAAATTATGAATACCAAGGACTCCAAACACTGTCCATAGCCAACCTTTATAAGCAGCCTACATGCTAAAATGTGCATTCTGTTGTCTGATCAATTTTTAGGGCAGACAGGAAAATTACATCATCCACCTACTAAGCAGGAAAGGCCATTATATTTCACTTTATCTGCTTTAAATAACATGACACAGACTATCACCCCTGTGCAATGCATTGCTGAGATACTGGTGCACAGACCCCAAACAAGTTTTAGTAGTAGTTTATGGCAGATGCAATGTGAGTTTATGGCAGACAGATGCGTTTCTGGCAAGTTCTGCCATGAGTGAAAGTGAGATTGACACCAGATTCACGCCACAAGGGGAAAGCTCACAACATTTGCACAGCAAGAGAAACTCTGATTAAAGGATAATTCTGTAATATATTAGTGTATATCATTTCTGAACTTCATGCTTAATCCCAAATCTACTAATTTTGTGGCGGAAAGAGACAGTATATGAAGAACAAATATGTGGCACACAACATAGAGATAACCAGCATTGCAGAGTAAAAGAATTAAAAATCTATTTTTCTTCTATCATATATAAAGGCTTTATTGCAAAATTTCTTTAAGTCCACATATTATAATAATCTCTTATTTAACTACAGGTGTTGCTACTAAGTGACTGATTTTAGAGCGATTCATTTTCCAACCCTCTCACATTGCTCTCAGTTTAAAACACATTTAAAGAAACAGTTTAAGGTTATGTATCATTTTAAAAACCGTGCTCAAAAAAAGCCCAGCTTGTAAAGGGATATAAATTTATTATTCCTTTCTTAACAGAAAACAGGTTGTTGGAATATCATAATTTACATATTTATCAAATTCCTAGGAGCAAAAATCCTCCAAAATTAATGGCTGAGCATAGAACTTGAAGAAATTTTTAGAAAACAAGGAAGCCCATGTGATTCCTCTGAAATGCCCTTATCTAGTTACACCTCCTTCTCTGGCTTCAGGGGATCTGTGCTGTCCTGCACCAGCTGCAGATGTGGCCACATGTGTTAACTGGATCAGACCCACTGAAACCGAGAGTGTCACAGAGACCTCAAAAAAAAACACAGCTTTTTTTTTTTTCCCAGGACTTTTGGTCTGACAAACAAACTTATAAAAACAAGAAAGGCTACCTAAAGAGAATGATTTATTTCATGTTATGCAGGTGTCTGAGAGAGTTATGTGGTGCTTAGATTAATAATGACACAGTCTGTCTCGTGTGAAGAAATGACCTGGCCAAACTGGTCCCAATTCTCTCAGCTCATGAAAACTTTGTGGCAAACCTGGCCATGACAAGGAAAGATTGAACAACGGGGACTTTGTGGTTTAAGAAGCAGCAAATTTCCACCTTACTTACTTAAGTCTGAGCATTTTCCTTCTGTAGAAATGCATGTGGCAGTCTCAGGCCATCCCTGAAATGCAGGTACAAGGGCTGGCTCCAAACCTTCCAGCAGACCTCTGGCAAACCGCTCCTGGGCACTGCTGCCCATATGGTTGTTGGCAGGAACTACAGAAACACAGTTTCTGAGTGCAGGTTGAGGTAAGAGATCAGGAAGAAATTCTTCACTGTGAGGGTGGTAAAGCACTGGAAGAGGTTGCCCAGAGAGGCTGTGGATGCCCCATACCTGAAAGTGTTCAAGTCCAGGCTTGAATGGGGCTTTGAGCACCCTGGTACTGTGGAAGGTGTCCCTGCACAAAGAATCATAGAACCACAGAAGGGTTTGGGTTGCAAGGGACCTCAAAAATGATGCAGTTCCAGCCCCTCTGCCATGGGCAGGGACCCCTTTCACTAGACCATGTTGCTCCAAGTCCCTTGGACTTGAACCACAGCAGGGAGTTTTACTAGATGGTCTTCAAGGTGCCTTCCAGCCCAAACCATTCTGTGGTTATGTTTATAAACCTCTTTGTGACACAGGCCAGATTCAGATGTCCCATTCCAGGAGCAGGGGATTCAGAGAGCACCTTAACCATCACTTGTGTCTCCCCACAGGAGTTCAGGACTACAACAAGGGCTTATGTAAACACAGCTCTCCACACACCACGTGCCCAGAAGTGCCAACAAGACCCCACCATCCTCCTGGTTCTTCACACATTACTGGGTTCCAGTGCTGAAAGCAGGACCCAGGATTCCGAGCCTGCTGGGAGCAAAGCCACCCTGACACTGCTGTGTTTTCTGCTCACAACAGCAGACTTCAACTCAGCATCAGTGCAATGTTGTAGTCACACCGTGAGATGCAGGACCACAAACAACAGGCACAGGAAAAGTCCTTCCAATCTCACAGACCAATTTCTAGAACTACAAAGCTGTTCTTATTCCATGCTGGAGAAAAAAAACCCAAACTCTTCTTTGATGCCACAAGAACCTTAGTCCATATCTGATTCAGTGATCTGGATCACAGGGCTTGCCTGTGCTGTACTCTGCTTGTGAAATCAGAAGCATATCCATATCAGTGTGATTCCCAGACTAATGACTGCTCTTTAAAGAGGATTATTGCCGGTCAATGCAGGCATTTGGTGCTGGGAACCCCAGTGGTGTTGTGCAGTGCTGAGCTGGATATCTGCACAAGCACACGTGGGTGCTGGGGCGCCTCTGCTTCAGGCAGCCACTGCAGTAGCCCTGATACATTTCCTACAACCTAGTTTACAATCCAGATCAGAACATGATTTGCTGTTTTAAGGAGACTGCAATTCTCTCTCCTGCTATTTCTCTCTCTGTTCCTCTCAGAGATCTTGGACTCAAAACTGATCCTAACAAGCCAGCTCTGAATACTTCAGTGAATACGCCTGTGAATATTTCAGTTTCTTTGCACAAGACAACCTGTGCTGTGAACCTTCCATTTTTATTGTATCTTATAGCACCAAAAGTAGTCACCTATGGCTGTGCAAAGAAAGAATCTCCACTGCAAGGAGCTGGCTCACAAAATAGAGAAAAGAAGCAACTTCCTTCTTGTTGACAGAAAAGCTTCTTAATTACACACGCCCCTTTGGGCACGGGCATTGTATTTATTTACTAGAATTATTTTCAGGATTTATGCCCTAAAAGGGTCAATGAGCCCCTTCCAGACCGTCAGGGATGTCCAGTGAAGCCCATGTGTTTCTGAGTGGCAGTACGACACATGGGGACCCTCCTGGGGTTGGTGACCATCCTGTGCCCACTCTCTCAGGGACAGCATCTGTTGCTTTGAGCTCTGCATTGCCCTCACTTCACTTAGACACAGGTTTCAGCAGCCATCTCTCCCTGGGACAGGCAGAGGAGTCACCAGAGGTAACCAAATGAAGAAGTCTGAATACAAGTCCGGGGGGAAGAAGAGCAACAAGGAAACAGGAGATATTTTCTGGGTGTGCTGTGCTCTGAGAGTGCATCTCCAAACACCCGGGCCCCGCAGCACATGGACAGATTGCAGCCAGATTTTTGTGGCAGTTCCTCTGGGAGCAGAAGCTTCTGTTTGTGAAAAGTTCACAAAGGCTGGGAGTGATTTCAACCTAGAAAAGGCACATGTAAAAACACGAACCTGTTCCCATTGCAGTGACTAGGTGTTTTGTGTTTAATCTGAAAGATTTTATAAGATTGTAAAGTGGGGGCTTGGCGATTAAGAAAGAAAATTAGCTCTGTGGTAAATCCTGACCTGATGCTCCTCTTCTCCCCTCCTCCTAGAGTGGGTGGAGAATTCTTTATGAAGCTAAAAAGGCACATAATTTGGAAGTCAGGAGAAGAAAGCTGTTATTTTTTTAGCACGCTGCAGACACCCTGTGGAATTAGCTATTGCAGCAGGTCGACAAGCCAAATAGTTTGTAAGGATTCAAACTGACCCAGATAGTCTTATGAAGACAGACAACCACTGGCAAGAGCACAACATCCAGCTGAAGGAGACAGGGAGAAAATCCAGCTGCCTTCTTCAGACACAGCTTGTCGACCAATCTTACCTGCAGAAAGGACGAAGGAACGGCCACTAATGCAACAGCACAGGAGGAACAGCTTTGGAGAAGGATGAGGCATCTATTACAAAGTGCTACTAAATCTTACCCACTGCGTCTGTTCTCCTCTCCCCCCTCGGGATGCTGAAATAACTCCCCTCATCAGCTCCTGCTCTCAGCCTCATGGGTTGACAGAGCTCTTCAGGAGACAGTAATCTCATCTGTGCGAAATATTTTCAGAGGAAAAAAAAAAACAAATCAAGTTACATTTGGAAGGACCAAATGAATTGTTTCCACACATCACATAAGGCTGCCTCTAAATTAGCATTTTGCTTCAAAACAGGAGTGGGATTTTGAAGTAAATCTCCCAGTCATCAATTTACCATGCATTGGCTCTGTTTGCAGAGCTGTTTTGATGCTCAGGAACTGGATTCCTTTTGGAGAAAATTAAACCAGAAGCTCCAGTCCGAATGCGCAGCAAATGTGCTCCAAGCCCTGAGGCAGACACGAGACATAATGACCAAGTTGATGTCTAGTCCTCCAGACAGCTTTGACTCATGTGTGTGATGGAGACATTTGGTCCACAGGACCAGACTAGGTCTAGCCAGAAATAAAACTCCTAAGCCTCATGAAGCACAGCAGAAATGCCCCAGCACGAGCTGCTCCAAATTATTCTTCCACTCCTGCTCCACTGGTTTGCTCTCTGATCTGACATAACCTACAACTTAGGGGCAGGTCTACACATACAGCTGTCCCCATGTAGTCAGAGGAAGAGGAACGAAGAGAAATCCAAACACACAGAAATCCAAGTATAAATAATGAAGGGCAATTTCTGCCTGGACAGGAAATGTCTGTCTTTCCCCATTGAGAAGTGATGGGGCTGACAGCACAGGCATTTTCTGCAGGTGAGGCCCCTGCCCAGACCCCAGTCTTTTGTGTTCCCTTTTGAAGGAAATCTCTAGACTAACAGTTAAGTCATAAACCCCACAAAGTGCTACCAGATAACAAACACAGTAATGAGAGGCAGCTCAAGACACAAACTTAAGACACTTCATTTCAGCATTGGATACAGGAGAAAAATGTCAATCCTGGGCTTGCTTTCTTTGCTTTTTGAAAAGAAAAGCCTGAATCCATATGTAAAATAAATTTACTTATTAACTAAAATATTTCTTATCTCAGCCTGATATATTTAAGCCTTCATTCTTGAATTCCTTTGGGTTATTTCAAAACTTTAAAGAGAAGACAAATGTTAGAAGTAAAAAGATCTTTTTTTATTTTTTAAGATCCAACAGGAAACTAAATGTTAATCTTACATGTTTTTCAGAACTCAGGTCAAATCCATCATCTTTAATCCTTGGGGATCATCATTCTCTGATTTTTTCACTCAGCTTCCAAATCTTTTTCCTTAACAGAATTTAAACATTCCTTCAAAGTAGTTAAAGAACATTCTTTTTTTCTTCTTTTCTTCTTGTTTTTCTTTGTATCAGGAGTTGCCAGCAAGGAGGACCCCTATTGCTTCTGCTTTACTTATTTGTTGGAAATAATGGCAATCTTATGGATGTTTGCAGGCAGGATGGAACTTTAATGGTTTTGATCAGTCAAACCAATTTAAAAGGTGCCAGGTCATTGATGGACATGTTTTAATGGTACTTTATTCAGATAAGCAGTGGATAAACATTGAAGAAACAGGTATCTCCTGTGTGGGTTTTTTTCCTACACAATTGTAACAATTCAAAAGGAAGCTGTATTTTGAAAGCAATTTTCACCCATTCTACACAAGGAAAAAATCTGCTGTTATCACTCAAGCTGTGAGTTCGAGGTCAATCCACGGCCTGTGCAACGTATCCAGAGCGAAATGATGGAGGTGGGTTCCCAGAATCAGAGCTAACTTCAGCACTGCATTCCTCTCTCTCCAAAGCTTCACCAGCAGGGAAGGACAGAGATAGCCCAGTATAGATTTGGACCAGAACCCCAAGTTGTTCAGAACTCTGAACCAGTACCAAACTCTGGCTCTTCTCTAATGAGAAACAGTTTGTGCATCTCTTCACACACCAAGGGAATATTGCTCAGCTTGACCTCTCTCCAACTTCATGATTGGAAGGAGTATGATACACAGGAAGCAAAATCTCCAGACTGAAACACTGCCAGAAAATTCCCCCACTGAGTGCAAAAATGAGATATAAAATTGGATTTCTACCAATTTAAAGTTTTAGGAAAAGAATAAACTGTGGCCTAGCATATCAGTCCAGCATTATCCCACTGATTCACTCTGGCAGCTTGACCAGGCTGCTCTCATTAGTTCCAGCACAGCAATATAAAAATCTGAATATTGTCTCCAAGGCAAAAAAAGAGGTCAGTGAGAGAAACAACAGTGTCTGCGAGAGGCCCTGCTGGTCTGTATGCACTGACTGGTCTATAAAGTCATCCCTGAATGATGGACAGATGCCACAAGCCTTTTCTCACAATTAAGGTGAGAATATGATATACCCATGTGTGTGTGGAGTGAGACTGTCCGGACCCTGCCCACCCTATGGCCAGCGCAGCTGCTGGCTGTGGCTTTCCAATGCTGTCTCTCATGCCCTCTTTTCCACTCTGGGTTGGCACCAGTTCCTCTTTCCTATTGGGATGCTACTGAATCCCACCAAACTGAGGTTCTTCCAGCAGTTCCACCCATGAGCAATGAAACCAGAGTCCTCAGGGGGACTCGTTTCCCTCTCAGTTTCCCTTAGTCATACACAGCACCCAAGTGCATTTTAAATAGCCTGGATGCAGCTTTCTGAACCCCTCTCTACACGGTCAGGCAGAGGACGACACTGCTGCCCTGTGTCGTGTCTGCACTGAGTTGCCACCGTGGTTTTCTCTGACAGATTAAGCAGAGATTTATTTCTCTCCTTCAAGTGCTTTTTTATGCTGCCACCAAGCTTGGATTTCAAACTTGAGCTTGATTGGGCTTTAATGGATTTTCTACACAGCATGGCCATTGAGCACCCCCTGCGTGCCTCTGAAGTGACTCTGCTGCACAGGGATATAAAGTGCTTAAGTGGTAGATGGTGCTGTTACCCACTTAGCTACCAAGGTCTAGTTCTAAACCACGTCACAAATCCACCTAACATTGCTCTCCCTGATAGCACAGCTTGCAGGAGCCCATATCCATCTTTTCAGCTCAGGTTAATCAGCACTGGAAAATGTTATACCTTCGACAGGATATTTATTCATTTGTTACAGGGCTCAAACAGGGACCAGCTCATGCTGTCAGACTGCCTACCAAGAGTTCTTGCTTTGGACTGGAGAAAAATGGAAACACCAAAAAAATCAGCCCTTGGTGAATCTCCATCCAAGAGGGAGCTTTGCAACCTGTTTCTCCAGAGAAAGGAGAAATGAAAAAAACAAAACCTCACAGCAAAACTCAGCTGAGAGAGTGACACAGCAGTGGGAGAAAGGCAGGAGTTTGCATAATGTCCTGGATATTTGGACTCAAACCATCGCTCTGATAGGTGATTTTGCCTGATAAAAGATCGATAACAGGTTCACCTCAGTCCAGCTGTTACAATTTTGGCATGGGAGAACAACCAGGCTGGTCAAGAGAAGGCTGGCACTGGGGACTGCCACTGGATGACACCAGGCACCCACCAGACAAGGTGACTGACGTGGCATCAGCACCTGATGGGGCTTCAGAGCTGTGGGGCGGGTAGTTCTGTGGGTCAGAGCTGGGTGCTGGGCTGGCCCCAGACTGGCACAGCCTCTGGGGCAGGAGAGGGCAGGGAGGAGTGCTGTCCACATCACACTCTGAATCAGCAAGTAACTCCCCACACTACAATCTGCCCTTCACAGATAACCTGTACATGACAGCAAAACAGACAGCAACTAGCAGCTTACAGGGGTGTTTTTTCTAAAAGAAGAATCTAAACAGTCCCTATGAATATTTTGATTATCTCAGGTCTTCCAGAGCTGTGAAAAAATTGAAATTTCCCCTTTAGTGTTTGCCCATTGCCTCTTCAATAGATACAAGCTTCACCAAGCACCCACACTAAATCTGCCAGCACTTATTTTCCACCATCTGCATAGTAATTGAACTAGGAGCTGAGTTTAATACCCTTAAATTCCCATTTTGACACACTGAGGAGCTCCTGGCGCACAAGGTGCAAGGGGTTATTTAGTCTCAGATTATTGACCCAGAACAAAGAAATCCAAGTACCAGCTTTCTTCTCCTCTCTTCCCTCACCTCAGTGGCTTCATCAATTAAATATTCCCTATCTCCTCAGCAGAGACAGCTCTCCTATCACCAGGTCCATCCACCCTATTCTTAATTGCTTAGAGGGTCTCCTTCCAGCTGGATCCTGAGGTTGTATGATGATCTGTGGTGGTTGTTTTCCTTCTTCCTTCACTTTGCCACAAACTGTGCTTTCCTGACATATTCCTGTGTTGTCAGACAGGGTCTCAGGGATTCTCCATGTCAGAGCACCAGGGAGCAGCTGGTCTGTGAGATGAAATTCTTGCACAGCCCTCTTCCTCTAAGCAGCCCCAAGCCTTGGTCTGCCCAATAATCTGAATGAAATTGCAATTTTTGCTGCTCAAACCTATTCTATCTGTACTGCAAAAGTGGTCTGTTTCCTCAGAGGAACCCTCCTTCTGCTTCCACCCAAGCAAAGCACTCTTGGAGTCTGTGAAATAGGCTGATTTGCTGGTGGATGAGGGGAGGCTGTGCTGCGCATCATTAACTGGTGAAGACCTTGTTCATTCCTGTGAGCTGCCTATCTATAAAAAAATTATGCTACCTTATGTCACTTAGGACTGCTTGACTTTGCATTGCCAAAAATCACTCCCAATACCCACACAGCCCCTCAGGCACATCTCTGTTCCCCATGGAGCTGCCCCAGACCTCCCTTTCTGTAACTTCTGATACCTTAGGATTAGGTGTCTAGATCCCAAGCTTATTCTGCCAGGCCCACTCATTCACTCGGAAATGCAAAACCTTCAACAACACAAAAAAATCCCACCTTGGGATACCTTGAGATAAAAATCTTGGTGTATGAGACAATAAAATGTCCAGGCATGGTGGTAAGTCAGGTAATTTTTTCAGCCCCACCACCTCAGTGCCAGAATCTTGTTAACCTTTGCAGGGCAGATGTGTGTCTGAATGTGGTCCAGCATCACACCACTGGCCAGCTCTTGCCGTGGGAACTCCAACATGTCTTTTCCATCAAGCAAACTCAAGAGGATATATCTGATGTGCAGGCAGTGATCTGGATGACGGTGAAGCATCACCAGCTCACCCATGGCCATAGAGTGGCTCCTCCAAGGCATCCCCTGGCTGAGAGTGCAGCTGAGCTGCCTCTGTTCACTGCTTGAAAGCTCATCTTTAGAGTTAGGTGAGGGTGTCTCACCATAACTCTGTGTGCAAGCACATGGATACCATAAAAACACCCGTTTGAAATCCCAGCTAGGATCTGGCTCTGTTTGCATGCTATGGAAAAGCAAGCCGGTGATCAGCGTGTTCCTCAACCTTCCCCCGTGGAAATGGTGCAGCTCAGAAACAACACAGTAAAATATTCCTTGGTGTCAGATCTTCCTTGTATGTGCACTGAGCATGGCTTGTGTGGGGGATCCTTCCACGTTACATGGGGGAGAAGCTCCACCAGCACAAGGATGCTCTCACACTTGATGTTGTCCAGCAGCCAACGGGGGAGTGGCAGACCTTTGGTGGGTTTGCTCTGCGTGGGTGTCACCAAAACTCCTTCAGGAAGCCACACAGGGAACGAAACCACTACATGAAACCTGCAGCACAGGCTCAATCTGAGAGGAGAAAGTTGGCCTCAGACCAGAGAAGAGATGGAAAGCTGCCCTGCCCTTCAAAGTTGAGGTCAACACAAGACTTTTCAGAATACATCTTTTCTCCTAAAGTGTGAACTTTTTATTCTTGTCTAAGCATGGCGAATTCATCTTTACTGCAGATATCAAATCTCACAGCACTGAGAACAAAGGAGCCTGTGCTATATACCATATTTGCTTTTTATGACTTTATTTTTAGTAGTATGCAATGACACAAAAGCATTTAGTTAAAATAAAACAGTAGTTAGTGTGAAAATAAGCCATAAAATACACAATGGGGCTCATATTTTGTTTAAGATTTACTAAATATATGGGAAAGACAAAAGCTTTGGAGGATTTTCCATTAATACAAAATATTATTTGCTCTTTGCCAAGGGAGAACTCTCACTGAGTGTTTTAAAACACAACATTACCCATCAAAAGCATGAAAGCTTCCTAGATTTTATGAAAGCTTAATAGCTAGTGAAAAGTTATTAAAAATAGCAAGCCTCACACTTTACAAATTCTGTAGTAAATTTTAAGATACAGAATCAGATAAACATAATACCCACAGAAGAAGATTCAGATCTAGTTTGGAGAACCAGTTGCCAAAAACAATGAGGGGCAGATACCAAAACTGACAGGATACAGAAACTGAAGCAGGTTTCTCAAGTGCTTGAGCTGACACAAGTGCATAGAAACATGGTGAAAAGAACGTTTAAAATTGTTTTGGTTCCCTTAACATTGAAAATTATAATTTCTTTAAGCTACATGTTTTTGTCTGCCCTTCACGTTGTTCAGTGGCTATGAATAGTAAACGTGTGGAAATGTAATTTTGGGGTAAGAAGTTATTGACTGTTAAGTGTAGCCCACAGAAACATTATTGCAATTCAGAATTAACTTGCCAAGTTGACACAGACTCCAGGAACCTACTTTTATGATCCAATCCTCAGAAGTCCCCCTGTACTTTTGCAGTTAATGTAAGATTTGTCAGAGATGTATAGGAAAGCACATCCAGAGGAGCATTCAGGCTCTCATCTTCCCTACACTTTTGCCCTCTCCCATCAAGTTATGCAGATACCTGGGTGCACATATAACCCCGTGGCAGAAATAAATCCCGCTCCTGCCTTTGCACAAATTGGAAATGAAGCGCCCCTGCTTAACGCCTCTGCCACTGCAGCTAGGAAGGCAGAAGAACACATTATTCAGAGGTTTCCTCTTTTCCTCATCTGTATGCATGTTGCATAATGTGCAGCACTTTAACATCAGGACCAAAATTTTTATTATGCAAACTTATTGTGACTATCAAGTTCTCATTGAGCATTAACAAGCTCCGAAATATACTATTAAATGTGTCACTTTAACTTCAAATTGAAGCCTATGTATCTTTAATTAATAAGTAGAAGTATATGAATGTAGCAGATGCTGCCATTAACTATCTTACTGGGTTAGGGGATGGCAAGAGCTCTTCCCCAGCCCTGGCTGGGAGATCATATTCTCCTTTTATAAACTTGGAAGCCAATATACAACCATGTGCATAACAAAACCCAGGCTGTAGCTCCAGAAGAGAGGGCACACTTAATTAGACCTTTTGTCTCCTCTGTGTCTCTGATCTCCACCTCCTCACTACCATGATTTTGCCCTTTTCTTCTCCTGTTCCCATCTGCAGCTGGAATCAAAGGGCGTATGTGGGAGGAGTGTTGTGGGCAGGATTTCAAGGGGATGGTAGGATGCTTCAGCTGGCTGGCACATAGGAACAAATAAGCCACTGGAAGGCACCCAAAGGCTGCAGAGCATGGCCAGAACATGGCCAGGAACTGGGGAAAGAAGCATCTTCATGCTTGGTTGCTGCTTTCTATCCTCTGAGCCAGTCCCTCACCAACTCTACCTGGGAGCAGACCTGCCTGAGATGAAGGAGAATACTTTCAGGAGGCAAAGATCCAGTTTCTAATCTTCACATCCTCTGGAAAAACACCATCCTTCGCATGGTAAATTGTTTTAGCTAGAGCTGTCTGTGACACAGATGTTTGTCATCCCTTGACCCTGTAAAAAGGGATGGGATATTCAGGACCCTTCTTCATGGAAAGCCTGAACCCCTTAAAACCCTCCTGGCTTTGGTCAAAAATGGCCAGGGGTACTAAAGCCTTGGGCACTACACCCAGCACCTGGACTTGCTCGGCTCTTTGAGGAGCAGGAAGGGGTACTGAAGAGAAGCAAAGTGATGGTTATCTTTAATAACAGGCTGCTGCTGAAAGGTGGCATAAGCGGATTACACTGCAGCCTGGGTGTAATTTTAAATAATTGACATAGCACTTAGAACTCATATCAGGATGCTTTTTTACCGTTCATGCATCAAAAGGAATTAAATACATTAAATAAAGGTATTGGAGGGGTGAAGTATATCAAGTAGGTAAATGGATACAATCTGATATTATGCAAATTCAGATCAAGTAGCAGGAGATGATTGTGCTTGCATTGCCTCTAGCTAAAAAAGAGCAGTGAAAGGACGCTGTACCTATTCCTTCCTGCCTTTGCTACTGGGATTTGTTAGCTGTATCTCAGAGCCTGCTGCCCTTCAAACCTAGATCAGGACCCAAAATAAAGGGGGAATTTGTGCTTTGCTGTGATCCCAGTAACCCTTGCACCTGGTTGTTCAAGGTCATGTATGCTCCTTTTAAATAGGTTCCTCAGTGGCATTTGATCTGCATCGGATATGAAACTAGGAAGGGGGAAGATCCCTGGAGTCTTAACTGAAAACTGAAAGTATCAGTAGCTCTATCTGTCTAAGCTTCCATAGACCATTGAATTCAACCCTGGTATTTCTGTTGAGTATAAGAATTTGTGCCTGTCAAAGCTGTCCAGGCACCTGATCTGGGAACTGAAGAGACTTTCAGGAGAAGAAACTACAGCTTCCCTTGGTAGTTCATTCCAGTGGTTAATTTTCCTCATTATCAAATCATAGGTAGGTTATATTTCTGCCAACTTTAGTATGATATCACCTTTAACAATTTATATGAGCATGCCTCATATGCTCATGGGCTGCTTTCTGTGTGTATGGGTGTTTGTGTGCCTGTGTTGTCTCTTCCCCTTTTTTAAGTCATATAAACAAGAAATGTTCTGTAAGACACTGGTTGAGGGATGAAGTTATAGCCATAAGTCTAATGTAGAAAAGAGAATCTAGGCTAGAGAGGGACCTCAGGAATTTGACTGTCTCACATGTCCTTGTTTGGAAAAGCTAGCAAATTTTAAGAGTATCTTTTCTCTGGCAGGAGGAGCAGGAATTTAAATCAGTCTCTTGTGGTCCCATTGGTTTCAGCATCCGTATCTTGTGGACGTCAGCAAAGCCAAATTGTTCTGCTGAACTTCTATAATCTACCAGCCCACTCCAACATAGTCATGGTCCATTGCTCTAATCTAACATGTCACCAATTTCACCAGCTGGCAAACCCAGCAGCAGTGGTATTGTCTGCTTTACAGATAACGAGCGCCTTAATAGGGGACAATTAAATATTCATTTAGGAACTAATGGGAATCGAGTCACAGGGGATTCAGCCTTCTAAAAAAGCCGTATTCCACCAATAATTGCCTCATCCATGTAAAAAGTCTGTGTCTCCAAATTAAGGCTCTAATCCTGGTTGCCTGAACAGCTGGCAGAATTTGTCTCTATATTTCTCTCTCCCTTCCCATTGTTGTGCAGGATTGTTCATAGTATGACATGGCAAGAACACCAGCAGTTCTCTCTGTCCAGTTGGACAGGAAAAATCCCATTTGACACCCAAAAAGGGGAAGAAAACGACAAATCAAAAAAGAACTGAAACAAGGACATTTGGAGGGCATGAGGGGTCGTTCTTTTACACTGTTTCCTTTACTCCAGCTATAGTAATAAAATTCCCAATACACTCTCACTTCCTCTCCAGTTCATCGAATTCTTCTCTGATGGGCAGTTAGTTGCAAAGTATCCCTTTCATGGCACGAGGTGGGTGAGAAAGAGCTTCTTTGTCTTCAGAAAGAAACCATCTCTGCTTTTGAACTACTTCCTTCAACATTGATAAAAAAGGCCTTTCATCCTCCTTTCAGGGCATCCATTTTAAGTTGGAGTCAGTCAGCTTTTCAAAGTTAACACAACTTGATCAAAACTGAGTTTGCCTTGGAAACTGCACATTAACTAGAAAGTGATGTTTGATTAAGGAAGCAGAGGAAAAGTACAAGGAGAAAAGTTCTCTGATTCTTTAAATATCTCCTGTAGGAAGCATTCATGCACTACCTCATCTTTTCTGCAACTCAAAGAGGAGAGAAAGACAATACAGTGTAGCTGTAATTTAATAACCTGTGAGGGCTATGCCAACTCAGATGCTCTGCTGCAAGAAGTCTGGCTGATTTTGCAAGCTCTTCATGGGACTACAGCTAATGCTGGAAGCTGCTGGAGGAAACTAAGGATGCCAGAAATCTGCTTATCCCACAACTTTGTGGTAAGAGCTCATGTTTACCTCATGGCATTTCTACCCTCCAGCCTGACTTAAGGCATTGTGGCACAAAATACACCAACTAAAGGACTAAGAAATTATTTTGGCCACTGCATCTGAGAAGGTGTTGGCTTGATAATTCAGCTTGACAAGGTAAATGTGTATGGATGTATATATGGAAGACCTGAGGAGAAGCAGCCCAACTCATGGAAAACAAAATGCCATTTTGAGAGATCACATTATTTGTATATAGATCACCAAACAGCAAATAGTTTTTGGATGCTTCCATCTTGGCTATAAGCAGGCTGGATTCTCTCAGATAACATGTTAGAATAATTCAGCCACTGATACTTCTATAAAGCCACAATTATCATGAGAAAAAAAACCAAAGTTCATAATGTCTCTCTGCTATTACATTCTGGAACTGATGTCCTCAAACATCTCATCGCACTATGTTGTACCACTAGAAAAATTTATCCAGGTCTCTATTTCCCCTTTAGAGTACTTTATTGCAGAGAGTGCAAAAATGCTATAGACAGAATAGAGACTCTGATTTGCAGAAACGCAAGTGATTGCAATCTAGTGTTACAGTATCATATTGTGACTATAATAGCATGGGTATTTCAACTCATAAAGCAATTTCTTGATAGTTCTCCAGAGAACTATCTCCTGTAGCAAAATTGAGTCCCATAGGTTGTCTTAGAGGGGCTGGTAATATTGCTGCTGCAAGAGTTCATGTGTTTCAGACCTCAGTGACTCTCCTCAGCCCTACTGCCCGTGATGTGCTTCTTAAGACAAATATTCCACTGGAGGAGCTAAGCCAATCTCCTGTACTTTAGAGGCAATTTACTAAACCTTTCTTTAAGAAAGCGTGTCTTTTTAGTGATAGGGAAATCTCTCCAGTGCCCAAGCTATAATTTTATTGAAAAGTCAACTGTAGGTTATACACACTTACGAGAGTGAAAATAATCATGTAATTAAGCTTGCCATTTAAATTATCATGTGTTTTTCTTATTTATGTGGCCAATTCCTCCACTAGAAAGCGATTCTCAAACCACAGTCAACAAGGAAACGCTGAAATCACAACTTTACGCTACGAGATCTAAAATGCTCTATCTCAGAAATGCTTTAATGCACTTCAGCCCAAGCAGGGGTTTCCAAAGGAGCAAGGAGCGTTGCAGCTTCAGGTAACTGCGCTGCTTCCAGGCCACCTTTGCCAGGAGGGGCCAGCCTGACACCTGGAGTGAGCAGAGATACCTCCCTCTGCTCCCTTCGTTTGGGACAAATGTCCTAATAGCGAAAAACGTGCACAGTGAGAAAGGGAGAGACGTTCCATCCTCCAAAGAGGGGCCCTGGTGACATCTCTCTTTCAGGGAAAAACGTAAATATTAGAGGTATGTCCACACTGAAAACGTGAGGAGACTGGCTATGACAAACACGTGTCATCTTTCCATCCTCCTGGCTCCTTTTGGGTGCCACAGTATAGGAAGTACATAAAGCTGTTAGACAGTATCCAAAGGAGGGCTGTGAAGGTGGTGAAGGCTCTGGAGGGGAAGTGGCAGAGGTCGCTTGGCTGGTCAGCCCAGAGAAGGTGATGCTGAGGGCAGAGCTCGTCACGGGCCGCAGCTTCTCACCGGGGACAGCTCCGACCTCTGCTCCCCGCGAGCAGGGACAGGACCCGAGGGACGGCCGGAGCTGGGTCAGGGTTAGGCTGGCTATCAGGGGCAGATCCTGCGCTCCCGGCATGGCTGCCCACCGCAACAGGCTCCCCGGGCCCCAGCCTGAGAGAGGCCACCAAGCGTTCGGACAGGGTTCCGAGGCACAAGCTGCGATTTTGGCGTGGTCCTGTGCGGGGCCAGGAGCTGGACTTGGCCGCGTCCTTTCCAGCTGGGGATATGCTGTGCCCCTGTGACTGCACGGCCCCCGCTGGTTGCGGCGCATCCCGCCGCCGGCCGGCACGCGGCGATGCGCTGGCGGCGAGTGCCACCGTGCGGGCACCGCACCTCGGAGCGGCGACAGCGACAGCAACAGCCCGCGGCTGCCGCGGGGCGAGCGGCACGCTCGGAGGGACAGCGGGACCCCGCGGCTGCGATGCCGGCCGGGACAACACCGAGCGCCCAATACCCCACCCTCAGAGCTTCACCCGTGTAACCTTCTCCCATTGCACCAGCTGCCCAGAGCGCAGGGATTGGAGCAGCCGAGGAGCAACACACTTGCAGTTCAGGCAGGTGAAGGTGGTGCATCTTTTGGACGAAGGTACCTCAATCTCCCCAGAACTGCAGGCACATCACATCTGTTGTTACCAAAAAGACAGCCCTTACTTTGGAGTGTAAGATCTCCATCCTGCAGATAAAAAAAGGGAGCGTTCATATTTTAGATTTTTCACACAATTAGAGAAGTAAATACAAAATCTTTGCGTGGCTGGGGCTGAGGAAGACCAACACGCTATGATTTTTCTTTTCTACAGAGTGTCACACTTCAGTGGCTTCAGCAAGTAAAGGTGAGAAATCATTTAGTGACACATTTCAAGAGTACATTTTGCTCCTTTTTGTTCCCAATTGCAATTGTCTGTGCACTGAGGTTTGCAAAATTCTCCATCCACAGTGTCCAAGGAATACTAGAGTAATTTCCACTTGTAAGACAGGTCAACATGAATAAGCAGAGCTGAATAAATCACCGCACAGAAAAGTTAAGTGACATTCTGCAAATCATGAAATGAGTCGTTGGAACAGCTGACACAAAGCAGCTCACTGTCATAATCATGCAAACTATTCCCATTTACCCTCCATAACATCCCAAACAAATTCTGCCATTGGGAATACCAGAGAAACCTCACAGATATAAATGGAGACAGAATTTGGCCAGCTCACATTCTATAGCATTTGTAGAACTCATTTTATAGACTATTTAGCCGCAATTATCCTTCAGTGCTGAGCCAAATGCACATCTGATAAATGCCACTCTGGGTAACATCCATAAACATGACAGAAAGGGATCAACTTTAACATCTATTTAATACACCCAGGTCGTCTTCCAACAAGACTCACACCACGGTACCAGCTCCAGAGGCCTTTTCTTTCTTTGAGGCTCTTACCCACTTAGTTTTCAACAAGTTGAGATCCACTTTCCTTTGTAAGGGTTTTTTCAAGCTCTCAAGATGTCAGTAAACCACATCCCTTGCTGGAATCCACCTCCCCAGTTCACACGCACACTAAGCAATTTCTTCACCTCCCTGCAACTCCACAGCCTCCATCTCCTCTCCTGCTCGCAGTCGCTCATGGCCAGCTTGAGCTCCTTCATCAGCTGCTCCAGCCCAGCTAGAAATAAGAGTCTGGCCACTGGTGGGGATAAATTTGACTTCATATCCATTAGCCAGCCACACTTACAGCCCTCCTACTTCCCACATGGTTCTGGGGAAATCCCAGACCTGCCGTTAGCTTAAACCTCCAAGCAGGAGGACTTTGTCCCTCTTCTAAGGGTTTTGATGTAATTTACCAGCAACAGGGGGTCCATTTTCCTGGCTGGACCTGTCAATCTCATCACTGTCTACTACCCAAGAGCGCCAGGAGACAAAGGAGACAGCTTGCAAGCCTGCTCCATTTCTAATTCAAACCATTGTAATTCCTCCTTCCCCCCCTCCTTTCGGAAGGCATTGGTCCCACGCCACTGCTGCTTCAGGGTGTTTGTGGTTCCCTCTGAAAGGCTGCCGTGCTGACAAGCCCACTGTGCTCCTTCTGTAGGTGCCCTGATGCTCTCTCAGCAGACACACGTTCGCTGGAGCGAGTCTTCCATACACTCCAGCTATGAGACAGTTTCATAGAATCACAGAATCATAGAATTGATTGGGTTGGAAAAGACCTCAGAGATCATCAAGTCCAACCCTTGGTCCAACATCAGTCAGTTTGCCATTCTGCGTGGGGAAAATAAGATGCTGCAAAATCAGAAAAGCATGTAAAAAAAAAAAGGAGTCTAAGAACCCCATCGTCCCTGCAGCTTCTTCCCAGTGGGGAAAGTTAGCCTGGGAACGCACAGAATGTAATGGAGAAATAAAATGCTTTCTAATGCATGACTGGAATAAAGCAGCATGACACGGTAAGCTTGGCATTGCATTCTGATCAGTCAGGTGGCAAAGACATCATGCTTCACTTAGCCCCAATGCACCCACTGTGTGACAAGTATGAAAAGATATGTCGAAGGGAAAGGAGGAGAAGGCTGTTTGGGGTCCAAAAGACCTTTTTGCCTCCCCCTGCACTCACAAAAGGGGTCCTGAATAGGAACCCAAATCAGCCTGGGGAATATTCATAGGCTCTTAATTTACCATGACTGCTGCCTACCAGCTCCAGATAAGTTGGATTAATAAACTGCCTTTCGCTTGTGACACCTCAGCATGAATTTTGCATTAGACTCAACTCAGTAAAGTTCACAACTGACACGCTCGCCTTTATGACAATCCTTTTCAATTGTTTTTTGCACTGGGATGTCATAAAGATGTTTGAGCTTTGTTTCTGGTGAGGAACTGTCTTTTATCTTGAAAAAGAGCTTTTATAACCCACTCATGCCAATAGCACTCTTGAACTAAGCTGGAAGGCAAAGGCCCTAGTCCGTTTATACTATTAACAAGACAGGCATTTTTTAGTGTCAATGAAAGCAGTGACGTGCTTGCTTCAGAGCTGGGCTTGTCACAGCAGAATATTTCAGTGCAGTGAGGGTGGGGACGATTAAAACACAAAGAGGACACAATGTGCGATAAGATCAGCAGAACCTTTCGGAATTATTAATGCAAGGCAAGTGGATCATGTCCACTAATTAGAGCTTACATGGCACTTGCTAAATTTATCAGACCATGAATCTGTTCTTCCGTAATTGATAAGCAGGTGGCATGGCTGATCTGCATCCAGATTTGAGGAGGAGAGATAAAAGTGGATGGATAGATGGATGGGTGAATAAATGGATGATATGATTATAAGATGTGTTTATCTCTTAATGAAACACCCTAGTTAGATGTTACCTCTCAGCAGCAGTTAGTCAGGTGAGGGAGCATTCAAAAGATGAATCTCTGTTGGAGCTAGATGAAAATGAGGGGTATACATTTGGGAACTGTTTGGGAGAGAATTGGACTGCAGACTGACAAAATAACAGAAATCACAATTGGTTGGAAGATTTCATTCCTGACCTGAGGTGCTGGCTCAGAGCTATTTTACAGAACCCAGCCCTGCAAAACCTTACAGAAACTGGCTAAAGTCAGTTCCTGAACAGTTTCATCTGTGAAACAAGGAAAATACTACCATAACACTTTTTTCTCTTACCCTTTGTCTTTTGGGCCTCTTCAGATAAGGGAAGGAAATTTTCCTTACTATGCACAGAGTTTTCGTCTCTCTTGGGGTCTTACGCATGCTAGAAACCATCTGGCTGGATTGCAAAGACAGAGTAGGTTTATGTGTGCAAAGACCTATTATCCACCTGCTCTCTGCAGCTGCCCCCATTTGCTCCTGGGCTGCATGAAAGAGAACTTGGTGCCACGCTTCAACCCCAAATGCACTCTAGTTCCTTTTGTTTTTTAATCTGAGCCCAAGCTGGGGCAGATTTAAGGCCTGCTGTCTGGAAGGGAAACACATTTTCCAGACAGCAGTTTCAAAGTGGGTCTGTAGATCCTTCCCTTCCTCCACGAAATTCTCAAAGAAAATGGAAATCTGGTTCTTGAAATGATCTAAACACCTGATGACCCTAAAACATCTCAGCTTAAATATATGGAAGACAACCTGGAAAGAGTGAGAAGGTTTCATCCATGTGTACTTTGGATGACTGCTCCTCTGTGTTTCATAGCCCCAGTTTGATAACCCACAATTTGGTTCAAGAGCTTATCCCAAATAAGCCACCAAGACCTATATATTACCTCAAAATTGGCTGGGAAGAAGTGATCCTTCAGTTATATAAAATGTATTGCAATTACTTTTATTCCTGTGCTGACAAAGACGGATGTCTTAGTTATTGCTGCGTTCAGAGAAGCAGGAGAAGCAGCACATCTAAAAATGGCTTAAAACCAGCTTTTTGCATAACCAGGGCAGGACTTCAGGGATATCTGCACAGATTAGTCTGACTGTGCCCCCCTGCAAAGGCTCAAACCTCCCATTTTTCACCAGGGACAGAGCTCTAGTTTCTGCCTTCTCAGGTGTCCAACTGTAATACTGTGACTGTACTTGTTCAGAACTGGTTCCCTGTTGTTTGGGCTGTGAATTAGGGAATATTGACCCCGAGATTAGCTCAGTTGGTTAGAGCCTGGTGCTAATAATGCCGGGGTTCTGAGTTTGATCCCTGTATGGGCCATTCACTTAAGAGTTGGACTCAATGATCCTTGTGGGTCCCTTCCAGCTCAGAACATTCTGTGATTTTAAGGGGAAGTTAAGATTATTTGATCTACCAAAGAACTCAGGTTTCTCACAGGGCTCAGAGGAGAGGATTGATGCAGTCAGGAATTATCAGCCATAGGAAGGAAGAGGACACAGGAACCCAAGAGAGTTTCCCAGGCTCTGGTAACTTTACAAAAACACCATCCTGCAAACCCTGCACCTTCAAATCAGCCACAGACCTTCCTGTTAGGAGTAGCTCCTTCCCTCCCTCCCTAGAAACACCATCCTCTATTTGATGTGCTGTTTCCATAGCAACATTTAATTAATATAAACCCCCTGGCCCCTTTGCAGACCAGGTAGTACCTGCAACTAGCTTTTAACATGAAATAAAAGCAAGAGGTTCAGCCAGCAAAAGGCCCTGCTCCAATTTCAAGTGTGTTTACAACAGCCGAGCGATGCCTGTGCGCTGAGGAAGGGAAGAGATGCTCTGGCTTTTAATTACACGAGATGTAAATAGCAGGTAACTAATATGGAGCACAGTCTGGAGATGCCTGAGCTTCCAACCCTCTGATCAGCAGCGTGGCACCAGCACCTCAGATCCCACGTGAGGAATGCAGCAGCTCTATGCACAGTGCAGCATCCTCTGAGCATCTCTGCAGCTCCCTGGGCACCCCCTGATGCCCAGTGATCTGGGGACAAGGACCAGGGCTCAGTCCCCACCTGCCACCACAGCTGTCCCGCTCAGTCCCTCTTTCCTCAGTGGCCGGGAGGTCAGAGCTCAGATATTTGTAATTAATGCCCCCCACACCCTCTCTCCCTTCCTTTGAGAGCCACTTTAGGATCTCCCAATGGAAAGCATGAGGGCTACAGTTACAGCAAGGCATCAGAAACAAACTGTTCTTATGGATTACGTGAATTGCAGATGTGTGGACACCCTTCCGCTAATAAATTCTGAGCTGTAAATGGATCAGGCGTGTGATGTTGTGGTTTCTAAAGATAACAAAGCCTCGGTGTTTCTGCTTATCCTGGCAGAGCACCTTCACAGCCTAGTGTTTCCAGGGAGTTAAGCACAGGTAAGAGCTGTAGACACAGAGAAGAAGGCACAATGCTCCCTCTGAGCCACCAAACTCCTCTTCTGATTCCTTTGGTTTCACTGTTTGTCTAATTTAATATTAAAAGCATCTAAGAAATCCCCTGGAATAAGGGTCTCCTGAGCTAGGGTTGTTATCTCAGCCTGCATAGCTCCTGAGGTCAAAGAGATTTGAGGGGAAATCAGTCTAATTACAAGATATCATCCAGGTAGACAACACACCTCAAGGCCTCCTCTTCCCCTCCCTTCTAATGATCTAATCCTTTCTTTTTTTCAAGTAAAACTTCTGTAGGTGGCAGAGGGACAAAGGTCCTTCATTTGGTGGTCTGAACTAGACACAGAGAGTCAAAATGAAACAGGTGGCAAGGACTAGAGTTGAGAAGGTGACGCTTGGACCCTGCTCAAAAGGTCAGGCATTTCCCAACTGCCTCTAAAAACTCACTCTAAAGGACAGAGAAGATCTGTCACCCTTCCGTGTGAACATGGGTTGTCATTCACATCCCTCGAGTTTCTGGTCTCCTGCGGGAAGGGAAGGGAAGGGAAGGGAAGGGAAGGGAAGGGAAGGGAAGGCAGAAACTTCAGGAAATACCAACACTGTTCCCCTCAAATCCAGCACTGGGAGAAGCAGGTTTCAGTCTCTCTCTCTCCCTGGGGTACGGAAGGGAATTGCTCTGGTTGTCAGTGGTTTGAGTTCATCCTGGAATTCAGAATGAACATCTCGTTTAGCTGAAAAATTTTGTTACGCCAGAGCTTCTCATCAAGTCTAATTGTTGTGGCATGTCGGTTACCTCGTTGGTTTCCCTCCCGAAACTTAATTCTCATAGCTGTAAAGGGAAAGAAATTAATCCAGTTCAAATTTCACAGTGAACAACTTTTGGATGGAAAATGGTTTTACAGTGGGGGGGGGAAAAAAGTCAAACACATTTAAGGACTCTTTGCCAGAAATTTTGTGTTTCAAAAAAATTGAAGAAATTTAAACTACAGAAAAACATAAATAATGGAATTTGGAGTCAGTAGCTGAAAATGGTCTTTTTGGTTGTCACTGAAATTCAGCATAAGGTAAAGAGCAGATTTACATGAATATAATACTTTATTTTCCTCACTATTTTCGCTGGCATGGAGAAAACAGGGAAAGGGGGAAAAAAGGGAACTTCCCCACTTGGATGCAACAATATCTGCTCTCCCAGGGCCCTGGCAATGGTCTGTTTGTTAATCCCCTGGTGAAAAGCACTTTGAAAGTGCTTTGAAACTCTCCTACGGGACACAGAAAAATCAACAGCCAGACAACACACCCCAGGGCCTCATTTCTGTAGCTGAAACAACACTCTAAATCTCTGTTACTTCAGCTTTATGAAACCATTATTATTTACTAATACATAATATTATTGATTTGGGCATGAGGTGATATAAGAACTAATGCAGGCAGGACTGATAGGAGGCTGGCAGCTCACTTTAAGTTTACAGTAAGCCCTTCTGAAATCAGCCTAATTAACAGTGACACCAGCGAGCATCTGGACCCTGCTGAGGGTTTGGCAGAGATAAACTTAAAGCTTTACTTCTCAGCAGAAGAATTCAAGGAGGTGTCTGTGCTTGCTGGTGGGATGTCAGGCCTTTAGAAAAATAATTGAAGTAAATCAGTGGGAACGGACCTGTAAATTCAAACACATACCAAGTACTGCAGCTTTCAGCTAGAAAAGCTTCATAACCAGAGCACAGAGCCTGACTGCATAGAAAGATGAAATGTTACACAAATTATTTGAATTTATGGAGCTGTATCACATACAAGGGCCAGAAAGGTGGAGGAATCTCCAGCCTGAGAGACATTCAGAGCTCAGCTGGACAAGCCCCTGAGTAAGCTGGTCTAGCTGGGCTTTTGTAAGCTGAGTGTTGGGCCAGATGACTGTCTGTGGTCTGCTCCAGCCCAAATTATTGCATGACTTGAAGACTGTATCACTTCCATGTGCCAGTTCAAATACAAAGAAAATATCGAACAACACAAATACCTTTAAAAAAAAATTCTTAAAGCTTCAGTCCTCTGAATTGGATGTTAACATGGGTGTAGCAGCCTTTTAGGAGGCAGCATCCTCCAGTCTGCTCATAATTTTATGCTCTTTTTTTTTTCTTGGTATTTTTGATGCTTCTTAAATTACACAGCCTGTCAATGACCAGCAGGTTGTCTCCAGCAGGTGTTAATACAGCTATTCGAATGCAGAAGCTGGAATTCAAAGGGCAATATTGGCAGGTGATTATTCACAGGGAGAAGTAAAAAGACTCTTAGGAAAGAAACAGTGTCCAATTATTTGGTTGCAGCGTGAGAGTATATTTTGAATGAAGTCTTAAATCTTTGTAAGGTTTCTTCCCTGGTTATGAAGCAGAAATTGAAACACATTTCAGAAGACCCAGGCCTGAAGAAGAGAGCAGGGTATGGACATGATGATCTCATTAGGAAGGGGAATTCCTGCCAAGGGTAGTGCTTTTTCCTTGAGCAGAGGGACCTCAGAGCAGGCAATAGTTTTTTCCCCTCTACCACATATTCAAACTGCTGCAAACACGCTGTTAGTCCGTGCTGAGCATGGATTTTGCATAAAGCCATGTCCTTTGACTGATAGAGCCCAGGAACAAAAATAAAGCAGGCTTGGGACAACATGGGAGGAAGGAGAGAGGAAAGGGTAACGTGAGGAATACTTTAAATTACTTGGGTTTGTAGGCTCATCTAAAGTCAGCTTCTCACCTACTCCACTGATGTGGCTGCTGCAGACTGAACTGGCCTGTGCTCTTCAGCACAATAATGCTGCACTACCAACCAGTTTTATCTGTATTTTAAAATGGCAAGGGTTTTGGCACGCAAATAGGGACATTTCAGTTCTACAGGATCTCTCTCTTCCGTCGTTTCTCTCATCAGCAGCAACAACAGAAAATGAGCGGGCAAGATCCAGAGTTTTTAGTGCATCTGAGGTTTCAAACCACCCATCTGGAAGAATATGGTATGGCCTTGGATACGAGATGTTACTTGGAAGGGAGCAACTGAGGGACAGTGGGGAAGATTTGTTTGTTTGATTTTGGACCATTGCCTTTGACACTGTTCATAAATGGTTAAAATAATTGCATGGAACTTGGACATTGATAATTTTCATATATGCATTTTTATGCAAAGCTAAAATAGAAATGGGGATTTGCGTTCACTTGGGAACTTGGGCAGTTTGTGAAATGAATGTTCACCACTAGAGGACTCTACAGCAATAGTTAATTGTCTCTCTCCTATTTTTTTTTCTTTTTTTTCCACTATATGCTCCCTCTGCTAATTCTTTCTCTGAGGACAAGAAAGGCTGCTCCAGAAGCCCCAGGTGCTGAGCCTTGGCACTGCTGGAAAAGGGCCTTTACAGCCCAGATCTTGAAACAAGTTCTCAGACAAAGCCAGTTTGGAGTCCTTGAGCTTTTTGCCCTGTTTAACACAGAGAATAAATGATCCCATTTTCAAGAAAACAATTCACATGGTATACTGCCAGGAAGGGGGATGCTGAGGGCCTCCTGGGATCACCTTTTCATTTCCTGCACTTGCCTATGCCAAAAAGAAGGAGTTTGGACTCATGGAGGTGGACAGCCCAGGGACATGGACTTCAAAATCTAGGAATGAGTAGGAGGCGCTGACACAGTGCTGGGGCTGAGTCACAACAAGGCTGTCTGTCCTCTCTCTCCTCTCCTAACATGATGTTGTCAGGACCCCTGCCCAGCTGGAGCCGCTTGCTGCTTCCTCTGGAGTCCCTTGGCTCTCCTCAACACCCCCAAGCCAAAGAGGGCAGCCAAAAGGCCTGTTGTGCTCCCTGGTCACACTTCCTCCCTGCCTTTCTCAGATTCAAGGCATGGCAGAAAAGTGGCCATTGACGGATAAATTAGGGGTTTGGAAGCACTTTTGGGTTTTTTCTTTTCCCTCTGGAACCACTCAGAAGGAAATCTGGGTCTAAAACACAGACATTTAAACTCCAGGCAGCCAGCCAAAGTCTGTGTCTGCTCTCGGACTGGGAACACTGGAAAGCTTCACACTGGGTCAGCAGCAGCCCTGCTTGGAGCCCTGTGTGCTGATACACTTGCATGAGCTGACACCAGCTCTCCAGCTATCCTTAGAAAGAGGAGATCTTGTGATGTTTGCCATTTGTCATGTCCTTGAGCTCCAGCACTCTGGAGTCAGCTGAGTCCAAGGTTTGTGCTGGCAGGATGGCTGCATTTAGTGCAATCTCATGGTGTGAGAACATCTCCCCTTCAATGGGGCTGTTAGGTCTCCCAATCCCACCAGTCCACAGGCAAGGAAGAGCGGGAAGATGGCAGTTCTGACACCTTGGATGCCTCAGCCTTTATCACAGGAAGGTAATGCTGGAGAACAGTTCCTTGGATTGCCTCTGAAGAGAACGGGGCAACCCATCCCTCCACCTGCATTGCAAAGGAAGACCTGACTCATGCAGCCCCTGCTAACTCAGTTTGGCTTGTGCTGTCTCCAGAAGACAGAAGCATCTCTCCACTTGGCCTTCTCTGATTTCTGTGGCCTTGGACACCTGCAATGGGTGCCTTTCTGCTCCCAGTGCCTGCTCCCACCACACACCGAGAAGATACAGTGCTTGGGAGAAGGCCAGCTGCAGGTCAGCACGCACAAGGGTACAGCCACCACTTCCATCACTGGAGAAGTCTTCTCCAAATTAGAGCAGAAATAAATCTGCTGTCAGTGAGCGGCAGACAGTCAGCAAATCTCCAAGGTTTCTCTCAAAGACACGTGACAGGGGTCATGATGTTTAATGGGATACAGGACACACTCACAGCCCATGGGAGGCTGTTCAGAGCCAGACAGCCAAGTCAGGGGCTCAAAACTGTGGTGGTGGGGGCACAGCAAGCCCTGGAATGAGAGTGATCAGGGCCTACAGTTTCATCATCTGCAGGAGGACCAATTTCACTAATAGTTGCCCTGAGGTCTGTGCCAGACCAGGATTTGACATTCTGAAGCAGAATGGTGCTGAAGGCAGAAATGATTTAGGATCCTGCTACGTTTCTCTTCACCACTCTTTGGAATTGCTGAAAGTTGCCTCAGTGCCAAGAAAATTCCTTCCTTTACTGCAGCTCTAAGTCACTTGTTCCAAAATGCCTTTGATCTCCAGTGATTTTCTGGCAATGTTTGGAAAGCATTGTTTGAAATCAGTAATGATCCCTGTTTATTAACATCTTTTAGGTGTAAGAGACCTGGGAGTTGTTTTACTCCTGCGAAGCGTTTCCAGGGCTATTGGAAGTAGGATGTGGAACCAGCACAACGGGGTCCCCATTGGCACTGCCCATGAGGTGCACCTTGTCCCAGGCATCTGAAGTGGTATAGAGAGCCCAGATACACAGAGCAGCCCCAGGCACTACACCAGGGCACAGAATCATGGAATAGCTTGGGCTATTCCCAAGGGACCTTAAAAGATCATCCAATCCAACACCCCCTGCAATGAGCAGGGGCATCTTCCACTAGACCAGGTTGGTCAGATGAGCTGTTGTGAACCAAGCAGGGGAGAAAGAGGACATTGAAACAAAATGGGGGCTTAAATGCAAAACTTCAGCACGATGGGTATCTCTGCAGTGCTGGTAAAATTAGCAGCTGGGCTGCCTCTTGGTGAAATGCTTGGCAGTCTTGTTTTGCAAACAGCTCTGCCAGCTCCAAATGGCAGTGGTGCTTTGGTACCCCAAAGAGAAGACACCAAAATAAGGACACAGAATCTTGCTTGCCTGTCTGAACCGCTGGGGGAAGCTGGCAGGGCTGAACAGGGAGGGAGGAACGATGCCCTTGCACGCACAGGCACTGCACATCGTGGGGCTTCTTTTGTGCTTGAACACAGTTGGAATGAACAAGGGAACATTTTTCACCGTTCTCTTCTTTACTTCCTTTGAGTTTCCACAGAAGGGTCAGTTATCCTGGGTAAGGTGTGTGTTACTGATCTTTCAGATTCTGCTACCCTCGTTTGTGGTACCTGCTGTAAGATCTCAGCTACTCTTTAATCTTGCCACACCTCAGTGAGTCAGAAAGCGGCCAGGGTAGGATCTAATTCCATTTTTAGGCTAGATTTGCTTTGAAACTGAAAACAAAATCACTGACCACTTGCAAATGAAATCAAATAAGTCTTTGACAACTACATTTTTATTTTGAGTGACTTGGATATATTTCAGCACAGGTAAAGTCTCTGGGTTACCCTGTCGCATTATGCACTTAATTTGGACTGGGTCCAGGGAGGATTTTTGGTGATTTTTTTATCTCCTTCCCCGTGTTTTTCAGGATCGTGTACCCACAGCCATTGTCCAGAGGATGGGATACGGTTCCCTCTGAATGCCTAATTAAGCTCCGATTAGCATTTCTTCCAGGAGCAGATGCAGCTTTTCCAGCCCAGCAAACAATGCCATCTGTTGTTCCCTGGCTGGAAGTTCCATCCCAAAGTCTGCTTTGCTTCTATATTTAATTGTGAAGTTTCCTGCTGCCAAAAAAGTAAGGTCGTTTAAATCTGGCATCAGGAGGAAAAGGCGGAGAGGGAGAGAGATTGGATTTTTATTGTTACTGCGGGGAATGCTAAATTGGTTTATTCTGACTGGCAGCTTTGCAGCCTGCCCTACTGTGCAGGACAAGCCCAAGGGTGAAACCTTTGATCAGCACTCACGCTGCCACTTTGCATCCTCTCCTTGATGTCAGGGCTGTCTCTGCAGGGAGTCTTCAGCAGCTCTCCCTGCCTTGGCTACCACCGGTTCCCTGGCTAGATGGATTCGAGGGGATAGAATGGTCCTCAGGCACTGGCACTCACAGCATTGTGCTGTGACTTTCTCTGAGGACTTTTGGCATTAACAACAGAGGAAAGCAACCACAAGCAACCTTGTCTATGTTCCCAGCCTCAGAGAAATGCTGAATTTGCATGGCCTTGACCAACCTGCTGTGACTGCCAGCAAGGAAGACAACTGGAGTACTGATTTTTGGGCATTTGTCAATTGGCTTCTGGCTTGAGACCCACTAAACTGATTTCACACAGACCACTCAGCAGCCATTAGCTGGTTGTGACATGACCTGTGATGGACTGCAAACAGTGACCCAGAGGAGAAAACAATAACTTTATTATTTAACCTTTTGGAGCGCGGGGTGCTGTAGGATGGAAATGTTCAGGGAAAAACAGACGCACAGCAGTCAACAAGGGGTTTTGGCCAGATTTCATCCCTCCTGCTACTTCTATGAACATCAGCTACTTAGTCAGCCACCTCAGGAGCTACATCTATGATATAAATGAATAAAACCAGCTTGTGAATTTTGGCTAAGGTAAAGCTTTTGACTCTCCATCTTTGGGAAAGTGAGGACTTAATGGGAACCAGGCAATTAGTGATGGTTTCTAACAAGTTAAATCCAATGTTTAACTTTGCAAATGTTTAAATTTTCCATCCAAAATACTGCCAAAGTGTAAACACTATCTTTTAAAACTTTGTTGTTGTTTTTATTCCCAAATTTTTAAAAAATTAACTCTTCCCTTTGATGGTTCATGATGAAGGAGGGGATCTCGGTCAGCAGTTTCCCAAATTATTCTCAAAAAGCCAACAAGTTGCAGAATCCTGTCTCCCCAGCTGGCTGAAATCAACTACTCACCACGAACATCAAACCAAAGGCCAATGCAGGGCATGATTTGTTTAATAATGCAAGAGAATTCCCCCTTTACACTGAAATCATAACCACAGCACTAGTCCCTCAAAAACCCTCAGGGATGCTTGAGGCAAGTACCGTATGTAAGGAGCTGGTATTAACATTCATCATAAATTAAGCTTCTTTCCCCTGCGTACGCCTCATTCTTAAATCCTCTTTAACAAGAGATTTTAAAACATTTTTAAATGTCTGCCAGGATTTTTTCTTTTGCTGTTAGGCATTCCCATTGTGCTGCCCCTGCCTCCTCAGATGTCTGGCTCCCCCTCTCCTTCATGGTGAGGACGTAGTTGCCGTTCTGTATGTCTGGTGTGCCCATCACTGTCATATCTGACCTTCTGCTGCTCCCTCGGAACAAAAGCCAGTATCCTAATCCCATCTGCTTGAGCATCTTAACCCCAGCTGTGTGCACAACTGCAGCACGGGATGTTTCCTGGGACTGCCCTCTGTTTAGCTCTGCCACAGGAGGAGGAGCGAGGGACTTACACAACTCAGAAGCTGGTGGGTGGGAGATTAGTGACAGACATCATGTCTTAGAAGTGTCTTGTCAAGTAGATTTTGTTCTCCCGAGCTTTGTAGGTCCCTACGACAGGCAGGTGCCAGAATTCACCCTGCCAGGTTGCAGGGGGCAGGCTGGGTTCACACACACAGGTTGCTGGAAAGGCATTTTGCTTTTGAAGTAGCATTCTGAAAGCGCTTTGGAATTAAGAAATACGGCCTTGCTTTCCCCCACAGCTCTGGAGCAGCTGGGTGGGACTCAGAAGGAAAAGGGAAAATCAATTTAGTCCTTCGTGTTGCTGTAGTTTAACAGATGTGTTTCAGGATGCCACCACGCCTGCCTCTTGCACAAATCCCTGTTGTCTTCCTGAACAGCTCATTAAAGTCATTAGCGGGCTCCAGGACAATTTTCAGCCCCTCTGAGAGTAGCTGTGCTTGTAGCTGGGAAGACAGCAGCACTCCAGGAGTTAAACTGCAATGACCTGGCACAGCACAGATCCAAAAACTAGGAATTTGATACAGTTCAACATCTTCAGTGTACCTTGTTATTTACCATGCAGGTCCTGCCAGCTGTAGCTGACCTTCTGTTTCAAGCTGGGAAGAGAAGAAGGGACTGTATTTTGTATTTATTGGATTTTTTGTTTCAGTATATCCCCATAGCAGCGACCTTTCATCTCAGCCTGTGCTCACACGGCAGCAAATTGGCCGCGCAGGGAGCACTTCGATGCAGTCGCTGCTGCGAAACCGGGACGAGCAGTGGCGGCTGCTCCGGTGGGAAAGTGGAGAGATCTCCTTCATTGGGTCAGAAGGAGCAGCCCTTCAACAGCCCAGCCCTGGGTGTACGGGGGGTCTGGTACACCTCGGACCTGGATGTTCCCACCCTGGGTGTACAGGAGGTCTGGTACACCTCGGACCTGGATGTTCCCACCCTGGGTGTACAGGAGGTCTGGTACACCTCGGACCTGGATGTTCCCACCCAGCCATTACCTGAGGGGATACACTTCATAGAACTCTGAAGTTTTCCACTGGAATATTATTGCAGAACATTTGTGGCTGAGTATGGGGAGTAGGGCCCTGGAGAAACGGGGTCGTGGGAGAAGACAGGGAACTTCTCTTCCCTGCCTTCTCTGTGTATTCAACATTTGTGCAGAGAAAAAAAATCTTCCAGCTTCTTCCTTTTTTTCTTTTTTTTCTTTTCTTTTTCTTTTTTTTTAATTTTTTTCTTTT